>CM039096.1:10134182-10734182 GCA_022113865.1 Chimonanthus praecox | reverse complement strand
TTATATAATATGCATCCATTTGGAATTTGTGAGTTCTTGATAATGACAATGGTGAGTGGCGACAAAAATGGCTTCTTTTTTTTCCAGTCCAGTGGGGATAACCGGATAAGGGATTCGAATGATATAGAGACTGATGCCTTTAGGAAAAAAGTTAATGAGTTTTCAAATTCATAATTTACTGCAGTAGAAGGTGATTCACAAAATTATCATTCCGAGAGGACTGTGTATATCAGTTAGAGAGATATTCACCAAGGTCCGGCCGGGAAGAGATGTCGGTGAAGAACAGGAAAAACGACAACGACCCAAAGAGGAGGTGACGAGGGAAGGGGAAAAACGCTGCCAGCTAGAACAATGGAAAAAAAAGAGGTCTGCAGTCTACTAGGGTTTGTTTGAGATTTGAGGGTAACTGGGTAAGGCAGATTAACTTATGAGAATAGGGTCGGGTCGGGTCGGGTCGAGTCTTCTCTGGTCGGGTCTGGTCGGGTTGAAATTTAAAGGCCTTAGCCCAACCCGACCCGAATTTCGATTGGGTTTTTCTTTTCTCAACCCGACCCCACCCTATAGCCCGACCATTGTAACCTGACCTGCATGATTTCTAAGGTCGGTCATGCGGGTCGGCCAAAACCCGATCCGAGTTGCAACCCTAATTCGAACGAATTCCCAGTTCATTTCGGATTCGTTCGAATGAATACATGCATCCTGCCAAGATTTTGACTCATCCGAACGAATGTTCATGTGTAAAATTCATTCATTCGAATGAACAATTCATTCGAACGAATTCCCCAGTGTAAATTCCAGTCATTCGAATGAATGGGCAGAAGTTGTTCATTCGTTCAAATGAATCCATCCATTCATTCGAACGAATGAGTCAGAGGGGACTGGAAAATGACAGTCCTTCGATCGAATGTCATTCGTTAGAACTAATCAATCCATTCATTCGAAGGAATGGCACATTAGAAGTGCATTCATTCGAACGAATGGCATATTAGAAGTGCATTCATTCGAACGAATGAACTGATTCATTCGAACGAATGTATCAGAGAGAATTGGAAAATGACAGTCCTTCTCTCGAATGTCATTTGTTCGAATGAATCAACCCATTCATTCGAATGAATGCACATCTATATGCCATTCGTTCGAATGAATGAGTTTATTCATTCGAACGAATGACATTTAAGGTGTCATTCATTCGAATGAATTGATTGATTCATTAGAACGAATATATCAGAGAGGATTGGAAAATGACAGTCCTTCTCTCGAATGTCATTCGTTCGAATGAATCAACCCATTCATTCGAACGAATGGCACCTTAAACCTCATTCGTTCGAATGAACCCATTCATTCGAACGAATTCCATATAAGGTGTTATTCGTTCGAATGAATCAACTCATTCATTCGAACGAATGATCGAATCAAACCCTAGCCTCTCCTCCCCTTTCGAATCCCTAAATCGAAACTTTCCCTCCCTCTTCCACTTCCTCTCCCTCTCCCTCTCCCACTTCGGCTTCGGTTCCAGCTCCGGCTCCGGCTTCGCATCCGGCTCCCTCATTCTCAGGTTTCCCCTCCCTCATTCGTCACTCCCTCTTCCTCTTCCTCTTCCTCTTCCTCTCCCTCTCCCTCGGAAATCCCCCATTCATTCGAACCTCTCCCCATTCATTCGAACCAATCACACCTATTCATTCGAACCAATCACCCTACACCCTTTCCATTTTAATTTTTCCCTCTCCCTTTTTCTTCCTCTCTTTCCAAAAATACACCGTGTAAATGGCATCTTCAAGTTCCAAAAGGAAATCAAGCACAACAAGGGGAGGAAAGAAACAAAAGAAGGACACGGCATTCGACCCGACGCATTTCATATCTTCTGAAGCCGCGACCCTCTACAGAGATGATTTTTGCGCACTATCGTATATTTTTGGTAAAATCGTCGACCTTTCATTTTTCACACAATTTGATTTGAAAATCTAATCTTATTTTGAAGAAATGGGTTGGGCTTCATTTTTGTTATTAAAATGTGACATGTACCCTAGTTTAGTAAAAGAATTTTATGCGAATATAGAAAAAATGGATGATGAGATGGTTAAGATAACCGTCCGAGGCCAAGAAATTGTGATTATACGGGAAATGTTGGATTACCTATATAATTTCCCAAAAGATGATATTAGAAGGTATGATTGTCGTACATGGATCACAGATGTTGAGGGGTTCGATGTTTTGGTAGCCCTCAACGAGATGTGTGGGAGGACTGATATCACAGAGAAGAACACCCCCCACTGACCATGCTTACATTAGAAGCACGAATCATCCATCAAATAATTGTCAATTGCCTTTTTCCTAGAAAATGGCATTCTAGTGTGACATGGTTCGAAGTGTTTCTTATTTGGTGCATCATGCATGGGAAAAAAATCTCCCTCTCCCATATCATCATCAATCACATGCGCGCCTGTCGGAATACCAGAAGATGTAGTCTTCCGTACGGTCTTTTTCTATGTTCATTTTTTTAAGAACGCGGAATTTCTCTTCTCCCCGATGATAAAGTATCTATAGATCGCTATGATTATTTTAATGAGTCAACTTTGAAGAAGATGGATTCCACCTCGATAGAGCTAGTAAGAAATGACTCTCCAAAGTTGTCGAAGCACTTCAAGTTCAAGTTCACAGTTCACCTGAGCCATCTGAGGCACGTGCGGCACTTGAGCCACCTGGGCCATCTGAGGGCAGTGAGGCACGCGACCCATGTGAGGCAGGGAGTCCTTCGATTGTTGCAGCAGTTGATACGCAGCAGATTCTTGCTAGCATTTCTGCTCTTGAGCAGAAGATAGAGCAGACATATGATCAGCAGGTGCAGCGATATGATCAGCTTACCGTAAGGGTGGATGTTATGCCTTGCCAGATTATAAATACTTTGCGGTTGACAATGTTTTTAGCACAAGCGAGGGGGATAACAACATTCCTATCTACAGAACCAGATGGTACTGTACAAGCAAGGGTATCACCCGAGTTTGCAGGAGCAGTTCTTCTCCCTGTTCGTCCATCTGGAGGGGTAGCTGAACGAGCAGGAGCATCATCTGGCACCCCTGCTCGTACTAAACGAGCAGGAGCATCATCTGGCACCCCTGTTCGTACTAAACGAGCAAGAGCAGCATCGGGGGAATTGGTCGTGCTAGTCGATTTGGAGCATCTGTTCAGCCGAGCGGATCAGCTGGTTCTGGGTCCCGTTCTTTGATGGTTGGATTAGCAGAAGCTTCTGGTCCATTGCCTCATGCGACTGGAGTTGCAGCATCTTCTCGCCCCATTACACCGCAGAGTAGATCAGCTGGTACTGGCCCCCGTTCTGTGTTGATTAGAGTTGCAGCAGCTTCGCGCCTCCTTCCTCGTTCGACTACAGTTATTCCATTCGTACGACCTCAGTTTGTACCTCCTGCTTCTGCACTTATCACCACAGCTCTGATTGTTGCACCAGTTCATGCACCTACTCCTTCTGCATTTACCTCCACTGGTCCACCTGCTGCATCTCCTGCTACACCTCCTGCTCCTCCTGCTGCATATCCTGCTGCATCACCTGCTTCACCTTCTATCTCTAATCCGGATATTATTTGTATTTGATGTACTATTGATTTTTTTCTTTTTATTGATATGTAAAAGAGATGTAAATTTCATATTTTGAATGAACATGTTATATTATTTATCAGATTTTCATTGTAAATTGGGTCATTGCTTTAAACATGTTATTTTGAACTGAAATAGCATTTAAATTTTATATTTCATTTGATTTTCATACTCTCCATAAATCAACTTCATTTTCCACTTAAAATGAATACATTGAAGCTGAAAAGAGCATTCAAGACCATTCCTAACTTAAATATCAGAATAAGTCTACTTCAATCGGAAGCCGTTCAAGACCATGCTTAATATAAAAGAGAGTACATTCACGAGCATTCCTAACTTAAAATGATTACATTAAAGCTGACAAGAGCATTCAAGAGCATTCCTAACTTAAATATTAGAATAAGTCTACTTCAATCGGAAGTCGTTCAAAACTATGCTTAATATAAAAGAGAGTACATTCAAAAGCATTCCTAACTTAAAATGAATACATTTTCCACTTAAAATGAATACATTGACACTCCTATCTTCACTTCATTGATTCCACCATTGCATGAAATTGTTATTATCTCTAAGATCACCAGACCACTGCATAACATTTAAAAAAATCACATTAGAACTTATGGAAAAGTTATATGTCGATTGGTAAATACATATAAGATCTTTAAGAAATGAACTTACTTCGGTCATTTTTGTAGAGTTATATGTTGAATCGTCACCAAAGTTGTAAGATCCACTATCTGTGGAAAACTCGCTGTTTGTGATTCATGTAAATCACCTACATTATAATCAGCATTTAAATTTACACTCGTAGATGCCTGTGAAGAAGGTGGCATATTCGGATAAGTTCTCCTCGTATGACCAGTATTTTTTCATAACCCACATCTTCTTCCACTTAGTTGATTCTCTATAATCTCAAATGCAGAAGGATCTCGATGTGTAGATGTTTGGCCCTATATAGAATTCCTTGAACCTGGATGACGTCTCTAAAATATTGCATAATAGGGTGACTGATTGGCTTATCATGGATGTCAAGATTTTGGAGATGATTTAGGAGAACCTCTTGATCATACGAAGACAAATGTCCATATTTGTTCTTAATACCTTCAAAGTGTACGTCTAATACATCCCCAGACTTCTGCCTTACAACATTTAAGCCGTCCAATGAGATTAAGTCGATTCTCCATTGTGGGTGTATATCATCCAAATGTAATTTGTCCATCCATTGCATTTTGTACTCACACAGTAGGCTCATTGAAGCTGTAAACTTTTCCGTACAAATGGGTGAAAATGATCGGTTCATAAGCATATCATATTTGTTGTAAAGCTCATTCATTGAGAAATGAGAAACTTTGTCGTTCAATTCATCAAAGAAAGGAATAGACACATCACATGCAAACCGAATATTCTCATCCTCAAGTTAAATCTTGAATTCTTCAAATTGATTTTCAATGACATGGGCTATCTTTCTTCGGACCACATCTAAATCACCTATAGATGTAGATATATAACTTTTCAATGAAGAATGTGCACCCTCAACCCTTAAAGTAGCACGATTCTTAAAATGTAAACTCATCCGATCCATGCCTTGACGAATTGTTTTCTAAATGGGATCCACGTCCTTATTAAGTAGTTCACTGCCTACGAATCGTCTCTGAAATTTTGTTTGAATGCCTCAAACGCTGTATTGAATGCTTCTTCGGTTAGGGACTCAATTAGGTCATTCCATTCGGTAAAAAATGTATTCTAATCTTTGATTTTCTTAAACATAGGTTTACAAAGAGCAAGAATATTCTTGTTGATGTGCCAAGAACATAAAATATTTACAGCATTAGGGAACTCTAAATCAATGACATTCTTTAACGCTAATTCCCTATCAGTCAAAAGAACTATTCGATCATGCTCCACTCCAAAAACCTTTGTAAACATCTGTAATGTCATACATAATCTTCAAATTTCTCATTTCGTAAAAATGTAAAGCATGAGTAAAAGTTCTTATTGAAATATGTTACACCAACAATATAAAGCAATGACATATGATATTTATTAGTTTTATACGTGCAATCCATTAGAATGACATTATGGTAGCTCTTGGTAAGAAAAATAGACTTTGGATGTGCAAAAAATAGATGGGACAAATGACCATCATTGTCATGGTCAAGAAAATATTGGTAACCACCTTCTTGAAGATCATCTATCAAAGCTTGAATTGTAATTCGACCCCTTAGTTGCTCTTTCCGAAGCGCAAAACAAAAGTTGTACAAATCACCCGCTGATATTCAATATCTGGATTTTGCTTTCTAAGGGTCGTCAAAATTTGCCGTGGTGGTATATTGTAACTCCTCATTTCAATGATCATTCTTTTCTCAGCATCTGAAAAACATCTTGTACTTGGATGACCTAATAACACCTCAGATATATTATAATTGTGATCCAAATTCTTTATGGTCAACTTTCATGACCCATCAACAATGTTTACCTTTCACTTGAAAAGGACAATTGCATTGGCGAGAGTATGCTTTCCTTTTTCTCGCATCATCTTCCACGCTAATCGTGCTGCAGTATTTACCTCCTCTATCGCAACCAATGACTATTTTATTTTCTTTATTATATGACCTCTTTATGGTAGTTACAAATCCTTTTTCATAAGCGATATTCTTAACATAATTTATAAGGTCCTCACGACTTTCAAAACATCCCTTAACAAACTCCATGCCACTTGAGGATTAAAAACTACCACTAAAACGCTAATAATAATGAGATAAGAAAGAGAGTTACCTCTGATTCGATATAAGAGATCCAGACAATAGCTTGAGAAAGACAACTTCGAACCGAGATAAGAGAGAAGGGAATGAAAAGGGGGTTTAAGGGTTGAAATTTTAAATGGGTTTCAAGGGTTTGGGATTGAAAATGGGGTTTTAAGGAGAAATCTTTGAAGAAGGTGGTTCAAAATGGGGTTTATGGGTTTCAGATTGAAATAGGTTTTAAGGGTTTGGGATTGAAAAGAGGGTTAAAAATGGGGTTTTAAGGAGAAATCTTTGAAAAAGGTGGTTCAAAATGGGGTTTATGGGTTTCAGATTGAAATGGGGTTAAAGGGTTTCGGATTGAAAAATGGGGTTGAAAATGGGGTTTTAAGGAAAAATCTTTGAATAAGGTGGTTCAAAATGGGGTTTATGGGTTTCGGATTGAAATGGGGTTCAAGGGTTTCGGATTAAAAAGGGGGTTGAAAATGGGGTTTTAAGGAGAAATCTTTGAAGAAGATGGTTTAAAATGGGGTTTATGGTTTTGGATTGAAATGGGGTTAGAGGGTTTCGGATTGAAAAGGGTGTTGAAAATGGGGTTTTAAGGAAAAATATTTGAAGAAGGTGGTTCAAAATGGAGTTTATGGGTTTTGGATTGAAATGGGGTTAGAGGGTTTCAGATTGAAAAGGGGGTTGAAAATGGGGTTTTAAGGAGAATTCTTTGAAGAAGGTGGTCTAAAATGGGGTTTAAGGGTTTGGGATAGAAATGGGGTTCAAGGGTTTGGGATTGAAAAGGAAGTTCAAAATGAGGTTTAAGGGAGAAGGGATTCAGAAAGGGGTTCAAGGGCGAAGGGAGAGGGAGAGAGAAACCACGATTTAGAGTTTAGAATGGAATAAAACGAGTGGAATTTCATGGAGGATCACTTATATAAGTTGGCATTCGTTCGAATGAATCAACCCATTCATTCGAACGAATGACATTTAAGGTGTCATTCATTCGAATGAATGGGTTGATTCATTCGAACGAATTCCATTCGAGAGAAGGATTGTCATTTTCCAGTCCTCTTTGATACATTCGTTCGAATGAATGGGTTGATTCATTCGAACGAATGACACCTTATATGGAATTCGTTCGAATGAATCAACTCATTCATTCGAACGAATGAGGTTTAAGGTGTCATTCGTTTGAATGAATGGGTTGATTCATTCGAACAAATGACATTCGAGAGAAGGACTGTCATTTTCCAGTCCTCTCTGATACATTCGTTCGAATGAATCAGTCAATTCATTCGAATGAATGACACCTTAAATGTTATTCGTTCGAATGAATGGAATATAGACGTGCATTCATTCGAATGAATGTGTTGATTCATTCGAACGAATGACATTCGAGAGAAGGACTGTCATTTTCCAGTCCCCTCTGATTCATTCGTTCGAATGAATGGATGGATTCATTCGAATGAATGAACAACTTTTGCCCATTCATTCGAATGAATGAAATTTACATTGGGGAATTCGTTCGAATGGATTGTTCATTCGAATGAATGGATTTTACACATGAGCATTCGTTCGAATGAGTCAAAATCTCGGCAGGATGCACGTATTAATTCGAACGAATCCAAAATGAAGTGGGAATTCGTTCGCATAAATGAAAACAGAGGGGGTATGCGTCCATTCGTTCGAACGAATGGAGAAATGAACTGAGCATTTGTTCGAACGAATGGGAATGCGGGAGCAAAATGGTAATTTGCCACTTACACTCGAAAACGGATGTATACAAAAAAATTGAGTGTGTAAACAATGACCAAATTAAACTAATTCTAATAAGTAACTGTATAGAAGTGGTACATAAGACATTGTTATACATTGATAACAGCTCTATATACAATAATTATTATTTTTATAATATGCAGTACACTGGAAGTTAGAATATGAGAGCGAGTCGGAACCCTACTCTCTTAAAACCCAACGTTCCCTTTCTTTCCCCCTTCTTATCTCTGTATCTTATCATTTCTTAGATTTTTCTCCGAAGAAATCTTGAAAATGCCTACTCGCCCCTGAAAGGAAAATGCCACCTCTACCGCATCGGCATCTCCACACCCTCCTTTCCAACAGCTTCCTCATGGGCTCCAAGAACATGCTAAAATGCGTTCCTGGCCCTATACACCTCTCCTCATCGCGCCGCCTCCATTTCCGCACCCAATTACATCTTTCCTCCTCAAACCCTGAAAAATCTACATCCAAACTCCTCCATTTTCCCCTAAAAAAATCGGGGCTTTCCCCATATTCCCCTGTCTTGCAATCTAGAACAGGTACTTTGTTCATAGCTCTCTCTCCCTATCCAAAATGTCACTGGCTCTGTTTCTATGCACGGAAGGGAAATACTTTCTCCGAAAATAACTGTGTTTCAACAAAATGGTTGAACTCAGTTCTAATTTTACTGACGATTCTTTCCAGGAAAGTATTTTACATGCACCTGAATGTAAACAAGAGTGCTTTCCTTGAAAATAAACATTTTAGCCAAAAAATTGGTGAACCCATATTTGTATTTAGTTAAACAATCGTTACTTCCCAAGAAAGTACTTTTCTTTCCATGCGTCAAATGGAGAGAGATGAAATTTCCTGGAAGATAACCATTTTTTGGGGTTCACTTTGCAATAGTATCTTTCTTCCCACCCATACAAATGGAGCCTAAAAGGTCACTGCTTTTTTCCCCGGTTTTCAATTATATTTCTTTCTCCTCTTGAAGTTCATTTGCAGCAGCCAGAAGGTGAGAGGACCGATATGGATAAACTCACAGTATTGAGAATGAAATTGGAGAAAGTGGGGATTTCCTGTGATTCTTTGAAGCCTGGACAGTACATTAACCTATTATGCCCAATGGTAATTTTCTTTTAAATTGTAAAGCATTTCATTGTGGTATTTATTCTGTGATAATTTGTTGAGTTTTACATCATATGACATGGATTTCATCGAAGTTATAAGCCTGTCTTTGTCGTGCATTTTTTATTTTTTTAAGAATAAGTTCAGTGTGTTTATGAGCCCTTTTTTGTGTTGCTTAAGGTTGCAACCATTAAGTTTCTGGGTTTGAGTCACGCTACCATCTAAAGAATCACTTATGCATATGGGTTTTGGGGATTTAAGTTTATGGCATTATTTGATGTCTAAGCTCTCTTTTTTCATCTTACCTGACTCGTCTAGTGCGACAAAGTTTTGTGGAATTTCTTTCACTGTGTGCCTTTACTTGTTTAGCTTGTTGACACAGTGTCATGCAACTTGAGACCTTCCAGGTTGTGGACCCTTCTTGTTTTGTGAGGAATGGGCTGATGAATAATACAAACTTATCTGGCTTATTGAGCTCTATTAGGATATATTTAGGTGATACTAAATATTGTATTTCTCTATTTAGGGATTTCCTCATTTATTTATTTTCCTGATATGTATTGTATTATCTAGATAAATAAGATTACAGGGTCTCTCCTTGATTAAGCAAGACACAAAATCCTGTGTGAGTAATTCTACATGGTACAGAGCCAAACTTCGATCTAAGTTTTTTTTTTTTTTCACCTATCTTCTCTAGAGCCTTCGTTAGACAAAACTTTTACTCTCCCTCTGCCAGAGGAGATACCACCGGCAGAGGGAGGATCCATCTCGTCTCTGAAATCAGATTTTTTTTTTTTTTTCAGGCTTATGAGAAATTTCTCTCGTCTTTCTTTCTACCATTGATTCTAGAGTTGAAAAAAAAAGTCGCCTCTCCCATCCGACAACGAGACTGCCCGATATCCCAATACTACACCTTCTCTGCAGTGCGTCCTTGCACTCTTCTTGCAGCAACCCAGATCCGACCTTGTTGCTTGGATCTCGGCTCCAGTCTTAGCATCTCAGCATCCTCGATCTTCCTTGCAGTCCTCACAGATCAGCCCCTCCCCACTTCTTATCTCCTTTTGCTGGTTATTGTGAATCTTAGATCTGTAAGATCTGTAGCGGTGGCGTTCTCTACACCGGATCAACTCTCCAGGGCTGGCCTCTCTCCTTTCACATCCATATCTTCTCTCGTCAGTTCCCCTTTCATCTCTGCTAGGGTCAAGAGATCTCTGGCAACGACGAGTCCAACAACACAACAGATTTGAATATCAGTTTTCAGAACTTTCTATGCCTTACTGACTATCCATCGCTCAATTGCTGGCCTCTCTGTAACTGTTGCTCGGTCCGTCTTCTGCACTCTGCTAGATTTCTCCATCTCAGACCTCGAATCTGTGGCACCGTCTTCCCAGCCGAACGGTCCTTCTTGCTATCTTCTTCCTCACTACAAATCACAGACCTCCGATCTATGCCCTGTCCGCTCCTGGTTGGCCACCATTCCCGAGTGTAGATCGAGTGAAGACTAGCGAATCAGTCTCTTCTTCACAAACGACATCCCTCGCTGCTCCTTCAAGTCCTCGTGGCGCTCAACCCTCTTCTTCAGTTTCTAACATTCAAATCGGTGGACTCAATCTCTCAATCTTTGTTATACAGCGAGACACACGCACACTCTGTTTCGTTCGCTTGCTAGATTGGGTTCTCGATCTCCTCCTCCAAATCGCACACTGACTTTCGCCATTCGCATGGACGTCTCCTTCCGCATGCTCCCAGCGCATCCAGCACCTATTGTCCCCGACAAGTGTTTCTCTACAGTTGCGGCCCCTTTTTCTTCTCCACTGCCTCTTGATCTCCAACAAGGCAGCTCTTCCCTTCTTCGGATCTGTAGATCTTCTTCTCCACCAGTGAACAGGAACCCTGCACTACGCCTTCTCCGCTCGGCGCCTTCTACAGATCTTTCTCAGATCTATCCCCTCTCTTTGTTGCTGAGGTTCGGCTGCACCACCCATTGCAGCCGGGATTTCCTCCTCACTTGCTGCTTGTCTCTTGCAGCAGACATTCTTCCTTTTCTTCTTTGGCAACCACGACGACTTCTCCTCTACAGATCTGCCACTAATGTCTGGACATTCAGATCTCTACTCCGCTGCTCGTTTCCTTGCAACCACCAGGCTTCTCAATTGCTACCCGCGCATCGCCGTCTTCTTCTTCTCTCTTTGACCGATGCCTACTGTCTCCTCCTCCACAATGGCAACCCTAGTTGATGCCTTCTCCCTCTGCCTCTTCTTCATCACTACTCTGCTTCTGTTGATGTCTATCGGTACTGCTACTACTGCAGATCTCTCTCATTGGTGCCTCCCTCCTATTAACTTCTCCGGCACCCACCTCAAGTGCCTTTCTGCCTCTGTGCTCGACGGCTATTCCTCTTGCTGTTTCTGTTGTGGCTATTCCCTTCCTCGGAGCTATTAGGTCTGAAGTACTCTTCTATCTCGGGCTTTCCAATCGTTTCCTCTTTCTTTTGCCTTCTTCTTCTCTTGTTGCTGATGTTGCTACAGTTCCAGAGAGTGCCTCTTCTTGTTGCTTGCAGTGTCGTGTCGAGGACGCTACTTTCTCTGTTGCCCATTCGAGAGCTTGATTTCTCCTTTTCGGTCTACTCTGGTCTTCTCTAGCACATCTATTTCGTCTTCACTGTCGCTTCATCGACCAAACGGCTGCACCATAGTCTGTCATCTGCTACTGCTCTGCCGTTTGCCGCCGGTTCGACATATCTTCTGTGGCCAATCATCATCACCACTTTTGGGCAAAGATTTATTTCATAGTCTCGTGGGCAAGCTGTACGTTACTTTCGTACACGCTATAGCTTGAGGGGGAGTATTAGGATATATTTAGGTGATAAGATATATTTAGATTTTACTAAATATTGTATTTATCTATTTAGGGATTTCCTCTTTTATTTACTTTCCTGATATGTATTGCGTTATCTCTATAAATTAGATTACAGGGTCTTTCCTTGTTTAAGCGAGACACACTAAATCCTGTGTGTGTAATTCTACAAGCTCAAACTATTGATCCTTTTTTAATTAGCCATTCACTTTATGTCCAACAATTGGGTGGTTATGAACTTGTGATCATCTAATCTCTCAAAAATGAAACATGGAAAAAGGAAAAAAAGGATCAAAATGGGTGTTGAAATAATGTTTTGTTGTAGTTATTAGTCTAGCCCAATGCTTGGATTTGAGGACTAGACTATAGTGAATTTTAACACCTAAGCAAATGACCATAGGGACATGCTCATTGTGCACCCGAGTACATATTTCAGATTGTAAAAATGATGGGTTGCACTGTGGATGGAGTGCAGCTCCAAAACTTATGGATTAGATCATCTAGGATATTTTGCCATCATAATGGGTTGTGGATGGTTTTAAGGAATGTGGCTAGTGTTCAGTAGGTAATATTAGGTGGTTGAGATTGTTCCATGAATGCCACTCGAGGGAATGCTCCACCCTGAGGGGGCCTGTTATTTGGGTATTTTATGTTGATATACTTTTCTGTGAGAAGAAGAGCAGCTCTTCTTTACTCTGCAACAGTCTACCATAGTTGGCAAGTGCTTATTTTTTATTATTTATTTATTTATTAATTTTTTTTTTTGAATTGGTTTTGACAACTGCTTACTGTTGTAACCATAAAGTTGCATGTTTGAGTCATAGAAGTATTAGATACGACATTGGTCCGTGGACATCAATTTGTCAAATTCAATTATGAGCAATACGTTAGATAGATAGGATAATTGAATTTGAGGACAATGATGATGAGTAATGAATCAAGGTTGGAAATATTTGTATTGTGAGATGGGGCCCACCTTGAATGAAGGCAAACCAATCATTAGTGATCATCTGTGACTGTACCCCCTTCCGCAGCAAATAATCATATGCTTAAATGTTGTTCTGGTCAGAAGTGAATTTTCTACCATATAAAAAATATGCAGAAGGGAATGGATGTCCCTTGAATCACTTGAGCAGAGTGTTATTCAGGGCCATTAGCTATTACCTGTTGAGAAGAGGGTTTCTCTAGCAGTTGCTTTGAATCAGTGTTGATATTGACTGTGTGCTTTCAAATTATATTTCTTGGTATGATAGTGTAAAGGTGGCGAGTCACAAGAAAAGAGTTTCTCAATCTTTATCCGAGGAGATGGGTAAGTTTTTCTTTTCATTCTTATTATTTGAGTTTGCCCTTCATAAATGCCCATCTTCATGTCATTCAAAGTTTGTTGGTTTTGTGCTATCTTTTTATCGTTGAGTACGTCTGGATATTGTAGAGAATTGGCCATGTGGACGTGCTTTAGAGGCAAATGTGGATGGAGAGGTCATTTATGGGTAAAGTCATTATTTGATTTTGAGTGCATAACTTTTTTGGCATGTCATGTTTGTCTAGGAAGCAATAGTTACACTTGCACTCTGACAAGTGATAACCATTTAATTGTAGGCTTCAAATGATGGAAGGGGATCTCACATTCTCAAGAATAGTTCAAAAGTTAAGTCCTTTAGAGTACTCACAGAGGACAGCCTTCATCTCGAAGCATTATGCCATGAGGTAATTAAATTTCATATATCTTTTTGGTATTACAATTTTATTCATTTCCCAAGTGAATGGAACTCATGAGTTATCTTAATTCTCAAGTCTCCACAAGAAATCATGAACACTGAGTTTCTGAGTTTTCCATTACCTGCAGTCCCATATTTCGTGTTATGGCCCATGAATGTGTGTTTTTGTTTGACATAAACCTATCCTAATATCATGCAAGGTGAAACAAGATAAGCTTCAACATGTTAATCTTTAGCTCTATTCTTCCTGTAGCCTTTAGTATCTTATGGTGCCGTGGGAGATCACCATATATTAATTTCTCCAACAATGGACAAGGGCTTATAGCACAATTTGTGAGGGCTTATTATGCTACCTTAAAGGTTGTGGGTTTGAGTTACATTAACATTTCCAAAGAGAATTATACTCTTCAACAATGTATTTTAACTACTTGAATATTTTTATATAAATTTCAATGGTTTTGTACAATGTAAGTTTATATTTATTTAACAATATACTTCTATAATATAACTGTGTGGATTTGCCAGTACTGCAACTTAGAGCCACCTCAGTATGTGTGGGATTAGAACATCTATTTACTTATTTATTTTTCAAGAAGTAAAGATGAGATTAGAACATGTATGTTGCTTAAGTTACATGGATGATGAGCTACTTCATTTTTTCTCTGTCAATCTCATAATTTTATTCTAAAATAAGGATGATCATGCCTTTGCACATTTCTTTTTTTAATGTCTATGATTCAGATCTGCCTCTTCTCCATTAACGCAGCTTTTGATGATTGCCTTCTGTATGTTCTGGTTATCTCCTTGCTGGTCTGGTTCCCTTTCAAAATGGATTTTCTTGCTTATCTTTCCTCTGCCTTCGCATCTGGAATGTTTTTAGCTTTAAAAGTTTACCTTACCATGCCAATTACATAGTTGTTTTTGAAAGGTTATATACCAAACTAAGATATCTAGATACTTGTTTCTTCAATGTGTCATGTGAGACATGACCTGAATCCTGGTAATAGGCGTATTCAATCTGAATTGAAGCTTATAGAAAAAAATTGGAGTTTTGTTTTAGACTTCTACTGAAACTTGGACTATCTCACCATTGCATCCGTCTTTGTTTCAGCTACTTGTATATTTTGCTGAGCGAATGATATCGTGGGAAACCCTACGGAGAAATGGTGTCATGCAACGTCGAAACGAGAATGAAAAAGAGGTTTGCAATTGGGATTAGTATTGCATTGAATCATCATACTTGCATATCTAACTAATATCGATCATGTTTTATGCAGATTGCTATTGCATTCCCTTATAGGCAAAATGGGAGCATTGTTAGTTGCAAGTATCGGACCATTCAGAAACACTTTTGGCAGGTACTTTTCATTCATGCTACACTAGAGTTCTAAACTGTCTGAGAAAAAGGACACCATTTTCTGTTGGATACATATCAGAGGAACAGACACAATGGACACAAGTTGACTATTCAATTTGAAAAGATGCTCTTAATTTATCTCTTATGTTCTACCATTTCATGATAAAAATCTTCATCAGTATCCATAGTTATGATCTAATGCTTATATCTTAATACATTATTAATATGTTTATACATTTATTCACATATGGATTCAAAGGACAAAATATGTGTATTCATTTATTCACTCATGGATTCAATGGACAAAACTCCCACAGCAGAAATTAAGAATTTTTTTTTCTTTTTTGAAGAATATCAAAAAGAAGAAAGAATATACAAGAAAAGAAAAAACTTACAATTTAAGGAAAGGTAGAAGCAAAAACAAAACCAAACAAGAGACTGCAAAGTGAGAGAAGGCAGCCCTGTGCGCACTAATTGATCTGTTGCATACTTACATCATTGGCTGATCGATTAGTCTTCCTCACAATCAATCTCCTTGAGTTCACTATATCTCTAATCTCAAGAATCTTGCAAGACAACCTCCAAGGAAAACAAGAAGAAGAGCACCAGGATATAGCACATTTAGAATCACCTTCCATTATCGCATTAGAGATATCTGAAGAATTACTGAGATGACAACTTCTTAAAGGAGAAAGAACCTCAAACTCATTAGCACTCGACCCCCTTTAAGGGCTCAAAGTAAGAAGCTTTCATAGGAAAAAATGGGCCTCTAATCATACTTCCGGTGCCACTCCTGCAAATATCTTAGCAGAAATTGCCTTAAAAAACTGAAAAGGTTTGCACTGAATCCATCTTTCAGAAAAAAAGGTTAGCACTAAATCTATGGTTTAGTCATTCCAATCCAAATGAAAAGAAAAAAATAGCAATAGATGAAAGGAAAATCAACAAGAAAATTCTCGTAGAAAGGCCAGAATAGTCAGAAAATTACATGTCCCAATCCTGTAGGTACTAGACAAGTTGTCCAGAGTGTTCTTCAAAGGGACAAATATGCAAAAATTCAATTGAAAAAATTTCTTTAGAGAATTACTTGAGAATGGATAAGAGAGTAGCCTTAAAAGGGGCATTAGGGGACTACATAATTGGGTGGGATACGTAGAGTACCACATGAATAGGAGTGGCTAAAGTTTTGTACCAATCTCATTACCCGAACCTTTTCATTTGGTCCTAGAATAATTTTAGTACTGTGAGCCATTGATTATATGGTATTTGATGGAGGCTGGAATGATTGGATTGGATGGGAATGAAACTTTATCCACCTACTTTCTGATGTCCCCTAAACCCCACCTTACATTGTTCTCTTAATGTGGTCCCATTGTTAGGAGGAAAGTGGAGAAATGAAGATAAAGATAATCTTCATATATCTTCTTTAAAGAGTACACAATAATGTGACACAAAATACATAATAAAAAGAAAATTTACAAAAAAGGAAGTCAATTCTACTGGCATTCCTGGTGATTATATATACACTCCCTCAAGGTAGAGCATTGACATCAATCAAGCCCAGCTTGCCTAACATGCCCTCAAGTTGAGAATGAGACGCCATTGTCGTGAGAATGTCAACCAATTGATCTCATCAATGTTACTAGAAGAAACACGGTGTTAGATGATGTGACAATCGACTTCAATATGCTTGGTTTTCTTGTGGAAGACAGGATTGATGGCATTATGGAATTGCCATTTGATCGTCAATAATAATGTCATTTTACTAGAGAAGGGTAAATTGAGCTTATGAAGAAGTTCCTTGAACTAGAGCATCACATTGGCAATGTCTAGAGCAAGCTATGACAACGTTTCTTGTTGTGCCATGATACAAGATGAGAGTCAAGAAAAATAAAGTAGCTAGAAGTGGATCGACGATTATCTTTGGAACTTGCCCAATCAACATTAGAATATCCTCAAATAAATAGCTCATTTTTGGTTGTGTAAAAGAGGGCACAACCAATATGAGCTTAAGATATCTTAGAATGCAAAATACAGTTTGGAGATCAGCATCTTGAGGAGCATGCATGAATTGAATAACAACTTCAACAGCGTGAGACTGATTTGGTTGAGTAATAGTCAAATAAATAAGCTTTCCAACCAGCTTTTGATAATAATAACTAGGATTGGATGGAGGATCACCATCAGAGGTACTAAGTTTGGAATTCATATTAAATGGTGTTTGTAGACTTGAAACCAGAATAATCGACTTTGAGAAATCAATGATATATTCTATTGAGAGGAATGTAACAATAGAATCTTTAAGGATTGTGCTGAGTCGACTGAACTAGTTTCGACAAGAGTTTTTAGCAAGTGTGTCTCTTGGACTTCCTCTACTGAGGAATTTAGAAATATATTGATGAATGACGTTTTGCGAGCCTTCAAAGAATGTATTGACATAGCTTAAGCTCTTTTTCATGTTTTGCTTAGTGTTAGTGCTGATTGTGGGTATATTGGGTCGCAAGTTGTTTTCTTCTTTGCTTTGTTTCTTTTGCTTCTGTGTTTGCATCTCTGGTGCCTCTTTTTTATTAATATAATCACCATTAAAAAAAGACATATTTCTATTGAGAGAGGATGATACCCTTAGGCAGTGATCCGTTTCTATGCCAAGAAAATACCGATAAAGGCCTAAGTCTTTGATATCAAAGACCATGCAAATGACTTTTGAGATCTTGAACAACAGAATCGTTATTGTTAGCCAACACAATATCAACATAGACAACCAGAAGAATCATATTAGAACTGCAACACTACACTAAGACATAGTGATAAGATTAAAATCTAAAGTAGCCATAAGATAGCAAAACACTGATGAATGTCAAACCTGGCTCTTGGAGATTGCTTGATGCTATAATGGCTTTGTTTAGTTCGCAAACTTTACCCTACTCCCTTTATTGGATGAAACTTGGTGGGGGGGACATATAGTCTTTTTTCGCCCCTTTTTTTAAGGTGATGTTTTATTGAGAAAGAATAAGAGAATACAACCTAACTCAAAGAACAAGCATCCAACATAGGCAGAAAGCACCCAAAACAGAAATGGGGGCCAGAGCAGCTACACCCAAACCAAAAAACAAGCAGCTAGAAATTAATGAAAACAAGTATCTGATAGGCACATTAGCAAGACTTACTAACAGATTATCTGCCTAGTCTCTTCAATTTTGTCTATAAACTTCCATGGAAAGACTGAACCAAAAGCCCAAGAAAGAATTTCCTTCAACATAGTCCCTTCCATCACCAACCTGTCCAACTCCGTAATTCCCCACCATATTGCATACAGCTTTACTTGACTGTAATGGCAATAAGAGATTGGGCCTGCATAAGATAAACAATCCTCGCTCCTTTCATTGCGTATAAGGTCCCCAAACCGTGATTTCCTCAACTCGGAAACTAAACTTCCATCAAGATTTAATTTCAACATTCTTGGTGGCAGCGGATTCAAACTCTTCATGTAGACTTTTTCCTTGAGATCATCGAAGGCATTCTTGATATTAAGGTGTTGTAAAGGCCATTGATAAGTAATTGCCACAGAAATTAACAAGTGCACTGATATAAGTTGAGCAATAGGGGAAGTCTCATTGTAGTACACAGTCCACACCATATGCTTGTCTTAAGCTCTTGGCCACCAATTGCACTTTCTATTGGGTAATGGATCTGCTAGAGTTACGTTTCAGGGTGAAAACTCACTTACACTAGACCAGTCTTTTCCTAGGAGGAAGATCCACTATGTCCCATGTATGATTCTTTTCAATGGCAGCTAATTTATCTTCTGTAGTAGCCCATCAGGAACAATGGCAATAGTAGTATCAACCCTCTTAAGAATGGAAATTGTATCCTGGGAAGTAAGAATGGCCTTGTAAGATGGAGAAATTGTATTATAGAAAACAAAGTGTTCAATGAGATGATTGGTACAAGCATGTTGCCGTCAAAACTAGGAGAAGTCTGGTTTGGACCTTTAGAGGACGTATTACTTTTAGTAATCAATGAAGCATCTGCATGGGTTCTCTTTGGTCTTTAATAAACAATAAGAGGTTTAGAAGAGGTATATGACGGAGAATCATGGGAAGCATAGGTAGAGGAGAAGAAGAAATAGGACTAGTCTTTGCCAATAAGTAGATCTAGAGTCGGGAAATGAATTTATATGCAGGAACTAAACTTTGAGGAGGTCATGAAACAAAAGAAAATGTCGAACCACCCAAAATAGTAGATGATTTTGCTAGAGGAAGGATTTTGGCAAAAATGATGGGGATGGGCTCCTTTGAGTACCATAGCAGCAGAAAATGTTTCCTGGCTGATAATCTATATTTTTCATATATTTTCTTTGAAAAGTACACATGAATATTTAGGCACAAGATTACAAAATAAAAGGAAAATTTATAAATAAGGAAGTCAACTCTACTGGTGCTCCTAGTGTATGTGAGATAATATGCACAATTGCCTAAAATGGTTGAAAGCTTATAGTGCTATATATCCTACAACAACCATATCCACTTTTTAGAGCTATTCTTCTTAACTCTTTAAGCTGTTCAACCATCTGGAATTCTCTTTATTGTTGCTCTATGAACAACCAGCATTCTATCACCAGACTATGATTTGGTGTTTTAATCATTGCCATCAAGACAAATGATGTCTAAATTGCATTAATGCTCTTGCTAACTTTGTCACTGAAAACGAAACCAGAGGAAACAAAAATATTGGAAGAAGACGAAGTGTCACATAAAAAAGTGGGACCTCTCAAAAAGATAAACAAATCATGATTGACTATAAGATGTGGTACTGTAGCAGCTGGGCCTGAATAATGGACCACAGCCTCTGGATCCCTTGTGGACTTGGAATTTTTAAACAGCTTCATGTACTTAATTGCTATCTATTGTGGGACTTTATAACCATGTTGGATTTCTGCTGTCTTCCTGTGTCTTACACCATGTCTTTGTGTAACCCGACGATAATGTAAAGGAAGCATCGTGTTTGGAGATTTCTCAGTATCTCATGATCATTTACTTTTAGCAATGTGTTTGATTACATTCATTTGGGGATAGAAGAAAGTGAAGTTAATCTATCTCATACAATTGCTGTTTTTAGTTTGCTTGTCTGTGTTTCTCCTATCTTAGGCTCTTTGTTCTAGCTGCTTTCTGTATGTGTGCTGTTTGTTTGTGTCTTCTTGTTTTATTTGTCTGTCCTTCCGGTATGTAGCTTGTTTTTTTGAATGAAAAATCACATTATTAAAATAAGTTGCACTGGGACTCAAATTTCTATCTATTACATTATCTGCAGGAAAAGGATACAGAAAAGATAGTTTATGGAGCTGATGATATAAAAGAAGCGAGTGATATAATTATCGTAATATTATCTATCCGATGCTTGTTTATGTAATTCAAATTTTCCTGAATCTATATATAAATCTCTTGTTGTCAATTATAGGTTGAGGGTGAAATTGATAAACTTTCAATGGAAGAAGCTGGCTACTGTAACTGTGTGAGTGTTCCAGATGGTGCACCTGCAAAGGTTTCGAAAAAAGATATACCATCGGAGGAAGAGGTCTTCACTCAATTTAAAATTTTGACTCTTTTTTTTTTTTTTTGAATGAACTTTGCAATTAATTTTCTGTCAAATATGTGTTTTCCTGGTAATGTAGCTGTCTTCATTTTTCCTTTTATTTTGACAACTAAGTAGACCAACTGTATTTTTAACATAACATATTATTGAATGATATTACTGGTTAACTTGAGACCAGTTCAAATTTATTAACGATCTTCTTCGCCTATGCAGCAAACACTAAAGTAACTAGCTAAAATACAATTACAAGCTTGGTATTTCTAACAATCCCTTGATCACAGTAAGATCACAATATTTAGAAGCCTCAATTAGGGATTATATCTGTATTTAGTCAGAAGCATAATGAGTTTATTTAAGTTTTTTTTTTTTTAAATTTTCTCTCTAAAATTGGGATGCAGTGCCTTGTTAGTCAGAGGGAGTTTCTTTTATCAATGAAATGGTGAATTGGTCCCAGGGAAAGCTCTATATTTGGACTGTGAATACTGTTTAGTCAATGCGCTTTGTATAACCTTCTGTTTTTTGGTTGATCTATAAAGCATCTGGCTTTGTGCTTATTTGGAAAGGCCTGCCCTCTAATTCAGGATAAACAAATTGGAAATATCTTTTTTAACATTTGGATGGAATTCTTTTTTTTTTTTTTTTCAACAGTAACAAATGATTTCAATAAAAGAAGAAGAGGATACAAGAGAGATGGACCACATATAGGAGAGGTATACATGGCAATTAGAAGAAATACAAACAAGAACATCTAAAAACTATGAGAAAAAAACCGAATACAGTAAAGATACAATATGGAAATCCCCATCACCCCATACAATATGGAATAATGGAATTCCATCATGACATTGTTTGTCTATTCATTGGGTTGTTGCCTTTTATATTGTTTATTTTTCCTTAGAGGTAGATTTGAGGCACATTTAGTCTGATTGCAAATTATCTTTTAGTTAAGTGCGTTTTATGTCCTTTTCAAATTCATTCCATAAATGAATCTAGGTTCTTCATTTCTGGTGTTAACATTATTTGGATATGCTTGGGATTTTGGAGGTAATCACTCTTTTTTAGTGGCAAATTTGTTGATTATAAGAATTTTCCTAGTTTTTGTTTTTTGTTTTTTTGTTTTTTTTTTCTAAAGGATGGTAACATGACTTCAATTGACAACCGGAAGGTTGTGGGTTTGAGTCTTTTTCTTTTCTACACAACCTTTTGGTTGTGAAAATGAGCAGGTACAAACTGTGGTAAAGGCTCTTGCCCCATTTGTTCTTATTAAGATTTATTATTTTGATATGTTCTTATGTGGCTAGCTGATAGTTTTCATTTAGACTCTAGAAACTCTTACTGGTGCATTCATGACCATTTTCAATTATTTAATTTTCTTTTAATGTTGATATGATGCAGTATGTGTCCTGAGTTTATTTTCAAATTGGATTGTAATATTTCTGTAGTCTCTTTTTGTGTGAAACTAGGATAAAAAGTATCAATATTTGTGGAACTGCAAAGAGTACTTTGAGAAGGTACGTACTTTATGCATGTCTTGTGAATACAATTAACTAAACATGCCTAGATCAGGCCTGGAGGTTTTGATAGATCATTTATTTGAGTGTGCAATAATATTTTGTGAATACATGTTTAGGCATCTCGTATTATTCTAGCCACTGATGCTGATGGCCCTGGACAAGCCTTGGCTGAAGAGCTTGCACGCCGTCTCGGTAGAGAGAGGTTTTATTTAGTTTCTTTTATCCATCTTTTAATTGTTTTATAGTTCTTTTAAAAGGAAATGCAGTTCCCTGGACGAGGTGTGCTCTTACCTAGATTACTTCTTGGTTTTGTACTAGTAGATCACGTCTTCAGTGTACTCTTATCTAGCTAACTCTTTTGTTTTGGACTAGCAGATGCTGGCGAGTCAGATGGCCAAAGAAAAATGACACTGAAGTCTGCAAGGATGCAAATGAGGTTGATATGCTTACTACAATTGTGCATTCTATATTGTTATCTTTTTATCCTAAACGTGATGCAGAATGATTGGATTCTTGTTAATAAACATATTCTTTTTTTATTAGAAGTAATTTAGATTGTTTAACTTATATCATGGGGATTTTTTTCCTACGAAAATGCAAATTTATTCATTCAGGCATTAACCTCTCAAAAAAAGGGCATGAAATGAGACCTGAAAAGATAGTTTAATATCTTGATGTCTGGTTATGCAGATGATAGAATGGGACTCTGCAAGAGAATTAGCGAATAGAATACAACACAAGTCTTGCCAAACATTTTGTAGACATTGTGCCACAAGATGGTTCCATAAATCCAGTTCTTGCAGTCATACCCAATGTTTTAAAATCTGAAATGTAGATCAAACCATCTAAGTGGATAGATTAAACCATCTAAGTGAAATGTTAGGTTGGGTGAGGTTGAGGCTGAACCCAAACCCATGATATCAACTTGATCTCATAAATGTAACAAATATTAATAATAAAAATAAAATAAAATTTTAAATTTAAAGATAAAATATAATAATAGCAAAATTTGTACAATAAACTATAAAGATTAAAATATAAATAATAAATTATAAAGCCAAACATTCACTTTTTAGAAAGAGAATGGAAAACGGAAAATAAACCAGGGTATGTGCGGAGTAGGGAAATGGGGAAGTATGATTGCAAAGGGGGGAAAAAAGGAAAATTATACAAAGCAAAAGGTGGTCGATAGGCCACCCATGAAGAAGATGGTTATGAACCCTCCCAATTTATAGTGTTCTGGTTACAACTTCCCTTGTTGAGAACAACTTCCATCTTCTTCTTCCCTTCAATTTCTTTTCTTCCACTTCCATCTCTGCTTCCGCTGCCAGCCATCCCTTTCGCTGTCTTAAACAGTGACATTCGTATCACCCCTTTTCTTTTTTCTCGAACCCTACCTTATCCTTTCTCCCACGTGCCGCAACTTATCCCTTTCCCCACATGTCGAAACCCCCTTTAGCACCCACGTGCACCAATTCCTTACTTAAAAAAAAAACCCATTTAGCCTTGCCCCAATAAGTCCCAACCCGATACCCTTTTCCCCTTTAATGACCCATTTACCCATTAGATTGTGCCCATTTAAACCTTTCAATCCATTACTACTTTGCCAACCTTAAATCCATGTCCTACTCGTGGGTCCCACCTTACCCATCCATTATACCATTTAACCGGTCCTACTCCTATTCCTCATCTAATTCCACCTCATAGCCATCTAACCGATTTCATGAGCCCTATAATTACCACTTAGTTTCTTCCTATTCCCATTCACCTAAGTCACAAGTTCTTTTCAAACCCCGACCCGCTCCAACCGTTGTGTGTTGGCCTCTGTGACATCCCGGTTGATTACCCGCATCATAGAGACCCGATAGCATCCAACAACAATGGTGATTAATTTATCAGCCAATTTGTATTTAACGAATTTAAATTTGAAATTCTCTCTGAATTGCGATATGAATTTCAAGAATTTTTACAAGAATTTAGAGAAATATTGCACAACAGTAAATACAGAGGCACGACGAAGGTGGCCAAAAACTCGAAATGCGTGCATACTTCCTCGAGATGCCTGCCAACTCCTCTAGAGTCACCATCTGAGTTCCTGTCTGCTCCTGCAGAAATCGTGACCCCTTAGATGGTTCCCATGTTGGAGAAAAAGCCAGTTGTGTTGCCAGTGCCACAGTTGATGCAACCGAAGCGTGTTGATCCCTCTCCTCCACCACCAATACCAACCCTCTCTCGTACCCACACCTGATTGTGTTACGGATATCAAGATTTCATCTATGGTTATTCGTCCGACTACCCCTCAGGACCGTGTGATCACTACAGTGCCATATGAACCCCTTCGCAATCAGCTTGGTTCTTCCATGCTTGCGCTCGTTTGCGGTCCTTGGTTTCTGCGTCCCACCGATAGCAAGTTCTCCTCATCCGTGCTTTGAAGATTGTGCAGTTAAAAACTTCATTCACATCTTTGGACTTGCTCTTCATCTTTGTTTGGTGCATTGTGATTTTGTTGATTTCAACTAGAGGACGAGTTCTTTTCAAGACCTGGGGACTGATGTAGGACACAAAAGATGTAGCACACATATTCTACTTCTATTTTGATTTTTCTTTCCTACTTAGATTAGGTTTCCCATTTTAATATTTTCGTATTTTTAGTAATGGTTGTATTCGATCCTCTTAAGATTGAAAGTCCCCGCATAGTAGGATTAGATTTGTTTTCGTTTGGATAGAGTCCTAGTTTAGTAAGAAAGTCAGGTCGGTGGCTTTCCTAGTTGAGTCCTTTACTATTTTCGTGTGTTTTTTTCTTATAAATACCAATGGATGTAACAGAGATGTTATATACATGATGGATTAATAAATTGAATTAAGGCTTAGCCTTTTTCCCACTTCTTTCTTTCTTCTTCTCCTGTCTAGCTACAACCTCATATTTTCTTCTTCCTGCCTAGTTGCAGGCGTGGTCCCGCATCATTTAATCATAGTAAAAGATGGAAATTATAAAATATTTTCAAAAACTAGATTTTGTTTGACATATTGGCCATAGCTAATATTGAAGTGACCTTTCAAAAAAAATATTGAAGTGATTTCTCCATTGACTGTAATGATGGACTCCGGTCAAATGGTTAGAAATTTCTCAAGAGGTTTATATTTTGACATATATTTTATATACACTTTCTATTGAAGTGGAAGAAAATAGTTTATAATTGGACCACTTATATTCCACACTTTACCATGTAAGGCTCATTTGACATTTAAGCTTGTTGAACCATTGCCCATCTAATCCTTTCCATCCCAAAAGCTAGCATTAGTCAGACAATGAAAAATCCCATTCTAGGTACAGTGAGGTGGATCATATTTTATTATTTGCTAAGCCATAATTTGATGGTATGGCCCACTACTTGGACAAAGTTGTTGTGGTAGATATATAGTAAATTAATTGGGTTTTTTATCCCAAAAGTTTGGGACTCATTTGATTATCCTAGCACCGGATCTTGAGATCTAAAATTTCAACCATTGAATAGCAAAAATATTACATCCAATTGTGAAGATCCTTTAGATGGATATTTTAAAGATTTTCTTGATTGTTCAAGGGTATTTAAGATCTATAAAAATGCTGAAATTGACAAAATGTAGATCCAACTTTTTAGAATATGCGAAAAATATGTACACTTTTTTGCATAAAAAGGAAATTGTTTCCTTCACACGACTCATGCTCCAATGCAGGAAATCCCACTTCATCTTGAGTACGGATCAATCAATTCATTTTCGCTGTTTTTGCATAAAAAAGATTTCACGGGAGAGAACTCCTATATATATATATATTTGAAGTTTCCCTCTTTGGATAACTTGTATTCTTGTCCTCATTATGTTGACTCATTTTCTTTTATATTATGCATCATCATCATCATCATTGTAATTAGCGCCTTATCCTGTCTATGTTTTATTTAAAAACATGTTTCACAACCTTCAGTATTTTGTTGGAAGTTAATATTTTAAAATTGAGAGGTAAATCTGAAGGCAATGGTGTTAAGATCTCTGTCCAATTTGCAAGTGGATGGAAAATTTCCATAGAACATGGATCTCCACCTTCCTCTTTAGGAAAATGAACCAATGCATATTGCAGACAACTTGATGGCCTGTGAATTATGTCAGCCTTGACACCCTATTCCCACTCTCTCCTTAATCCCTTTGATTATAGGAAACCATTTTTTTGTTTGAAAAAAAAACTCAGACATGCCCTTGTGTCATACATTTAAGAACTAAAATCAGCACTTTCAGTTATCTCTATATATCCGTATCGGCATTCCATTATATGTGATTCCTAGACCACCCCATATTTGACATCTTCAATTTTTGTTAATCCCTTTAATTATAGGAAACCATTTTTTTGTCTGAAAAAAAAACTTTCAGACAT
This sequence comes from Chimonanthus praecox, assembly GCA_022113865.1. Classification (NCBI taxonomy): domain Eukaryota; kingdom Viridiplantae; phylum Streptophyta; class Magnoliopsida; order Laurales; family Calycanthaceae; genus Chimonanthus; species Chimonanthus praecox. The sequence continues at coordinate 10,707,510 of CM039096.1, read as the reverse complement.
GTCCTTGTGTCATACATTTAAGAATTAAAATCAGTACTATCAGTTCTCTTTTTATATCCGTATCGGCATGCCATTATATGAGATTCCTAGACCCCATATTTGACATCTTCAATTTTTGCATTGTGAAGTAACATGCATTTGCAGATGTTCCATGTACTGAAACTGTAATTGAAGTGTGTACAGTTTAATGCAAATAATCTTATTATTGTCATTTAAAAAAAAAATTTCTGCAGGTGCTTATGTTTTTAGGACCAGAGGCACTGCAAGAAGTAATTAACAGTGCTGAACTATATCCAATACGGGGTCTGTTCCAATTCAGCCACTATTTTGATGAGATTGATGCATATTATCACCGCAGTCTGGGGTACGAGTTTGGTGTCTCAACTGGTTGGAGGGCTTTGGATGAATTATATAATGTAAGGAATCTAGTTCCTTCTTCTTCATTATCTTCTTTTTGAGGTTCCTAAAAACATTTCGGTAGTATCTTGAAAGAGATGAAACTATTTTTTCCCCTTATTTTGAAAACGACTGAGGGAGAGACATGTTATTGGTTGTTTTAGACCATGAGCCTAAAAGGTGATAAATAAATTCCAAATATTCAACGTATTGGAATTTGGAAAATGTTCTATTTTGAGGGTTTTAATCTTGCAGATTTTTGAAGTTTGTTTCCATTCTTAAATAATTACATGTGGGTCTTCATCTTGCCTCTACTTTGGCTATTATTTGCTACTATGGGCAATTTTTTTTGCGGCTGCTGCTGATACATGATGCAAATTAGTTGATTATGTATACATATTTTTCTTCCATCCTATCATGTTGAGTTTGGATCACCAAAAGATACGTTGTTCATATATGTAGCATCGAGCAAATGTTATGATTGAATACAGTCTTCATTTTTCCATTTAGTAGATTTCTTTCTCCTCAGAGACTATGTTCTCGAAGATCCTCAAGTTCCTCTCCTTCCAAACAGAACAAATGATAGCCGCTGAGATGGTATACCAGACTGCTTTCGTCTTAGGCCCAACTTTCGAGATGACCCAACTTTCCATGATTCCAATGTAAGACTTATTGAAGACCCATGAGATTCCCATCATGGAGGTGAATCTAGACCACATTTATCTCACTTCCGAGCATCTCCTTTTTGTTGCATGAATCTTACCTTCAATATCCAAATAAAACTCTCCTTTTTTTGGTGCACAGCTGCAATTAACTTTTGAAATTTATCACATTGTAGCAATAGCCAGTAAGTGAGAACCATTTCATCTTTCCTATTATCAGATCTAATAAAGTTATATCTCATATATTCTACCTTTCTCTATATTTTTCCTTATTTTGTTAATGCATTTTACAATTTACTTCTCAGCTCTGAACTCTCATTTGGGACAGCGGCTTAATTCTATAGCATTCTTTTGTTGAAGGGGAAGTCAGTAGAGATATGCTCTAAATTGGTTTTTTTTTTTTTTTTTTTTCTGATGGGCTCTTAATTGGTCATTCACTTCTCCGTTGGCATTTCCATTGTTGTTCACATTAGTGTTTTTTTTTTTAATTATTTCTTTTTGCTGCTTATAAAAAAAAAAAAAAGGGTTAAAGCTTGTTACTTTTTGTTTTTCCCAATTGCCATGAAGAATTATGATTTGATCTTCTAGTTGCCCACAAAAAGAAAAAAAGGAGCTTGTGTATGTAGTTTGTTTCTATATCTTTCTAAGGCTCTTATGTTCCTTCAATCGGTAAATCTTTGCTTTGACAAGGTCGTACCGGGGGAGTTGACTATTGTGACAGGGGTTCCCAATTCAGGCAAGAGTGAGTGGATCGATGCTCTTTTGTGCAATATCAGTGAAAGTGAAGGCTGGAAGTTTGCAGTTTGTTCTATGGAGAACAAGGCAAGCTATTTACTAATTTAAATAGTTTGTATATATATTTTTAATTATTTTGAATCTTTTACTGTTCTTATATTGCCATTTATGGGTGCAAAGGTTCGGGAGCATGCAAGGAAACTTTTGGAAAAACACATTAAAAAGCCATTCTTTGATGCCAGGTAATTTGAAGAATTGGATAATTGATCCTTTTGGTTTTTCAGTTGCTTGAATTATTGTTTTTTAGTGCCGAATGTCCAGTTTCTCACTAATATAATTTATTTTTCTGTTTTGACATGGAGATTCTCTCTCTCTCTCTCTCTCTATATATATATATATATATATATATATATTCCATTTAGGGGTGAACGGTTTTTCTGTTTTTTTGCTTTAACTTCTGTACTTAGTTTAACTTAGAAAGAAGTTCTGTTAAATTATACAAGTTGCATTGGGCATCTTGGACTGGACATGAGTAGAGCTTTAGGCCCTTTGGTGCACCCAGAGTCTTCATTTTCTGCTTCTGATATTGGAATAGGACTCACTCCACCTCCTAGCCCCTTATGTTTCTTTGGTAGGAATATTGCCTTTACATGATTTCTGGAAGTTTCGTGGATTGTAGTTCCTTCCAATTTATTCAGTTTCTCTCATTATGCAAATGAGAACTATGGACTCGGCATTTTCTATAGCACATGCTTGCCAGGTACAGCACTACACTACTATATGTATTTGGACTTGGATTGACGTGGTGAGGAAGCACATGGTGGATTGCATGGCAGAGTATAGAGAATTGGAGTATATGATTTTTATATGGTAGAGTAGAAATGTACTCAGAAAGCTGACCTTGAATAAATGGGGGAATGACTATGATTGCTAAGATGAGTGTTAAGCGCGGATACTCCGAAACCATTCGAGTATCCGTGTCGGATACGTATCCAATTAAATAAAACATTTTTTAAATACGGATATGTCAAGGATACGGCAACAGACACGGAGGGATATGGCGAGACACGAGAGGCGGGACACGACACGAGATACGGCAGCACGGGAGAAAAGAGGAAAATATATATATATATATATCTTTTCAGTATTATTTTTTTAACCTCAATAATCATTTACATATTATATACTGTAATATTGTAAATATTTTTTAAACATATTATATATATCATTTCATAACACTAAATTGCTAATAGTCTTATCTTTATAATATATATCTTTTGTAATGTATATATTGTATTCATTATAAATATAAAAATATAATTTTCTAATAATTTTTATCTCATAGTAGAATTTATGATATTTTTTGTAAATGTCTGAATTTATTTTGTTGATATAATAATAATAATAATAATAATAATAATAATAATAAATAATAATAATAATATATTTTTTTTAATTCGGCGTATTTCGCTACACCCGTATCCTAAATTTTCAAAATTTGCCGTATTCCCGTTTCGGATACATGTCGTATCCGATACGCTTCCCGTATCAGTGCTTCTTAGGTCTTAATGTGTTTTGTTAACCTTAGTGACATCTTCCACGCCCTCCATCCCTGCCTTTTTTTTTTTTTTTACTGGCAAATAATAACATACGAAACTTGGCAATCTCTTACTAGCATCTGGATCTGGTGGGAGAGTGTGGAGGGAGAACATGTGACTTGTTACTGAGGGGTGACTATTAATACCATTCTATGTTTCTAGACTTTGACAAAAAGAGACCAGTGTGGATCCTAATGCAACCAGTCCCCTCAGCTCAAGGCTTTTGCTCAATTATACATTATGCCTTCATACTACTTGACTGCTAATGTAATTATTTTTATTGTTGTTATAGTTGTTTCTTTGTTGTTGTTTGTTATTATTATTATTATGCTTGTGCACTTGACAACATATTTACTGCTAATTCCATGCCTTAAAAACTCTGAATTTGATTCATAGGTTTTGCATTGGTTGTCCTCCAGTCTCCTAGGTGCATGTTAAATTTAATATTGGCAATATGATTGTACTTAACAATTAAGTAAATAGATGATGCTTTAGCTTGTCAATTTCTATCCAATCAGAGTTGACTCCATGTTCTACTCTTAAAATTAACTGCTTCGGATGATTTACTGCTACAAAAGTAATTGCAACTAACATTATTTTTTTATTTCAGCTTTTCTTGAGCGAATATGTATTCCCTTGCCATATTGGTGCATGTTGACCTATTCTGTGTATATCTTGAAAATTTATTATTGGCCTGTTCAGTATTTTGTTCTTGGGGAAAAAAATTGCTTGTCCTCTAACCTAGCTACATGCAGATATGGTAATTCTGTTGAACGAATGAGCATCGCAGAACTAGAAGAAGGGAAGGAATGGCTTCAAAGTACATTTCATCTCATACGGTGAGTTTTTCCCCCTGAAAATGAACTCATATAGTGTATTTGCTTGATAAGTACATTTTACATTTTTGTTCTGTTGACATGCATTACAAAGAGAAGCAAAATTCCTGTATGGGAAAAATGGCAAGCTTAGGGTGTATCAGGTTGTGCTGGTGATACAAGTGGTTTAAAATTTCAGCAGAAGATGGTTAAGTGGTTATTATTTTGATCACAATAAGTTAGAAAATTCCAACCCCTAATAATGAATGTATTGATGCCTTGGTTCACAATGAGGAGCTTCAGTTTTATTCTTTGTTCTGGAGACAATTACGGAATATAGTACTAATGTTCCTGAAGTTTTGGCTCATATGCGGAGTGACTCATGTAATGCTATAGGATGGGATATGAGAAACATTCCTTATCCTAACTTGCTAATCAAATAGATGTGTTTCTAGGTTGGATTCACTTGAGGAGCCATTCTCTCCATGTTTCTCAGATAGCCAATATAGAGGCTGATTCATGGGCACGTTAGGTGCTGGAGGAGAGTGGGAACATACAAGATATGTAATCAGTATTCTTGTTTGATCTCCTCTCTAAGCATGTTTAGGCTTTTCCTTGAAGTCTATACTGGTCTTTATGTACCTTCCATTTCTTGAAGTACAATTGTCACCCCACCACTAGAACCCAGAGAGAGAGAGAGAGAGGGGTTGATTTTCTGTTGCTTTGTACTCTCTCTTGGAAATAAAGTAACTATCATATTTCCAAAAAGAAACATGAAGACAGAAAATCATCGTTATTAAAGCTTTATCCTCTTTCTTTGGGGTTGGCTTTATAATTATACCTCTATACTATTCTTTATTGAGAGTTAATTTACCATTTCTGCAATCTAACATGTTAGTTGTCACTACATTCCAAAGCTTTTTAGGTCTCCTCCTTTCATCTCCCTTTTTTTCTAGCACTTGATTTCTTCATATCGGAGTTGCTTCTGATCTCTAATTTACATGCCCAACCCATATCTCCTGCTACTCTGTCATCTGTCATGGATCTGGGAGCATGTGTTTGTCCTTCATGTATCATGTCTGTTAATCATGCATTCAGGAGCATGAGAGTATGCATGCACTTGTGTCTGCTCAGGCATATTGCATGCATGTGTACATCTGCTGTGGGCATGATCACATCCTTTTGGGATGGATTCAGGAGCACTTGTCTGTGCTCAGGCATAATATGCCTCCACATGGACGCATGCTAAACATAGGGTGAGGGGGATGGGTAGGATTTAAGTGGATGAGTGGTGGGCTAAAAAAATCCCAATTTGATCTTACTAATCTGCAGATTAGGAAGTCATGTCCTCTTATTATGCTCCGAGAAATGCAACAGAAAGGGGATGTATAGTGTGCTCATCCTCATTCAGTGCCATCTAATGTGCTACTGGAGGAAGCGCTTTCTCTTGGAAGATGCTAGAATGGGTCTTGAATCGAAGAGCTTATCGATCATGTTGGGAGTCATATTCTTTGTTGAGCTAATGAGTTAGCTGACCCATTCGTGAAATGGTTGCTTTTGGAAATAAAATGTTCTATTTCTTTTTATAGCATCTCTAAAGGGATTTTTTTTATAGATCGACATGGGTATCCCCACCCCATATTGGAGGTGAGATTAATCCCATAGATACACGAAACCACTTGCAGCATCGTGTATTAGGTTAGCCTAGGAGTCAACCCAAGACCTCTCTAGTCTATCATCATTAGGGTATCATCGCCATCATCACGTTGATCCATCTTTTTGGTGCTTCCTTTGTTAATACTACTTATTTACTCACCCTTATTTGCCTGTCTAATTCCCACATCTTTTTTGGTCTCTTTGTTTTCCTAGCTCTTTGTATTTGTGGCACTTTAATAGTTCATGTTAATTGCTGTTTCAGGTTTCTCATGTACATGTGCAAACCACATAAAATAAGGGTGGAGCTTGGGTTAAGCCAGCTTATGTTACATGAAAAAAGGCTAGGAAAGATTTGTCTCGGGCCAATCAGATTCACATTATGCTCAATATTGGGCCAAAACAATAAGCCTGAATTTGAAATTTGGTTCTGCTGGACTTTGCGTGTTGAGAGGGTGGTCATAAAGATAAAAATTTGAGAAATCCTTGAAGCTCGATTTTGTTTAAATAATACTATATTAAGATATTATATCTAATATTATGCATAAATAAAGACTTTATTTAAAATATAATGTATTTTTATAGATTGGATCACATAATGCAACTAAGTTTGGTTAGGCTCAGCCTTGGAGTGTTCCATTCAAAATTCAGAAGCAGTGGAGGTGCTGTCATATGCTGGTCTTATTTTGAGGGCCACTCCATTGTGGTTGAGCTTTGGGCTTTATGGAGGAGTCAGATTGCTGTGCAGAGTTGGTTTTGAAAGAGATCTTATAGAGGGAGACTCACTTTGGCATCCAATGGGCCAAGGGAAGGACTGTCCCTAGGTTTTCATTAATGTTCAAAAACTCGATAACTCGACTTGAGTTTTCTCGGAGTCATGTTAAGTGGAAAACTCGGACATGTTTTGAAAAGTCAAGACTCAATAAAAGAAATTAAAATAATATTATTTATATTTTTATATATGTCAAGAATATTAAACTATAAAAAAGAATGGAAAATAAAAATTTAGAAGAAACTTAGAAAAATAAAAGGAAAAAATGAAAATAAGAATAGAAAAGAAAAAGTAGAAGAGAATTACAAAAAAGAAAAGGAAAATATTAATAATCTTAAAAATAAATAATAGCTCAAGTGGAGGAAAAGGGAAAATGAAAGAAAAGAAAAAATGAGGAGGAGGAAGTAGGAGAAAAAAAATGAAAAGGGAAAACAAAAATAAAGAAAAGAAAAAGGAGAAAAGGAAAAAAATAAAGAAATGAGGAGCAAAAAGGAGGAAGAGAAAGAACTGAGCTTGAGAAGAAGAGGTTGCTACTTGTGTTCCTCCGACTCTTTCGTCTTTCTCGTTTAGGTTAGGGTTTTTCAGCCATTTATAGTCTGTGTTATTTCTTTCTTTTACCCTTAATTCCTTATTGAAACTCTTGAATGCCTTTCACCCCTTAAAAACTAAAAAATGCAGTGTGTATCCCATTAAGAACAGTTGCCATGCCTTTCCAGTTTCCATGATTCAGCTGAATTGAGTCGAGTATGTAAAGAAGAATGGAAAATAAAAATAAAAGAAAAAATGAAAATAAGAATAGAAAAGAAAAGGTAGAAGAGAATTTGAAAAAGAAAAGAAAAATATTAATAATCTTAAAAATAAATAATAGATCAAGTGGAGGAAACGGGAAAATGAAAGAAAAGAAAAAATGAGGTAGAGGACAAGTAGAAGAAAAGTGAAAAGGGAAACAAAAATAAAGAAAAGAAAAAGGAGAAAAGGAAACAAAACAAAGAAATGAGGAGCAAAAAGGAAGGAGAGGGAGAACTGAGCTTTGGAATAAGAGGTTGCTTCTGTTGACTCTTTCGTCTTCCTCTTTTAGGTTAGGTTTTTCAGCCTTTTATAATTTGTGTTTTTTCTTTCATTTACCCTTAATCCCTTATTGAAACTCCTGAATGCCTTGCACCCCTTAAAAACTAAAAAATGCGGAGTTGTATCCCATTAAGAAAAGTTGCCATGCCTTTCCAGTTTTCACTTTTCGGTCAAATTGAATTGAGTAGCTCAACTTAGTTGGCTTTTTGTCTGACTTGGTTGAGTTGATCGAGTTTGTCAAAAAAACTCGTTTATCTCGAGTTTCTTTGAACTAACTCATTTTTGTGGCTGAGTTGAGTTGATTCAGCCGAGTTTGACAAGTTTAAACCAAAATTTCAAACTATGGTTTTCATGGATAAAGTTGAGGAGATTCGAGTCATTATAGATCATTGACATTTCGAAATTTCTAACATTCCTAGATCTGCCAATGATGTGGCAAATTATCTATCCAAAGAAGGATCCCTTCTTCTAAGTGGAAGAATAACCTATCTATAATATTTTTTTCTTCCCTTTGTGGGGGTCTGGTTTTCCTAGGTCTTTTTTTTTATTAAAAAAAAAACTTTTTATCCGGCTGTTTCTTGGGCTGTATTTTTGTGGGTTTCCCACCTCCATCAGTACATCATTGATCTTAAAAAACAAAAATTGAGCCTGCGTAAGCGTGAACATACAGTTTTGAGTTCGAAATTGGATACAAGTCTTACTAATTGAAATTGGGCCAGGGTTGAGTTAAATTTTGTAAGGCTTAGGGTTAAACAAATCAAGCTGACCTTTGCCCAGGGAGACTTAGTGTCTGGACTTACCAACCCAAGTTAAAACCCTATTCAAATGACATTATTTATTTATTTATTTTATCTTGGTGGTGAGGCCTAATGGGGCCATAGGATACATGAATGACCTCATGTGCGTTGGTATTATTGTGACATGCTTTTTGGGGTCCAAGGATACATAATATTTACAAGTTTGGGGAATGTGGAGGGGGCACCATTGAATGGGAAGCACATGTCCACGTTGGTGTATGATACCCTTGCCGTTGATTCTTTGTGGGCCCAATTGGATGCATGCCAATCACAATGGAGGGGGATGGGGAGGTTTCCTTGTGGATGAGGGGTGGACAGAAACTGAGCCAATCTAATGATGGGCCTCCTTGTATGGAAATGGTGTCAAGTGGGTGCACCAAAGGAGAGGGTTTGATGTGCTTACGCTGGTCTGGAACATTAAATGTGTCCATGTGATCTAATATTGATTACAGAAACATTATTAAAGTTGGTTGATAGCTGTGGGATCATGTGGGTCCTCTAATAATGCTCCTACCATCTACTGCTTTCAGTGGTGGGGTCCATACTTGAATGGTTATATTTATGAATGGAGACCTTACATGTCTCCATAGCTGATGAATGAAAGAATGGTTTGGTTATAAATATATCATTATCCCTCAAATACACACAGGCACATGCTATCTGGGCTATTCCTTGTATATAAGCAAGTTTTGTTATTTGTTTTAGTGGTCTGGACCGAACTGTCTTGGTCTACTCAGTTTGATTTTCTTGGACGCCCTGCTTAGGCACTTTTTGGTAATTCATTGCTAATCATGCATCTTGGCAACATTCTTGTCTTTTATATACATTTTTCAACCATCTTTCCCATGCACCAGAACTTGTGAATCTTTTTTGTCCACTGAAAAATGATTCTTATTATTTGTTCAACTGGTCAATGTCGAATACCTATTGATATTAAATGCCCTTGTACCCTTATTTAATGAGCCTGAATTACTTGCGGTTGTTGACCAGATGTGAGGACGATTGCCTTCCATCCGTTAAATGGGTTCTTGATCTTGCAAAAGCAGCAGTTTTAAGGCATGGCGTACGTGGGCTTGTGATAGATCCTTACAATGAACTGGATCATCAGCGCAAGGCAAATCAGTGAGTCTTCTAATTTGGTGTATGATTGGCCATTTTGTAACTAGTTTCCTTTAATTTCTCTTTAATTTTTTTTTTCAGTGAATGGTGATTGCCTTGTTTCTTCTTTCACCATTTTTTGTGCTTCTTAATAAAATTTGATATACATGTGTGTGCATGTTTGCATATGTGAATGTTGATATATAGAATGTATTGGGAAATGGTAATGGGGCTTCATATTATACCCACACATATGCACCCATCCACCTATCGAGCCATATGTTCTTTTTTGGATAAACACTCACATGGCATGTAGAAGATTCGGGCGTTAGAGAAGCACTGATTTGGGCTTCAATCCTGTACCGAACTCTTTGGATATAATACCAAAAGGCATCCAAAGCATCATTGGCAAGCCATATACTTGGTTTACCTAACATGGTGACAGAGATAGGATGAAACTCCCTTTTTTCAATTTGGTAACTGGGAAGTTCTATAGTGTTTTCAAATTAAGGATGTGTGACATGTGAAGGTGTGTACTTGTCAGGTACATGATTCATAATCTATACTGTTGATCTGGTTGGCTCCTCTTTGATAGGAAATGCATATATATAGAAAAAGAGGGCTTCTTCCATACACCATGCCTTGCAGCATTATTTCAGCTTTTTAGGCTTATGTCAGAGTGAAGAGCCACGTGGCTCCTTATGAAATTCAATAAGCAAAATTGCACATTGAAGTGATAATTTTGGATGTACAAAAGAATTCCCTAAAAGATCTCTTGCAAGATTATAGCCAAATCTTTGGCCTGTTTGTTTTACAATTCCTTTTCCTGTTTTTGGGTTTTTCTTCCATGGTGGGGCCCATCAAATCTACGGGCCGCATCACTGAACCATGGGCTTAAATTTGTGGACTTGTGTACTGAAGCATTGCTACTCATCCTGTTCCTTTGATCTATTTAACCTCTTCTGATTAGATATGTGCAAATGAAGACTCTAGAGAGGCTTTCTAAGCTTCCCTAATTAGGGAAACTCTCCATTAACTTTTTAAGTAGGATATACATTTTTAGTAGGATGTAGAGGAAATCATATGGGCATAGGGGTGGATAGAACTTCACTCCCATTAAATCATCCTATTCTTGTGATTTTGGCCCTTCATAGTCTGACTTGTGCCATTGAATTTTCATGGCCCATCTTATGAAGCTATAATAATTGGATGGGTAGTTTTCATAAAACGTTCATATCCATTTAGGTCTCTACAAATCCTACCCAAACATGTGGGGCTCAGCCTATGATAGATGGTGAGTCTTGCTAGAGGAAAATACCACCACACTGTTTCTAGAAGTTGCTCTCTATACAAATGTAAGTGATCATATGCCATTTCTTCTCCTAGTCTACTTAGGAGATATAACCAAGGGGAGTTAAACTTTTCTATTATTCTAAAACAGGAATGCACTTATGTTTTTCTCTTGGTACTAGGACGGAGACAGAATATGTGAGTCAGATGCTTACAAAGATCAAACGATTTGCTCAGCATCATGCGTGCCATGTCTGGTTTGTAGCACATCCGAGACAGGTATTGCACTTTCATTCTATATAAGAAAGCCTTTCTTCTCTCTTTACTCTCGAGCTTCATATTGTCCTGCAAATCTTTGCAGCTGCAACATTGGACAGGTGGCCCTCCTAATCTGTATGATATCAGTGGAAGTGCACACTTCATAAACAAATGTGACAATGGGATCGTTGTTCATCGCAATCGAGATCCAAATGTTGGGCCCGTTGATGGGGTGCAGGTTGGTTATATTTTGGAACTAAAAGTATGAATGTTCACTTACAAAAATATCTACTCTATAACCATTTATCTGCAGATTTGTGTGCGGAAGGTCCGGAACAAGGTTATTGGAAACGTAGGAGAGACCTTCTTGTCTTATGATAGGTATGCCATTTTTCACAGGCACAAGAGGAGCTTCTTCCCTGATTTCATTAGAGCATGGTCTTATCTTATTCACCTTGCTGAAAAAAATAATGAAGACTTGCATTTGCTTCTAAGCTCATTGACTTGATCTCAGTGATGTCAACAGAAAATTTCAGATGGTTTTAAATGGTAAGCTTTGGTAATCACCTGAACTCTGGATATTTGGGTCATTGGGATCATCTTCCCAGGATCAATTTGACCTCGGTGATTTCTTAGCATGCCATTAGCTCCATAAACACGTTAAGGGACTGTTGATAACAAGCTTCTAGGACTCGATCCTGCGCCTCTGACGAATTTATGTAGGCAATAACCACTCCTTCCCCTTGTATAATTCTTCAGATGCCCAAAACTGAGATCTCTCTGGCTTCGAAACTTCCCATTGATTGAAGTTAAGATTCCTTTGACCAAATCTTTGATCTTAAGTTTAAAACATGATATTTTTGCTTCTCTTTAGTAAAAGAGGTAACAACCTGCATTGTGAATGATAAAAACATAACATGGGGAAAAAATTCTGGCATTATCGTCATTGCTAAAGGGGAAAAATCTAAACTGTTAAAAAGGATCCATTTGTCACTGATGTATGTGTTGGTACTGTTTTTGATCATGCATGAACACGTTCAAGCCATCTCAAAAAAGAAACATATGAAGGTAATAGTTCAAGATCTTACTGTAGTACACATTTATAAATACCCTTACTACTTTTTCCCATAATTCTGAACTGCTAGCCGGTCTGTAAATAAGCACCAGCAAAAACACAATGCTTATAAAGGGCCAAAAATATAAATTTGTATATATAGAATCAAGTGGGGAAAAAAATAGATTTATATTCTTTACTTGGGTTCCTTAGAACAAGGATTGCTCTATAAAGGATTGACTGTGTTGCCATCTCTATGCAGGGTCACAGGTGAATTTTTGGATAGGGATGACATACCGCTCAAAAAAAAAGGATAGGGATGACACTGATGGAAGAAGATAGAAAATGGATAGTGTGGGTTGAGTACAAGAAACTGGATGGGATTCAGTTGACAAAGATTGATCCTGAAGCTTGGTTAACATTAGAGCCAAGTGATCTAAAGAAAATTTATGCTCCACCCATCAGTCATACAGATTGAAGTTGTTTGATGGTCTTAATGTCACATGAGGAGCCCTATTTCTGTGCAATGTCTAGATATGTGGGATCATGTAAGCATGTTAATTCTATGCCCTTTTTGATTTGCCAATCTTTTGTATGTAAATCAGAGACAACTAAATTTCATACAATGGCCGTATGGTCATTTACATGTGTTATACTAAAAATTCTTAATTAGTTTATAAACAATTTATACATTTTTTTTGTATATAAAGAATTTCTAGCTTTTGTTATGTGCTTTTTTGTATATAAAGAATTTCTAGCTTTTGTTATGTGCTGTCTGCTAAACACCTCTTTCTCTCTTTGTGTAACATCTTGGATTTTTCAATGCAATAATATATTGGATTTTGACTATTTAAATTGTTTAATTTGTTGAATTTAAGATATATGGATGAAATGGATTTTAAATGGGTAAGAATTGGGTCAATGACCCAATTGTGATCCAATTGATCATGGATAGGGTTTCGATTGCAAGTAATTGGGTAAATGTAATTAATTGGGTCAATTATCCAATTGGAACCCAATGGGTTAAAGTGAATGGATTTTGGGAAGTAAACAGGTAAGGGATTAATTTAATTGGGTCATGTACCCAATTAAGACCCAAGACATGGGATCCACCTTATCAAGTGAGGTAACATGTGTATGAGGTGGCATGGCCAAGTGGGACCCAAATCCACCTCATCAAGTGAGGTGTGGTGAGTGGTCTAAGGTAACATGTATGGTTGGCTACGATGGTTGACTTGGTCAACCATGGGTGAGCTCAAATGTGGTGAGTTGAATTACATTGGGTTGGAAATTAAAAATCACTTGAGTTAAATGAGAAGTGAGTTCAAATAAGCGAGTCACATGGAAGTGGAAGAGGCCTAAGTGAGTCAAAAGGGGAGGTGGAGGGTTTCCATCTCATGGAAACCCTAGACACCAACGTCGGGAAGGGAAGGGGGGGGGAAGGGGAAGCTCCAAGTGCAAGCCATGTGTCTCCTGGGTTAAACCAAGGGACACATGGGAAAGACCAAAAGTAATGAGGGTGGTTGAGAGGGTAGAAGGCTAGTTACAAGGGGCTCACACCAAACCCTTGGCCGATCTTCTCTCCCTCCCTCTTGAGCAAAAGAACCCGTCTCCACTCCTATCTCTCATCATCTCTCCCCCTCTCTCAACATCCTTAGCCGAATTCTCAAGGTGGAACAAGAAGATTGCATCGCCTCTTCTCATCTCTCTCCTTCCCATTTCGGCTCTAGACTTAGAGGAAGAATAAGGACTAAGGAAAGAGAAGGACGAAGGAGCAAGATCAGACCTAAAGACACGAAGGAGACGCAAAAAGAAGGTAAGGTTTATGTTCATAGTATTAAATTTAAGAAAACCAAGGGAACCATGGTTTCGGCTATGGAATGGCCAAAACCATGGGGTCCATATTTGATTGAGATGTTTGGGCGGCTAGTTGGTTATATGGGCCATGAACTGAAAAATACATCCAAGAAAATGGTTAAATGATTGAAGGAAAGAATGGCTTCGAAACTATGTGTAATACGAAGATTGTGGACAAGACCCTAGTGTGGTTAGTGAGTAGGGCATACTCACTGATTTTAAAATATATGGATGACATTATATATGCTAAATATAAGAAATGAATTTCATAAGGAAAGGTCAAGCCAAACATTAAATAAAATGAGGATTGATCACAGATGGCACTGTCTGCGGACGAGTTTTTATCGTCTGTGGGACGGGTTTCGACAGTCCTGCGGACGGATAATGAACTGAACATGGGTTTTCTGTGGACGGGTAATAAACTGGACAAAGGTTGTCTGTGGACGGGTATCACTGTCCGCGGACGGGTTTCTGTCGTCCTGGGGAGGGGTTCTACCGTCCGCGGACGGGTGACAGGCAGAAATTTTATATGGTCTACGGACGGGTTGCATGTATGTAGGACGGGTTACACTCTCTGTGGGACGGGTGTCTACTGTCTGCGGGACTGGTTTTTATCGTCCGCGGACGGGTGTGGACCATCCGCAAGATGAGTAACGGGTGTGGACTGTTCGCGGGTAGCAGACAACGGGTAGTGGACATCGGGTATCGGACCACGACTGTACGCTGTCTGCGGACGGGTAACAGACTTGAGTATAGTGCTGTCTGCAGACGGTTTTCTGTCGTCCGCAGGATGGGCAACGGACATGTAACTGACTGATTTTAAAAGTGAAGTTTTTATATGATTTTCCTTTTCCAAATGGTTAAGTTTAATTGGAAGAATGTAAGAAATGATTTAAATCAATTGGATAATTAATTTGATTATTTTATATGATGGAATTCATTTAAGGTAAAGAGATTCTGCAAGCGGGGGTGTGATCGGTTTTGACGAAATCATTGCACGGATACAATACTTCGACGTTGGTAGGATTCCTACCCTGTTGAAACACTTTGGATTATGTACATGTAATGGTTTTTATTTCCATATTTGATGATCTATTTTTGGTATCAAAATGCTTATGTTTTAAGAATGGAATTTCAATGCTATTATGTAATTTAATATGAAGTAGCATGTTTGCGCTTACATCTCATGCATGGCATGGGAGGGAATATATGAGAGGAGTCCACGCTCCATTTAGGGTATCTGATAAACAAACGTGGAGAGGAATTCACACTGATTCCGATTGACGTACGAGAAATGATATATGATGTTTAATATGAAAGAGGAGTCCACGCTCCATTCGGTGAGACTGATAAGGCATACGTGGGGAGTCATGACAATGAATACCTTGATGTGGTTTGTTCATCAAGAAGGTTATCTATGTGTTTTGAGATATGGTTGATGGTTGGGAAATCATTGGTATATGACACCCATGATATGACATTGAATTAACATGGTTTTTATATTATGCATCTATTCTGATTTTATACTAATCCCTGTGTAAGACCCTACTCGGAATACCTACTGGGTGCGTTGACTAACGCCCTACTTCTACCTTAGACGATGATACAGGGAACGGAACGGGCGATAGACGCGAAAGGAGCCAAGCTTAAGAGCTTGGGCAGCTTATTGCTTATTTTATTTAAGTTTTATTTTGGACAATATAATTTGAGATAATCGCATTTTTGGGACTGTAATAACTTAGAATTATCTTGCTATAGTTTGGTTACATTTGAACATTTGAACTTAAGTTAATTTATATGATGAACTTCCTTGCTTAGAAATTGTTAGGGATAGTAACTATAATCATATGATATTTCCGTAATGTGTTTATTCCGCAAGTATAACTTTAATGCGTGTGAACTGTTTTAGTGGACTCGGTCCACACACACGTATGGTTGGCCAGTTAAGGGCCGGGTTTTGGAAGCTCGGACTTAGCGCGCGTCGTGGCGTCCCGCTCTCTCTCATTCTTTATTTAAAAAAAAAAAAGCTGATTTTTCGGCGAGTGAAAAAGGGCAAGGCGTTACACTCTGGACTGGTGAAGATCCTTGATCGGGAAATATTCTAACATATCTATGTTGGCAATCATCATGAAACTCAATTCACTCATTGAAAAATGATCTCATGTTGCCGTTCTAATAGTAAAATGGTAGGATTTGAGATGTGAGATTCACTTATTAAAAATTTAAACTAGAGAAAATGATCAACTCGTCGCTACCATTGATGGGTCAGAGTGTATAATAGTTATCGTAGTTTGGTGGTAAAAGTATTTATTTATCTCTAAAAAAAATATTAATGGGTATGAGTACCAACAATGTACAGTAAAACCTCTATATTGTAATATGGTTGGGACAATAGTACATATATTATAGGGAAGTGA
Organism: Chimonanthus praecox; assembly: GCA_022113865.1. Lineage (NCBI taxonomy): Eukaryota > Viridiplantae > Streptophyta > Magnoliopsida > Laurales > Calycanthaceae > Chimonanthus > Chimonanthus praecox. The sequence goes on along the minus strand of CM039096.1, from coordinate 10,691,040 downwards.
TTTTTGCACCCCTATCTTTTACCCATTGTGCACCCTTTTTCATGTGAAATTTCGATTTTGTCCGCCACAAATTTCCTCTATTCTCTCTCCTTCCTTGCTTTTTTAGGCAAAATCAAAGTTTCTGATAGAAGGAATGCACAATGGGTAAAAGTGGGGTGCAAAAATCATTTTCCATATTATATTATAGAGATTATTAAATTAGAGAGTCTATCAGTATTTCTTTTCAAGAATCTTCTTAAAACTCTTACCTATTATTAAAATGTCCTTTCAACTTCTCTTTATGGAAATAAATCACTTCATTCATTCCTATCCAATTATCGTTCATTGAGAATAGAATGCATGCATAGTTCTAAAAATGAGAAGCTTATCTAGAAGTCTATCTCAAATTACTTTTTCGAAATTTAGATGATCTAGTTTGTGAGGTCCATAGTTACTTTTGTAATGGTTGGAGCAATACATCTTTTATATTGAATGTATTGAATACTGAATTAGAGAGATTTATTACATTTTGTATGAGTTTATGGTCGGGATCAGATGCCGATATTATTTTAGTCAGATTATAATTTTATAGAGTACTACATTACAATGAGTTTACTATAGTTGGTGGTTCAAAAGGATTTGCAGTAAAACAAGTGCCAGGAAACTGATGTCCATCATTCGACGATCATGTGCATTATCTTTCATGTATCTCCTCGACGACGGTGGGATCCATTATTTTATCCATTTTGAGCCATTACCTTTTTTCCAACACTAAAGTGTTTAGACCTCATGGGGAACTTGATTAATCTCAAGTCTCTCTGCTCGTATACACTAAATTTCTTCATTAACCAATCGTTACTTTCTTTCTTTGTTTAGAGTGTTAAAATAGTACAATATTTATATATTTCGAGTAAAACTTATACATTGTCCGTGTATATGGTATTTATATTTTAAATGAAACTATTTAAATTCATATATACAGTGTGCCAAAACCGTGAATACTGTGATTGAAGATTTACTGAATTGCACCCTCGTACCTGTATTGGATTCCATCAAGTCACTTGATGAACTCTACATTTGGGAGATGTGAATGCATGAAATTAATTAAAAAAATATTCTAAGCTCTTCAGCCAATAGAAATGTTGTGTTCAAGAGAATATAGGCTGCGTTTGGACGGGGGATAAGGGGTCAACGGGGGGTTACTAATGCGGTGCATTTGCGTCCTTGCTGTTTTTTTTTTTTTTTAACTTGCTATTTTCCTGCTTTATTTTATTTTATTTTAAACAAGGGTAATCTTGTAATTTCTGTTTTATTCTATTTTAAGTAAGGGATAGTTTTATATAAAGCCTTGTAGCCCTTTGGGCATGGAAGGATGAAAAGAAATAAAATTTGAGATTTACGAAAATCCCTTGTTACGGCTTGGTTCTAGCGAGAAGCCCTCCTACTCTGATCTTCAGGTACTCCATCTTCTTCTCTTCTCTCTTCTCTCTTCATTCATCCTCTCCATTTTTTTTTTCTTTTTTCTACCCGTGACCATACAAACCCAACATCTAACTGCCGTAAGCCATCACCTATCCCTTCACATTCCCAAAACGAACCCAATCCAGCCCAGTTCTTGCTGTTACAGTCCCTTCCATCCCAATACTGTTTCACCCCTCTCCAAATCCCTTTCCTTCTTGCTGTCAGCCCTCCTATAGACCAGATCTATCTTTTTTACCCCTCTTACTGCTGCTACAGTTTCCAGACAGTCCCAAACATCACTCATAATCCCTATTGAACCCTTCCCATACCCTTTGGACCCCTTCTTTAGCCTTCGCCACCCCTTTATCTTCCTTTCCAGCCACCGCTATCCACTCCCAAATCTCTTCCTTGTTTCCGTAAGCCTCCCCAAGTCCAATCAGTCTTGCCGCAACCCATATTCCACTTTTGTGACCTCCGTAACTTCCCAGCCTCTTTTCCAACATCACCGTAAACCCCTCTGTTAACTTATCCCACATTATTTAATTACCAAATTGCCATTAGTCCCTTTAAACCCATTTAAATTCCATTTCAGTCCTAATTTGATGTGGTTCTAAGTGCGCGTAAGATCTGATAAGCCCCTTTCTTCTGAAAGGCCTTCTATTTTGAGCTATAACTTGATTTGGGATTGTGATTTAATTATTTACATTGAATTCTCTGAATGTCTTAATTATTTGTGGTAGATTTTATTCTTCTAACTGTTATTATTAATTTTAATTTTAATTTTAGCCTCTTATTAGTTTCTTTTTACAACATAATCGCATTTAGGCATTTAGGGTCACCTTTTGTCTTGTCTTGCGTTAAATTTGGTATCAGAGCAAGATTGAGTTGTAAACACCCACGGTCTTAGGTTGCATCTTATTTAATTTTTTTTTTTTTTGCATTCTTTATTATTAAAAAAAAATTCATTCATTCATTATATATAGACTTATGTCATAGCATATAGTCAGAATTCATCCCTATATTTGTGAGTTTAGAGGAACAGTAGTGCGTATACCCGTGCATGACCACTAAGAGTGGAGTTACCTATCAGAAAGAGTTCGAACCATCCAGCGAAATGTCAGGAGCTCAAATCCCAGTTTGGTTTACTTAGGCCTTTGCCCAATTAGATGCACGGTTCACTGACCTTAAGAGAAGTTAAGATACCTTAGGTACTGATATGACCGACTTGAGTAACCGGATTGAAGCCCTTGAAACCCCTACGAATGAGGAGAATGGGTCAGTTCATGAGGATAATGAGAATTTTAAGAATAAAGACCATAGAGGCCACAGATTTGGTCACGGTAGATTCCAACAGTCATATAGGCATCAAGAACCCATCAACCACGAGAAACGTGTCTTGAAGAACGTTCGATTAGAAGCCCCTGAATTTAAGGGACGAACAAACCCTAAGGTTTTCTCAGATTGATTGTTAGACATGGATCTCTAATTTGAGTGGCTTGATATGTCGGAAGCTCGTAGGGTCCGTTTTGCCAAAATGAAGTTGGTGGGACAAGCTCGGCTTTTCTGGACCACAGTGGAACATAAACTCCTGAGGTAAGGAGTTGAACCCCTCAATCTGCATTGAGATGAGATGAAAGAACATTTGAAAGAAAAATATATCCCTCTCAGATACAAGCAAAGACTCATTGACTAATGAAACTCTCTACGTCAGGACAATCAGACCATTGATGAGTACATTGAGAAGTTTGATGAATTCCTTATGAGATGTGAGTTGGATGAGGACCCCAGCCAAACCTTTTCTAGGTTTAGAGTAGGTCTTCGTCATGAGTTCTAGTGTGAGCTTATCTTAGATGGGGTGAAAACTTTGGAGGAAACTTACCAAATAGTCTAACGTTTAGAAGGTTACTTTAAGCCGAATCCTCCAAAGCAATTTGACTCTCGGGTTGCCAATTCTAAGGCTGATCCGCAAGGATCTCGACGGAATATGGTGAGTTAACCCAAACAAGCCACCAATACTCCATCCAAGAACAAGGATGCAAGTTTTAAGGGAGCTTCTAGTGCGATCTCTTTTAGGAATGATCCTCAGTGTTACTACTGTCAGGGATATGGGCATTTCGCTCGTGAATATCCTACTAAGACCAGGAACCAGGAAAGAGTCTTTTTGTTGGGAGAACCACCCATTGAAGAGATTGCCTGTGAATATGGCATAGAAGCTCAATTTTAGGGTAAATATCCTTTGAGTGATGAGGAACTTGATGAGGAGATCGATGTAGACTTTTTTTGCAGTAGTTAGATGTGTCTTTGCTCGATCTCAACCCTCAGAAGATTGGAAGCGCACAACGGTGGGAAATCTTACAAACTGATTGTGGATAGTGGAAGTTGTGCAAATGTCGTATTTACCAGCGTGGTTGCTTGATTGAGTTTGAAGTCTGAACCTCATCCTAATCCACATCGAGTTGCATGGGTCAATGACACATCAATCCCGATCACTCAACGGTGCCCCATGCCCATTCAGATCCTCACCTATTAGGACACTGTGTGGTGTGATGTGATCTCTATGGGCGTAGGACACATTATTTTGGGTCGTCCTTAGTTGTTTGAGCATGATGTGACATATTCGGTCAAGCGAACACGTGTAGCTTTGAGCATAATGGTAGGAAGATCAAACTCATCTCTATGCGACCCAGGTCCCCCTCACTCAAAACAGGATGACACAAAGAGGCACAAACCAAAAACCCCATAAAAAACCCAGTCCAAGTCTCTACATATCATCGCTGCTAAAGAATTCGAAAGAGAGACTAGTGAAACTTTGGTTGTGTATGCCCTAGTGTCGACTCCTGAGGTTGGTACTGAGTTGCCAGAGGTTGTAGTTCCGATCTTTAAGGAATTTCAGGATGTATTCCCATCTGATTTGCCAAATGAACTGCCTCCCACGAGGGACATACAACATGCCATAGATCTTGTCCTAGGGTGATTTTGCCAAATCTACCTCATTACAGGATGAACCCTAAGGAGCATGAAGAGTTAAAACGTCAAGTGGATGAACTTCTATAAAAGGGATTCATCAAGGAGAGTTTAAGCTCGTGCGTTGTACCAGCCCTCTTGACACCCAAGAAAGACAACACCTGGTGCATATGTATAGATAGTAAGGCTATTAATAAGATCACTGTCAAGTATAGGTTTGCAATTCCACGTCTCGATGACATGCTTGACATGATGACCCGTGCTACTATTTTTTCGAAAATTGACCTCAAGAGTAGATATCATCAAATCCACATCAGATCAGGAGATGAATGGAAAACAACCTTCAAGACGAAGGATGGTCTGTACGAGTGGATGGTTATGCCTTTTGGTTTGACCAACGCTCCAAGTACATTTATGTAGGTGATAACTCAAGTGTTGAGACCTTTTATGGGTAAGTTCTTGGTGGTATATTTTGATGACATTCTTATCTATAGTACCTCCCAGGAACAACACTTGCAGCATCTGAGGTTAGTTTGTGAGGTTCTTCGGACTGAAAAATTATACGCAAACTTGAAAAAGTGCACATTCATGTCTAATAGGGTTATTTTCTTAGGGTTTATGGTTTTATTTGAAGGTATGTCAGCGAACCTCGAAAAGATCAATGCTATAGTAAGTTGGCCCGAACCGCAGAATATACATGAGGTGGGAAGCTTTTACGGCTTAGCTACCTTCTATAGGCGATTTGTTCAAGGGTTAGTTCAATCACTGCTCCCATCACGGATTGCATTAAAAAATGGGAGTTTCAATGGACTAAAGTAGCCTTGAGAGCTTTCTATGAGATCAAGACTCGTATGGTTGAAGTTCCTGTCATGCGACTACCAGACTTCTCCAAGGTCTTTGAGTTGCGTGTGATGCATCTGGTGTTGGTATAGGTGGAGTCCTAAGTCAGGAAGGACATCATGTTGCTTACTTTAGTGAGAAGTTGAATAAAGCCAAACAACGATATTCCACCTATGACAAAAAGTTCTATGCAGTTAGGCAAGCATTTCGTCATTGGAGACACTACCTTTTGGCACATGAATTCGTTTTTTTTTCGGAACATGAGGCCTTCAGATATCTCAATTCCCATAATAAGTTAAACTCAAGACATGCCAAGTGGGTTCAACTTTCAGGAATACACTTTTGTGTTGAAACACAAGGCCGGGGTTGAGAACAAGCTAGCTGATGCATTAGTTGTAGGATTGTACTAATACACTCCATGAGTGTAGAGGTGACTGGGTTTGAATAATTGAAGGATGAATATCTCACATGTCCGGATTTTGGAGAGTTGTATGCTTCACTCTTGAGTGACCAAGAAAGGAGTAATAAAAAATTTCTCATGGTAGATAATTTATTGTTTAAAGGAAGTAAACTTTACATTTGCCGAACTTCCCTGCGTGATTTTCTTGTTTGGGAGTTGCATGCCGGAGGTATGGCTGGACATTTTGGGAGAGACAAGATGATTGCCTTGGTTGAAGACATGTTTTATTGGCCTAGTCTTAAGAGAGATGTGGGTAAAATCATTGGACAATGTCGAACTTGCCAACTGGCAAAGCAAAGGAAGCAAAACACAGGATTGTATACGCCTTTACCAGTTCCCATGCCCCTTGGCAGGATATCAGTATGGACTTCGTACTTAGACTTCCAAAGACTATTAAGAAGTACGATTCAATTCTGGTGGTTGTGGACCATTTTTCTAAAATGACCCATTTTCTTTCGTGTTTTAAAACCTCCGATGCTTCTAATATTGCCAAGATATTTTTTCGGAGAAATAGTGAGACTTCATGGGTTACCAAAGACGATTATGTTAGATAGAGATGTTAGGTTCATGAGTTATTTTTGAAAAACCCTATGGTACATGATGGGTATTAAGTTACAGTTTTCGTTTGCGTATCATCCTCAGACTGATGGTCAGGCTGAGGTAGTTAATTGTAGCCTAGGAAATATGTTGCGTTGTTTGGTTGGTGAGAATACGCGAACGTGAGATGTTGTTCTACCGATTGCTGAGTTCGCGTATAATAGTTCGGTCAATAGATCTATAGGTATGAGTCACTTTGAAGTCATGCATGGTTATAAGCCTAGGAAGCCTATATATCTCATTCCCATGTTTATGTCACATAGGTCATCTGAGTCTGCATCATCATTTGCATATCACATTCATGAATTGCATGCTTAAATTAAAAGAATGATTAATATGAGCAATGAAGTGTATAAATCTGCTGCAGAGACTCATCGTAAATTCAAAGAATTTAATGTGGGTGATTATGTGATGATCCGTATAAGACCTAAGCGGTTCCCACAAGGAACTGTGAAAAAGTTACATGCTCGTAGTGCATGGCCTTTCAAAATTTTGAGGCGCATTGGATTCAATGCATACATTGTAGACTTACCATCTGATATGGGTATTAGTCCTACTTTCAATGTGGAAGATTTAGTCCCTTTCCAAGGCCCAACAACTATACTTGTAAGCCCATCATCACATCAATCCCTTAACCATTTCACTGGCCTACCTGACCCACTTCATGAACCTTCCCAGCCTTTACCTACTTTACCTTCCTTGCCACCTAATAGAGATGAGATAAAATCTATTATGGATGAGGAAGTTGTTTCTACACGTCTCGGAAGTTATCAGAAGTATTTTGTAAAGAGGAAAAACAGACCAATTACAGACGCCATGGTTGACAGATAGTGAGCTAAAACGACTTGATCAAGACCTTTTAGAGAGATATCAGAGTTTTGTTTCTTCAGAGGTGCCTTCTTCTTCTACAACAAAATGTGACAACAATGACAAAACAAGTTTCCGAGTCTATCAGCGACGACGAAAGACGGCCACTCCAGCTCCATCATTATGGCTTGACAATGATCTGACTGGATGACATTGAGGACCTCACATGTGCGTGTTTTGCACTATGAAGACCCTATACTGGGAAGACGCGTTCTCATCTGTTTGAACTCGAGGTCGAGTTTTTCTCAAATGGGGGGTTGATGCGATGCATTTGCATCCCTGCAGTTTTTTTTTACTTGCTATTTTTCTGTTTTTTATTTATTTTATTTTAAGCAAGGGTAATCTTGTAATTTCTGCTTTATTCTATTTTAAGTAAGGATTAGTTTTATATAAAGCCTTGTAGCCGTTTGGGCATGGAAGGATGCAAAGAAATAAAATTTGAGATTTACGGAAATCCCTTATTCCGGCTTGGTTTTGGCAAGAACGTTGATTTTGGCATGAAGCCCTCCTCCTCCGATCTTCAGGTACTCCATCTTCTTCTCTTCTCTCTTCATTCTTCCTCTTCCTTTTCGTCTTTTTTTTTTTCTATTTTCTAATCGTGACCATACAAACCCAACATCTAGCTGCAGTAAGCCATCACCTATCCCTTCACCTTCCTAAAACGAACCCAATCCAGCCCAGTTCTTGCTATTACAGGCCCTTCCATCCCAATACTGTTTCGCCCCTCTCCAAATCCCCTTCTTTCTTGCTGCTAGCCCTCCTATAGACCAGATCCATGCTTTTTTACCCCTCCTATTGCTGCTACAGTTTCCAGACAGTCCCAAACAACACCCATAATCCCTGTTGAACCCTTCCCATACCCTTTGGACCCCTTCTTTAGCCTTCGCCACCCCTTTATCTTCATTTCCAGCCATCGCCATCCACTCCCAAATCTCTTCCTTGTTTCTGTAAGCCTCCCCAAGTCCAATTAGTCTTGCCGCAACTCATATTCCACTTTTGTGACGTCCGTAACTTCCCAGCCTCTTTTCTAACATCACCGTAAATCCCTCTGTTAACTTATCCCACCTTCTTTAATTACCAAATTGCTATTAGTCCCTTTAAACCGATTTAAATTCCATGTCAGCCCTAATTTGATGAGGTTCTAAGTGCGCGTAAGATCTGATAAGCCCCTTCTTCTGAAAAGCCTTCTATTTTGAGCTATAACTTGATTTGGAATTGTGATTTAATTATTTACATTGAATTCCCTGAATTTCTTGATTATTTGTGGTAAATTTTATTATTCTAATTATTATTATTAGTTTTAGTTTTAATTTCAGCCTCTTATTAATTTCTTATTACAACATAATCGCATTTAGGCATTTAGGGTCACCTTTTGTCTTGTCCTGCATCAGTTACCCCTCGTTACGCTTGTTTGGTAATAGAGAGGTGAAGGTAAAAATTCAAATTTTTATCTCTCTCCCTCTCTTTTTCAAAACCCTTTAGAGCATAAGAGTTTTCAGGAAACCCTTGCCTCTCTTTATCCGTTTTTATCCCCTCTTTGCATCTATGAACCAAAAATATTTTAAATATTTTTAATTGATGAATATTATTTAATAATTATGTTTCATAAAATTTTATTTTATTTTTTTATATTATTTGAATTTAATAAAAAATATTAATTCTCTTAAAATTGTTAATATATCAGGTTACTCCTGTTTACCGTTATCAAAAAAAGATTTTTTTTCTCTTAGAGTAAATTTTAACTTTATCCCTATAAGGGCATAAGAGTAACCCCTGTTAAGAGTAATCTCTGTAAAATTTATCCTTCACATAAAAGCAGCCATAGTAATTCTGGCATTCCTTTCTTTGTTGAAAAGTGACGTCGTAAGAAGGAACCACCACTCTAATTTTGGTTTGAATAAAATAACTTTTGTAGACGGTTTCCATTTAAATTGCCTTGTAAAAAAAAACTCTCTCCATTTTGCCTATTTCTCGCATGAGATGATAGGCGCCGGCAACACTACAAATTCTAATTCCTCATATTCACAAGACAATAAAATTAAAGGGATAAATAAAAAATTTATTTTTTTGAAAATACCTGATATGATGTTGACTTGATAATTTGACTTAAATAGGGCCAAGATTATAATTAGAACTGTCTGCTTTAAGGGTCAAGTGAGGGCCTTTAAATGGTAATAGAAGTTTTTTTTTTTCTTTTAATTAATGCTTGACTTAATCAAACTCATTTATATGTTTATGTGGGTTGAAGAAATTACTTAATTTTTTTTTTTTAAATAGCGAATCGTGATCATACCAAATTATCACATTGATCCAACAATCTTTGACATAGAGTTTGATAGCCTGATACATTGACAAAAATCAAATAGGTGTGATTTTGACTAAAGTTTATAGGATTTAGCATAAGCTGGGGAGTGGTTTATCAATTGTTTTGTAATTGAATGATTTTTTTAAGATAATATGTTACGTTGCCATGTGTCTTGTAGCAATAAGAAACATAGTTAGAAATTGTCTTCAATAAAAATCCATGGTTGTTCATATGAAAAGTAACATGAAATAATAAATGACAATGTTATTAAGATTGGACCGTCAACCAGTAAAAAAGAAGGTTAGATTAAATAAGGTTCAACTGTAGTCAAACTTAATCAAATCTATGCTACTATTAATATAAATATTATAAATAATATTAAAAAATTATTAATTAAGATTTATTTGATGAGTCAAAATAAAATTTTAAACAAAAAATATTTTTTCCATTTCTAAATATAATAATAATATTATCGTTAAAATCAATGGTCTAAAAAAATTAAGAAAAGTATGATTTGTGTAGGTAATCTGATATAATATAATAAATTTAAATTACATGTTATTTGATAATGAGATAGGTTCATTGACTCTATAAAATTAAAAGAATAATTTTTGATGTGAAAATTTGACAGAAAATAATCTCATTAAACATAACCAGCCACCTGATTTAAATTAAGTAAAATAATCACTTGAAATAAAGTTCTAATGATTTAAAAAATATTGTGTTTTTTTTTTTTTTTGTGATTGTGCAAATGTAATATTCAGTGTCAAAGCCCATTTTAACTGAGATGGGCCTAACTTAACCCGCATTCATTAGGTCCAACTATTTTTTTTTTTTGTAAAACCAAGTGGAACACATGCTTCCAAAGTTTTACATTTTTAAGACAAACATTTATACTTTTCGTTGTTTTAGGGTTTGATCATGAGGTTCATTTATGCTTCATTGTTTTAGTTATTTTCAACTATTTAGTGTTTTTATTATTTTATTAATATTTTAGTCATTTTAGCCTGCTACATATTCAATTTTGTTGCAAATTCAAGTGAGATGTTTCATTATTATCAAACTCATTTATTTTATTTTTCTGAATTAGAATTCATATTTAAATTTGAAAAATGATTTTTTACGAACCAACCATCAATTGTTTATCAAACCTGATTATGAAACTCACAATATTTATATTTATAATAAAATAAACATTTAGCAACTACTCAATGAGAAATTATCCATTGCAAACTGATTCGTTCTTAACCTGATGATTAATTTTTGTGATGTCTATGTTGCTCTGTTTTTTCCTAATACTCATATCATAATTATTCTTTAAATTAGATTTCTACTTAATATAAATTCATTTTGAGAGCACAGGTTCCACCGATAATTAGAAATTTTAGATTTTATAATTATAATTAAAGATTATTTTCAAATTGAATTTTATCCAAAGTAAGATATTTTGTGATACTTACCAATCTGGCTTTTGCGCTATTGCTTAAAATAATTCATTATTTTACGGACATATTTATATAGATTATTTGATGATCTAATATGCTATTTTCCATAAAAAAAAGAAGAAGAAGAAGCTGATATCGTGATCCTTCTCTGGAGGTGAGTTATAAAAAATGGGGGGATAAGGGAAATCCAACTCGGGGATAAGTAAATGAGTTATACTGACTTTTAAATTATTTAAATTTGATAATATTTTAAACTAAATCTAACATTTAAAAATTTATTAACCATTCACTACCTCATCAAATTACCACCCACCTGTCACTATACTCTTCAAACAAGGTTAAAGTACCCGGGGTACAGATATCGTGCCGATACAAAACGTATCGGCTGATATATATCGGTTTTTAACAACTGTGTAATATCAGCCAATACGTATTGTATCGGCTGTATAGCCCATTTCTAAGTCGATATTACCGATATATCGGCAATATATATCAGTGCGATATCGGCCGAGATGATTTATATTGGTATTTAAAAAAAAAAAATCAAAATGTTGATGGCCCCGGGTCAAAATATCGGCGAATATCGGCCCAATATCGGCCCAGATATCGGCCGATATTTTGATATTTACATTTTCAATTTTTTTTTTTTTAAAACAGTTTCTTTCTCGGTTTTTTAATATTTTTTAATTTAGAAAAAATAACATAATAAAATAATATCGATATTAAAAAAAAAAAGAAGAGGAGAGAGAATATATGCACGGGCGTTTTTTTTCACCCCTGGATTAAACCCTTTAAACCGCGACGTGTCAGTTCACGGTCCTCGTACGTGAGATTCTTCTTCTAAGTTTTTGCATGCAAGTGGGTCCCACCCTAGAAAGCAGCTTTCCTTGTTACAGTAGAATACAAACAAGAACACAGCAGCAGCGGCAAACGTCTCGTTTATGTATTTAGAAGTTCGAATGGATTTAGAACTTAGCATTGGCTTCTATTTCGGGGGTTTTTTTTTTTTATTTAAACAAATCTCTCGATTACAGAAAGTTTCACAAGTAAATTCATGGAAGTCCAACCTGTGGAAATAGATTTCATGCGTTGCAAAGAAATTGATGCAAAGTTTTCAATGACTAGAGAAGGGAAAAGTAGTTCAACCATGGAGGAATTTGTGAATTGTGAGTTAAGTCTGGCAACTGGTGCAATGCAGAAGATTGGAGACAATGGTGATGGAAGGATGGCAGATGATCAAACGCCAAAGAAGAGAGAAAAGGGAAGCAGTTCTTCGATTTTACTTGATGACAAAGGTGGCAATACTGGTAATGCTGATGGGATGTACAATCGCAAAGAAAAACAAGCGACTATCCGCAGGTGATCTCTCTATATATAATAGAATTCATGGTTACTAATCTCTCTGTTAATTTTTGTTGATACTTTTTTTTTATATATAAAAAACATTATAATAAAGTCCATTAGTGTTGGAAAAAACCTGTTTTTATATTCAATAGATTACGCGCTATGGTAACGTGAGGGATTAGTTTGATGGTCAATTCTCATTGTTTGTAGTAGGTTTTGGGATCAAGTTCCCCTCAATACAAAAAATGGCTACTCCCTTTACTTTTGTACTCGGATTGTGCTGATTGGAAGGTTTACCCATGTCGTAAGGATTAGTCTAGCGCTGCATCTCGGGTCGGGTCGGGTTTCAAGAAATCCGACCCGACCCAAATTAATATTTATGGAACCTAACTCGACACGACTTGAATTCTCAACCTGAAATTCTCGACCCGATCTGACCCGAAATCCAACACAAATCAACCCGAATTCTGACCCGACCTGCATTTTGAACCCATTTTAGCCTAATTTTAACTGGGGCGGGTCGGGTTAGGTAGGGTCGGGTCTAATTAACTTGTAAATCCTCAACCCAACTCAACCCGACCCGCTGATCAGAAATTCTCAACCCGACAATCATGATTTCTCGGGTCGGGTCATGGGGGTTGGGTCAAATCCCGACTTGAGTTGCAGCCCTAGATTAGTCAGGTGTGATCCCTGAAAAATTTAGAAAGGACTCTTGGATAAAAACATTATGCGCTATGGCATAAAATCTATTTATGAATCCGATATCAATATGATGAACCCGATGATAAAGAGTTTCAACACCACACCTGGAACCAATTAGTGTCGGCTCTGAGATGCCCTAAAATCCCAAGGGCTGCAGATTATTTTTTAGACCTATTTTGAGAGGTCCTAGGCGTAGGCCTATAGCCAAGGCCGGCCCTGCAACCAATGTTATTATGTGTTTTTTTTTTTTTAAATTCAAACTCATCCAACATGTATGGCTGAAACCATCCACGTTGGAGACATCACCATGTAATTAAAAAAGGGAAGGATTGTATAGATTTTTCTTTTTTTCTGTTATTGTTTTCTTTTTATTTTAATATTTTTTTGTAATCGTTAAAAAAGAAAAAGAAAACTACTAATAATAATAACTGGATTTGAAATCAAGCCAACCAAATCCACCGTTCAATCTTTAATAAAAAATAGAATATGTGCAATGATCGGTGTTTTAAAACTCTGCTTCTCTTGCAAGTTCAATCCCGGTTAAACCTCACCTTAATCCAATGTGATTTGATTATCTTCAAAAGTTTTTCAAAGTTCAAACTCTCAAAAACTTTCAATGACTCACGATTAAGAAGGAACTAATTATATTAATTATTAGTATAGTGTGTTATTTCTAATAGTAATTAGTGTGAACTAAACATTCTTTATGAAAATATGACTATTATTATTTTAATGTATTTTATATTTGGCATCTACGTTTTATAGGTGTTTACATATTATTATATGTTTTAATTAATTAACTAATGATATTTATGAAATCATATTGATAAAGCAAATTTGACCAAGTTTGACAAGGAGTAAACTTTAATAAAACCTTATACAATCCAACCTTTTCTTGTGCCATCAAATTTTAAATCATCGGCCACGATCTGAAAAAGATTGGTTTATAAAATTTTCTATTTCCAGACATTGCTATCAAATTTATATCACAAGCGGAGTGGGATATAAACTAAAACTTTAGATGATTTGAAGGAGTAAATCTCATTCCTGCATAAGTATCAAGTTTCAAGTATTATTATTTATTTATTTATAAACAAACCGTCTTCTCTACGTCGCCTTTCCCTCTTCGCCATAGTTTGGAGTTTATGATGGGAGCGCAACAATAGAGTCTTTAAGGATCGTGCTGAGTAGAGTGAAACAGTTTCGCTAAGAGTTTTTCTATGTGTGCCTTTTGGGCCTCTCCCCTTGCGGAATTCAGAAACGTCTCTGCGAACGACATCCTTCGTACTTGGAAAGAATGTGTTGACTTAACTTAACTTTATCCTTTTCAGTATGTAATTGTCCCCAGGGTGTATCGGGTTTGTGTTGTTCTTTTGAGTTTTTCCTTCTTTTGTATTGTACCTTTGGTACCTTTTCTTATTAATATATTAATCATTCAAAAAGAAAAAAAAAAAAGGGTCCAATTCAGCTTATTAGAAAGTTTTAAATATATATATATATATATAAAATGTTGTGTTATAAACTCACACATTCAAATAACAAATCAAAGAATCAAACACATACAAGAAAACACAGCAATAACATAGATTTTATATGGTTTGCCAAACTGGGCGTGATGATTCCACTAAAAGGAAGTTACAAGGATTACATATCAATCCTACCTACCTTTCCTCCCAGTCTCTCTTTCTCTCCATTCATAGCTCAATAAAAACCCTAGAGAAAGAGAATATAAATACTGTTTGGCTTACAACACATATCGGGCCAACTAGGCCCAATGGACTTGACATAAACACAACTTCGCCCAAAAGGCCTTTTGAGCCAAAGGCCAACAAATCTCCAATTTGACGAAAAAGTCTGACCCCTTGAAGATTGTTGCCCTGTGTTTATGACACCTCCACCAGTTGTGTAACACCTTCAGTTCTACATCTCTGCAAGACGCTCATCCCCAGACCTTGTGATGATTCACCAGTCTTCAGTGAGAAAGACTGATCAACTCAACCGGGCTCCACCTCGAACATTGCAGTCGAGATTCTTGTGTTGCCTCTGCAACTCCGCATCTTCTGTAAGATGCCTATCCCATACCCTTAGATGATCTCTCTTTCTCTCCATTCCCAGCTCAAGAAAAACCCTAGAGAAAGACAATATAAATATTGTTTGACTTACAACACATACCGGGCCAACTAGGTCCACTGGGCCTGACATAAACACAACTTGGCCCAAAATCCTTTTGAGCTAAAACCCAACATTAAATTCATAATTTTGGAAACTCAATTTGCATTAAACTTAGGCAATTCCAACAAAGTAATTGAAGTGTACGTGTGCAAATACCAGGGATCATTGCATGAATGGTTTCGATCTCAAACAATGTTCCTACAATCAAAGCTAAAAATCTCATCGATTTAGAATTAGTCTTTTCTGAATTCTAATTCTATTTTAATATTATAAAATGTATACTGCTATAAATATTTCGATGATTTTAGTGTAGAGGCAGTAGAAAGATTCATTCTTGGGATTTATTATCAGAGTCTCTATTAAACATTTTTCTTAGTATTGAGTTTTTTGCTTTTGTGATAAAACTTGTGAAGCATGATCATTGTTTGTTATTCTGCAAAAAAAAAAAAAAAATCCAAGCTAAAACTAAATTCCTAGTTCATGAATTTTATAGGACCCTTTTGTCCAGAAATGTAGCAGCAACTAGCAAAGGAATGGGTTCTGCATCAGATGGATCGACAATGGTGGAAGTGACTTGTACCAGTGCAAATGAATTTCTCAGCTGTGAGTTGAATTTGGCAATTGGTGTGACATCGAAATTAAGTAAGAAGAAGGCCCCGCAAGGATATCGATGAAGGACAGCATGGAAGAATTGCTGATCAAATGCCAAGGAAGAGAAGAAAGAAAAGCCACAATCAAACAGTGGCTGAAATTGCCTCTCATGCAGAATCAACCGAATACAGTTCGAGCATAGGTTGCTTATCTTCAGTGACTCCCAAATCATCAAAAACCCATGACCAGATTTCAAGTTCAAATACCCAGAGTAATGGTAATGGTAATGGTAACGGCGAAGCAACGAATTCGAGAGAGTTTCTCTTTCAAAAGAAATTGATGCCTAGCGATGTTGCTACGCTGAACAGGCTAGTCATTCCAAAGAAGAATGCGGTGGCCTACTTTCCTCATCTAAATCGCCTCGCCAAGGGCTTTGAACATGTGATTATGAAATTCTCTGATGATGAAAACAGAACATGGGAGATGAAATTCTGCTACTGGGAGAAAAGTCACAGCTTCGTGCTCGCCAAAGGGTGGAAAAAGTTTGTGAACCAGTACAAGCTCAAATCAAATCATGTTGTTTCCTTCTACAAAATCGACGGATTGCCGGACGACAAGAGACACTTTGGCATCACATTTCGGCAGGAATAGGGTAAAAACTGCAGACAGTAGATACTAATTCAATGTGGAACTTCACCTATTGTTTGTTTACTGGATTTAGGTCGAACTACGTTAAATTTGTTCTTGTGTGTTTGTTCTTGTGTGATTGTTTAGTTGTTAAATTTGTTTGTTCTTGTGTGATTGTTTAGTTTGATTGTTTGTGCTTCCGCTGTTGATCGGAGATTCAATCCCAACACTACTCTCTCTTCCCTAATATGTTTTGGGTGATTAAACCATGTTCAACTCATATCCTCTTGTCATAGAAGAAATTCTTTCTTTGTGAAGTTATTTACTGTGAATCACCCAACTAATTGTTTATAGAGTATATATTTATATCCTTTGTTCTTAATACTCATTATTGATTTTAGATTTAATTTGAACCTATTTCAAAATGCACCCACCATTGACTTAAACTCAAATCATATTTAAATGGTTAAAAGTTTTTAACATTTAAAATCGTATTTAAAACGATTTATTCAAATTGAATTTGGATACAATTTCTATAGAAGTGTAATTTTTATTTTTAATTCACCTGTCTTCATCTTTTAAAATGGCCGCCTATATAGACACCCGATTTTTTTCCCTACACATCTGTTTTCAAAAAATAGTGTGAAATTACGATTCTACCCTTCCACTTAAAATCATCCGAACGAACACGTAAATGTAAAATGTGTTTGTTCGGATGTTGAAATCAGGGGTTTAAAATTCGGTATCGGCCGATGTTTTCCTCTTTCCTTTTTTTTTTTCTTTTTTTTTACAAAAACGATCGATATTGGCCGATATTGTGATATCGGCCGAGATTCGGCATCTCGGCCAATATGATACGGTTTCGGACCCCTGATTGAAACCATCCGAAGGAATATGTTACTGGAAAATGCATTCGTTCAGATGGTTTTTGGAGAGGGATTTTCAAAAGAGGTCGTTTCTCGACCGATTTTTACAAACAAGGTATCAGAATTCATGTACTCTAAATTTTATAAATTCCGAAACTGATTTTAAGTAAAAAGGGTATAGTTTTGGGCTTCAAAATTGTACCCAAATAATTAAGGAAAAATGACCTTCCCTTTTAATTCTTTGGTACGATTTTTGAAGCCCAAAACTATACCCTTTTCACCTAAAATCAGTCCCGGAGTTCATAATTCAGAATAGATGAATTTTGATACATTGTTTGTAGAAATCGGTCGAAAAACCGCCTCTCTGCCAACTGTAACCTTTGCGCATTTGGCTCTGGTTTTCAAAAGAGGAGGTTTCTACCGATTTCTACAAATAAGGTATCAAAATTCATCTATTCTGAATTTTATGAACTCCGGGACTAATTTTAGGTGAAAAGGGTATAATTTTGGACTTCAAAAATCGTACCCATACAATTAAGAGGGAAGATCATTTTTTCTTAATTCTTTGGATACAATTTTTGAATGCCAAAATTATATCCTTTTTAATTAAAATCAGTCCCGGAGTTCATAAAATCCAGAGTAGATGAATTTTGATATCTCATTTGTAGAAATCGGCTGAGAAACGATCTCGTTTGGAAATCCCTCTCCAAAAACCATCCGAACGAATGCATTTTCCATCCGAACAAATACATTTTACACTTACGTGTTCGTTCCGATGATTTTAAGTGGAAGGGCAGAATCATAATTTCACACTATTTTTTGAAAATGGGTATGTAGGGAAAGAGAATCGGGTGTCTATATGGCGGCTTTTAAAATAAACTATAAAAATAATTCCTCAGTTATAATAAATTATTGATTCATTACGAAAAATTTCAATTCATGAACTAGGACTAAAGAAAAAGAAGGTTTGACCTTCCACGACCGAACAAAGTCCATATAAGTATGGATTTAGGAAATCTTAAAATTACATTTTGCAATAATCACAAGTTTAGTTTCTTGAATTAATTGGTGGTTCTAGGGTTCGAGATATCGGCCGATACATATTCTATCGGCCGTACAGCCTTCATATCGGCCGACATGGCCGATATATCGCCGCATCATATCGGTCCGATATCGGTCGATATGATTAATATCGATATGTTTTTAAAAAAAAAAATTAAAACGGTGATGGGCCTAGGTCAAAATATCGGCCGATATCGGTCCAATATCGGCTCAGATATTGGCCGATATCACCCGATATTTACATTTTCATTTTTTTTTAAAAAACAATTTTTTTTCGATTTTTTTATATTTTTTAAATCAGTAAAAATAAAATAATAAAATAATATCAATATTAAAAAAAAATAAAAAGTGGTGAAAGAATCATATCGGTCGATAATTATCGGCTGATATTATCTGCCGGGGCGTTTTTTACACCTGGGTGGTTCAAAGTCGCTGGGTCACTATTTGCCCCTTGCGGTTAGTACACGGTATAATAAAGTACTAAACGATCAGAAATCACTGCACTATTGACTTGCAAACTATATATCAATAAATTATGTAAGCTAAAGGGACTGAATTGTCGTTTGGTATTACAAGGAACAATGGTGAATAAACTCAATACTTGACTATTGAGTATTGACCAGGTGACGTGGTGTGACTGGTATCTCTCCTTAATAAATTATTTATAGAAGAGGTTTTTAATTGATCCATATATATTGTTATTATACATTAAAATATATCAACTGATGCACCTTGTATCACTGTATAATTATCATATCAGTCGATACAGCTTAATATTGACATTTTTATTTTATTTCTTAGAAAAAAATACTATTTTTTTTTTTGAATTTATGTGTAGAAAATCGCAGGATACCCAGCGTAAAACTCCCACAGGTGAGTCCAATACCTATAGGGCACACCAAGGTTAAGTCATAGGAGCTCAGACTCACAACCTCCTGCTTCCTAAAGTAGGAAGCTAACAATTGAACTACACAAAAAAAAAAAAAAAAACCTATTTTGACTATTTTTCATATTGAATTCTGGATTCTCTACGATTTCAAAAAGACTTAGAAGCAAATTCTTTAAGTGTGAAAGTATTTGTAAATTTCAAACTTTTTTCCTTAATTTTTTTCCATTTTGAGTTACTTTTAACATTTTTTTTTTTGAAATGTTCTTCTAAGATAATCTCGATTTTAAGTTTTAAAAAAATAATTTAATGAAATAGTATTAAGTGCTTGTGAAATTAATAGAGATATCTTAATATGATTTATATAGTTTGTAGAGTGTATGTAGGATTTTCCAATTTTTTTTTTTGAAATATCCATGAAATGTGGGAGTGCCAAGATTGATTCTGATTTTGGACCTTTTAAAAAAAAATATATATGATTTTAGAGTTTTTTGTGAAAAAATAAATAAAATGATATATAAACATTTATGAATTATATGAAGTGACCTTAATATGATTGTTATTGTTAAGACCAAGTCTAAACTGATCTCTTTAGAAATTTAATACCAAATAAACAATCATGTTTTGACTAATGATAAGGACTTCAAAAACAATTGAATCTCCTTTGGTTGATCTTCGGATTCTTCGCCGTAATTATACAGCTGTTAGCAGAGTATTCGGATTCCAAGAAAACGACTTGTAACGACCACAGAGAAACACTCGGGACCAAGAAAGAGCCTTTCAGTAGATCTTCTCGCATGAGATTTTCACTACATTAATGGACTTGAAAAATATTATTATAAGGATAATTTTAATTAATTTTTATAGTTTTTATATTATAATTATAAACTTTTAAATCAATGTGGATATTTTATAGGTCCACTTTCCATTAAAAGTTGAAAAGTCTAAATATTAAAAACTATTTCAAATAATTGAAAATTATAGTCTTTAAAAATAGGACTAGATAAATTCATTTGATAAAAAGAGAGATGATAAATTTATTCTAAAATTACATTCTTTATAACTTTAAGATAACATTGTAAGTCATAAATTAACTGATCTTTCAAAAGTTAAAAAAATATGACAATCAAATAATTTTCTGCATTAGAGCAAAATTTTAAGACAAGTTTAGCACTTCAAAACCATTTTAATTAGATTAACTAACTATATCTTAATCTCTAAACTATTAGGTATTGGTTTTAAGGAAACTACCATAGTTTAAAGATATACCATTTCTTGAAAACCATTATTTTTATCACTTTAAATCTTATACTTTCTAAAACTTTGCATGTTGTAATAACATGTGAGACTTCAAAAAATATATTAATTTGAGTGTGGGATGTTTAAAAAAATTAATTCAATGAGATTAATTAAGTCATTTTAAATACTATAAATATAAATCACTTTAAATAATTTTAAACTTTGAGTTTTATAGAATTTAAAATATAACTTAGTTAATATAAATTGTCATTTTTATAAGTTCCGTATATACAAATATATATTCTACTAATAGTTCTGTCACATTTAAGAATATTGTTTACAAAATGAACATGTTATTTTTTTTTTATTGACCGAGGTGTCCAGGTCTTTGGGGTGTGCTGAACTAGTCTTTTGGGTTTGTGCAAGTCTTCGTACCCATTAGAGATGAAACTTGAGTCAGGCTTTAACTCGACCAGTATGACTTGGCTCGAGAAATAAGTGGATTTGAATTATATATTTATATATTTTGGGTCGGGTTGAGTTCAGAAAAAAAAGAACCCGTATGAAATTTAGGTCAAATTGGGTTGAGAAATTTATAATCAATTCGACTCGATCCGACGTAATTCAAGTGCACCAAATTATAAAACAACATTAGGATTAAATCGAGTCAGAATTTGGGTCGGATCGAGTTGAGTAATTCCAGGGATTTAAAAATCGTTTTTGACTGATATATCGGCCGAAACGATATATCGACCGATATATCGTTATCGGCCGATATTTTTCTCTCTTCAGCCGATATCGGCCGATATTTCAGCCGATATTGTGGATATTGGCCGATAACGATATATATCGGCCGATATTCACTTGTTCAAAACCGATACATATCGGCCGATATGATATGTATCGGCCGATATTTGTACCCCTGAGTAATTCGACTCAAGTTGGATCAAATTCAATGAGTTTCAACATGCACATCATATAAAATTACTGAGAGTGAACCTTTAAGATGATATTTAATTTGAAATTAAGACTCACGAGATTTGGCCCAACACAAATTAGAGCTCATTCTGTCATGCGTCTGTTTCTTTCATATAATTTTTTTTTCGACGTCTCTTTCAACATTGTATATTGTAATCATTATCATTATTTTTCTCTATTTATATAGTCTCATTTTTATACTTAATTTTTACAAATGATTTTTATTTAAAATCAGTTTTTTGTATGGGATCTATCCATTTATAAATACATTTGAGGTTATGAATGAGTTCAAATTAAATATATCGATTTAATAAACAAATGAAGATCTTTAACTGATACTTATTTAATGTAATTGGATCCGAATCAAATAAATAAGTTGGGTAAAATTTTAGAGAGTTGAAAAATGACTCTTGTACATTAGTCCGACTAAATTGACTCGGTTTTATGAATTTCAAATTGTGCAGGTAAATGAGTTTTACTATTTTTTTTTTTTTTTAACTTGAGTCCCAAAACTCAATTAAAATACTAGATTGGATAGGATGTTAAGTAAGTTTGAATTTTGGGTTTTTTTCACCATTTTAATGAGCTACTTTTTGAGCTTTACCATGTCATAGGAGCCATGGTTTCTAATGTTTTAAAAATTGGCCTGGCCGGCAGCTGAACAGGCGGCTCAAGTGCTCAACCATGACCGACTTAGGTACGACCTGATTTTCTCAAAAGACCTTTCAGGGAATAAAACCATAAAAGACCGGTCAGACTCGTGGGTTTGTCACTGTCAGGCACCAACCATCTCTGATGAGAGCTGCTTATAAAGCTCCAACTCATCTCCCTCCTCTCACCACTTCCCCATCCATATTTTTTAGCCAAAAAAAAAAATGTTGATTGGCAGTAAGGGATGGCTAGGAATTTGGAGCATACTTGTGTTGGTAGCAAGTGGTGAGTGGTGTTGGTATGGGAGCGAGGGCTGCTTGCATCCTGAAAGAGAAGCTCTGTTGATGATCAAAGATGATATCAACCGTCCAAATGGATCTTCTCTACCTGATTGGAAAGGCCAGGATTGCTGCACTTGGAAGGGTGTCACTTGTGACAACTCGACCACAGTACTTGAAATCGACATTTCTTCTGTGAGAAGTGAGAAACTGGGAACATGGTATCCAAACACCACCTTGTTTCTGCAATTCAAGAAGCTGTCCTCTCTACAATTAGGAAATAACCAGATTGGTGGATGGACCAGACCTGAAGGTAACCATCATCTCTGCCTTTTCTTTCCTCTTAAATTTGAGAACATTTGTTAGAAAACCATGAATAGATAACATTCTTCGATTATAACTCTTTTTAAAAAATTAGCCGTTGAGAGAATGGTTCTTCAAGTGTGTATGGAGTCGTTGGTGTCTTAAATTAACCGATGTGGACTTTTGTCACTTTTACATCAGCTGTCACGTGCAGCTACGCTCTACGATTGCACGTGGAACCTTCAAGTCCGCCCTTATATACAGGTGAACTTTATGTCTGCACGTGGAATCTGCTCTGACACCATGTTAGAAAACCATGATCCGATAACATTATTGAGATAGAACTCAAATTCAAAAACTAGCCATGAAGAGGAGGTGCCTCAAATGTTATATACAGTTATTTGTTTCTCAAATTAATCGATATGAAACTTTTGTCACTTTCACAATATTATTTACCTGCACAATCTATGAAAACTTTTTGCCATGAGAGCATGTGTAATATGGATTTTTTTTATGTTATTCTATAAAAATATAATATATTATATAAAACATATATTTATACATTTTTTAATTAAATTAGATTTTATAAATTATACTTAAAATTTGGGCTTTCATATTAAACTTGTACTAGTCTAGTCTCGATCCAAATTCTAATTCAAACACAATATTTTGGTGCATGAAAATGTTTAGGCCAATGCAAACCTGAAACTTTCTACATTCGGGCACGGGTGAGGCCTGGCCCAATTGCATCCCTGAAAGGTAATAATGCCTCTCTTTTGCCTTCTAGTTTCCTTTAATTTTTCGTTGTTGCCTACTTTATTTCTTCATGGTCCTACAACCCAAGTTGAACTATGATGTCAAATTGTTGACGGTTGATACGAGCCCTTAAGAGATTTAAATAAAAAAAAAATTAAAAAACATTAAAGTGTGTCAGGAAATGTTTTCTAGGGTCCTGAACAAGGTTATCTGATGACGACGACTAAAAAAGTAAAAAAAGAAAAAGTAGAGAGAGACTGATACATACTCATATCGGCGTCCTGAATTTTTAACCCCAGAAGGAATGCTATGGGTTAATCTCTAGAAATCAATCACAAAAAACTGCAGAATATCTAATGATGAATCCATATTTGTACACACATTCAAGGGATGTACAAAATATACAAGTCCCACAGCATCAGTATGAAGTAGAGTTGAAGATGCTAAGAATTGCTCCCGTATACGGTTTTCTTGCTAAAGATAAATCTCAACAATTAAAGAGAACCAAAGGGCCATGGTTTTGTTGGTTTAGACATCATTTCCTCTGAAATTTTATGATAGAGTTGCAACAGAGATTAGCAACAGTACCCAATTCCAGGCTTCATAACTTTTTCACTGGGTTTGAGCTGCACAGACACCTCTGGGTCAGCTCTACAGTAAGTTATTTTGTGTTGATGCCGATGCTGCATAAACTTTATGATAATCAATCAACTCATTATTGTAGAAATAGATCTATATGTTTTTGTTTTTGCAAATTATGAACAAATTGGTGGACTTAAGTTTCTACTTATGACAACGAAAAGACCTTCAGCCCTATGTGGTCTGTTCGGCCTCTGCATTAGCAACTCAGGTTGAAGATGTCTTTGTTTTGGCATAGTAATGATAAGAATGTACTCTGTTCAATATTAATTTCAAAACTTTTCTTTTAAATTTCTTTGCAGGATTATGTGAAATGACCAATCTCCAAATTTTGGAAATCAGCAAAAACAGATTGGAGAATGACATGCTACCCCCTTGTCTAGGCAACCTGTCCAACTTGCAAAGGTTAGATTTAAGCCAGAACAACCTAAAGGGCCATTTCTTAACCTCAACAGGTATGAAAAAAGATCTAAACATATCAGTATTTCTTTCTAGCTTGAGCTTAGGATGGCCCCTCTGTGTGCTATACTTTCACATTGATAATTGTTCTAATGGCGCTCAAAACTTTAACCCCCGTTTCTCTAGCTAAGATTTTGTATCCTGATTATGTAATGAAGTCACACTTGAAAATACATTTATTATATTTATTGAACATTTGGTCAACTTTTGATTCAAAGACAAGTGAGATTGGTAAATAATATCACCATTGTGACTTACGAAGCTTACCATGTTTCCCTCTATTTCACAGGGTTTTGTGAATTGAAGTCACTAAGGATCATGCACCTTGAAACTAATGCAATTGAAGGCAGAATTCCTCCATGTATCAGTTACATGAATTCGCTCGAGGAGCTGTATCTTTCCAAGAATCAATTAAGTGGAAGCATTCCACCTCTAGTAAACCTTACTTCATTGAGAAACATTTTCTTGGATAGCAACAACTTGGATGGTGCCTTCGAGTTTTTCACTATTGCAAACCTCTCTGCACTTCAGATGGTCGACCTTTCCAACAATCCCCTCTTACAAGTAGAAACAGAATCACCAACATGGATTCCATCATTTCAGCTCCAATATATCTGTCTATCGAGTTGCCGACTCAACAAGCTTAGTGACAATGCCATGCCTACTTTCTTGCCCACTCAATCCAACTTGTATCTACTGGATTTGTCGGGAAATGATATTGTTGGTAACATTCCTAGCTGGATGCTATATAACATGACAAAGCTCCAATACTTGACTCTAGGTCATAATTCAATAGCAGGATCATTCCCTCTTCCCTCTAAACAAACTATAAACAATAGCATCCTTTGGTTAGATGTATCTGAGAATTATGTCCAAGGGCCCCTTCCCTCCAACATAAACATACTTTTTCCTCAATTGCTGTATCTTAACATCTCTACAAATGTGTTACAAGGTGAAATATTTTTCGACAGTACAAAGGCATCATCTTTGCAAGTGTTGGACCTATCGAGCAACTACATTTCAGGAGAAATCCCAAATGGATTACTGGGAAAAAACTCTTCAATTACCTACCTAGGCTTATCAAATAACAGGCTGCACGGAGGGATAATGCTGCGGGATTCTAGTATGACTCAGTTACAACATTTAATACTTGATGGAAATGACTTAACAGGGAGAATACCCGATGGGCTATCGAGTAGCACCAATTTGCAATGCCTCAACCTTAGAGGGAATTTCTTGAGTGGCAGTATCCCTAGTTGGTTGCCAAGGCTTGGGAATCTAGCATTACTTCTCTTGGGTGGAAATGATTTCTCTGGTTTCATTCCAATTGAGTTGTGTCAAATGCAAAATATACATTTGTTGGATTTCTCCAAAAACCACCTTTCGGGCAACATACCACCTTGTCTCAAAAATGTCTCTGCTTGGATTTCTCGAAAAACCTCTGTTGATGCTTATCTTCGCCCACTGGGTAATGCTTATAAGGTCTTGAGCTTAAGGACCGACTTTGCAACTAAGGGAAGATCATGGTCTTATGAAGGCATCCCTCTCTCCTTGATGACTGGTATTGATTTATCTTCAAATCAATTGACAGGTAACATCCCACCAGAGACAGGATATTTGAGAGAAATTCGGTCTTTGAACCTATCTCACAACCTTCTAATGGGCAATCTTCCAGAGTCCTTTCAGCACTTGTTGAACTTGGAAAGTTTGGATCTATCCCACAACAAATTCACAGGCCGTATCCCCACACAATTGGGTCAAGTACATGCACTCTCTACTTTCAGTGTTGCCTTTAATAATCTCTCCGGTGCGATACCAGATTTCCAAGGCCAATTTTCAACATTCACTGTGAGTAGCTACATGGGAAATCCAGATCTTTGTGGACAACCTCTTGAAAGAAATTGCTCTTTGAACAGCCCACCACAATCCCATGTTGAGGATGGAGAAGACAAGGATGAATCTAGTATTGTTGACCAGCCCATGTTTTTCTACGCGTGTGTTGCAATCTCATATGTGTTAGGATTTTGGGGTTTCATTGGTTCTCTCTTTTTCAACGAGGGTTGGAGAAAGAAGTTTTTTGAGATTGCAGATTGGTGCCTACTGAGGTGAGTGTGAGGATCTGGTGTATGTGTATCTACTAAGATTGAGGTTGATGTCTTTAAATAATAATCTCATGCCAGTTGCAAATTTGACATTAATATCTTCATTGGTTCTTAATGGTACTGCCTTCGTTGTTGTTTGAATCAAACGTAGCAAACTTTGATGAAATCAGTAGATGCGAAAAAACGAAGTTTAACTAATTGATAGATTGAAAGAATAGACTAAAATTTGCATGTGTCCTTAGAGCCTTAGAATTCATATTGCATCAATCCTCCATTTGAGGTTTTTATAGTGAATTGTGTTGGGTTTATGGCTCATAGTCCTCTAGGGCTTGGATTGTCTGTTGGGAACAGTCTGTGTTAAGACACAAGTATATAAGGTTCTTTTCTCCTAGGCTTTTCTTTGAGCTGTGAATAGAGAGGAAGAGAGATTGAGAGGAAGGGATGATTAAGGTTAGTGTAATCCTTGTAACCTATCTAGATCTTCAACTTAGTGAAATCATCACGCTCTGTGGATCTAAGTGGTATTGCAGAACAAAGGTTCGATTCATTGTCGGATTTGATAAAGGGACAGATTCGCAGTTTTGCCAACACGCTCAATCGCACAAGGGGTTTTGGTTTGAAACCACCGCAACCAAGACTAGGGGTTTTCAAGTTTTGGTTTAATCATATAGTGTAGCAAGCGTTTCACCGAGAACAGGTGTGTGATATCAGCAACACTGAAGTAAAAGCACTTATCCAGCAGGAAACACCCAACGCCTCTTGTACAACATTGAAAGGGGTTTCAAGAACCGACTACAACCCAACCGCACAGAGCAACAAGCACGGCGGTGAAAAGGGGAGTTCATCGAACCCAGATTCTGTCCAGTTCTCTCCTATCTGGTGAACAATGTCTTGTTCTCGTTCAGTGTGCAAGATCAAATCTCAAGGAGATTGGGGTCTCTCCCGGTTTGAGAAAGGGGCTTCAAAGAAAGCAGCCTGCACCCAGTTTTCTTGCAGAGACCAGCGAACAACACAAAACCTAGGTAGCATCGGCAGTTTTGGGAAGCTAATAGATCGGTCGAGCAGTGTAGACAACACCATCCCTGCTTGAGTCCAGAAGGGCAAAACACAGAAGTTCAATGGGGGCAGAAACATGCCCAATTGTAGACCTCACTCAGACCATTGCAGCAACATTGAGAGCGGCAAGAGTCGATGGAACATATCCAGGCTCATATCTCAAAAGGTCTCTCAAATCTCAAGGGCAGAACGACAATTACTCCCATTGTCAGAAGCCGGACGTGCCTCTAAATCTGTTCTTCAAGTAGACTAGGAAAGTGCTCAGAACAGAGCAATCAAGTATCAGTAAAGAGGTATGACCGTCCCAACCTAGTCTCTCTCATCAGTTTTGAGAAACCAGAACCCCAGTCGTTCCATACCATACAGAACACAAAGGAAGGAAGGCAGGCCGAACTACAGTTTTGTTTAATCAAGGGTAGGCATGAACTGTTCTTTCCAGATAGTCTGAAGTAGACTAGAAAGGGGAAAGCACCGCATGATCGTAGGCAGATCTGTCACATTGAGGCAGGCAGATCAGCAGAACTTAGAAACAAGAGGGACAGAAGCGTCCCAGCCCCAAAATATTCTCATCGCAAGCAGTAGGCATGCATGCCAGTTCAATCGCACATCAGCAGGTCTCAGATAAAATGGGATTTTCACAGAAACTCCCATGCTCAGAAGGCACCACACAGACAGAAGATCCAGTTTTCTCTCTTCATCTTCGGCCAAACACCAGAGAGGAGGACGCGTGGCAGCTTAGGTACAGAACACATCCAACATATGAAACAGAGGCAGAACTCTCTAGCCTGTAGAGAAAGTAATGTTACGTCCCAAGCAGCAGGCGAGGGTTTCGAGCAGGTCAGTTTTTCAGGTGGAGCAGGGAGAACACCATGCCAGTCAGGCGTAGGAGACCAAGGTGCAACCAATAGACAATCATTCTCCACCATCGAGGGACCCCAAACGGAAGAAGACGAAACCCAAGAAAGCATCCAGCGCAGAACTCATTGTCTTCGTTTTGCAGTTTAACTGAGAACAACAAGGGCGTTTACAGAGAAACAGTTGGGTTGTTATAGGTTGATAGCAGTCATCGTCCTAGGTAAAAGAGTTTTTTTTAGCCAAACCGTATCTTCTCAGTTCAGGTTTGAGAATCCCCAGTCACAGAAAACAGGCAAATCTCGAGGGTTTCGTGAAGTAGGGGCAGTTCCACATAAATCTCAAGCAGTAGAATCTAAGCGTAAAAGGGGGCACTTCAGCCCAGTTTTCATCCCTCAAATCCAGAGCAACAAGCTTGAGTTGTAGGGGTTTGTTCCCAAATCCGAGATCTGCGTCGGCACAATGGGAGCACTAAAGATCTGATATCCTGTAGTTAGCAGAAGGGTTTCAGGTGGTGCATGCCTAAGCAGATATACTCCAGAAATAGAGTAGGCTAAGGCAGGGGGACCACTATAGATCTGATATCCTACAGTCATCAGAAGCGTTTCAGGCAAGTACACTCCTAAGCAGGTCTATTCCAGATAGAGAGTAGGCTAAGGCACTTGAACAGTTGCATATCTCAACAGAGTAGAAGGCAAGGAACGACTTCAAGGAGAAGGAGGCAACAGGCTTCCAGATTTGCAATAGTACAACTGCAGAGCTCGATTCAATCCAGAGTGCATGATTGGACAAAAACCGACGGTCAAGATGAGACCAGTTAGTTAGAGGTGAGGAGCAAAGAGGCTGTAACGCCCTGTACTGTTACGGGAACGTTATCTCCGAAAAGTTTCAAAACATAACAAAGGAATGGATATCGGGCATTTTTTTTTTTGAAAGGGGGTAACTATCTCTCGCTCAATAATTTGAGAAAGGGCAAAACCAACATAATAACAAACATAACAAATAGCCACCGACCGCTCAATGTAGTTATACAATCATCCAAACAAAACATGTGATAATGAGTCCATACAAATAAGAGTCTCCAAAAAATAGAGGATAAGCATAAAATGGGATATTTAACTATTGCTACTCCTCTCCGGGTACCTCTTTAAGGGGCTCGTCTGGCCCCTCCGCAATAGGGGTACCTGAAAGGTAAGGGGTGAATTAACCAGCCTAGTGAAGGGAATGATCATATCACATGTTAGCGATAACATATATCACATGTACGAGGAATAATGGATATCGTAATAAAATGAATGTCTACGTATAAGAGTGCTCAACTATACACTAATCAGTGGTCCCGCCAAAATGGGAAACTCGCATCTCCCTATGGGGGTCTCGACCGCAGAAGCGTAACGGAGAAGTCCTCCCAACAACCCAACTCATCACATCATCATGAATATATATACATGTCAATAGTTCCTCCATCTCAACAACCAACGACGCGTTGTTCGTTCTGGGTTACCCCCTATGCATGCTCATGATATCATGATTATATATAACAACATAAGTATATAACAAGATCTCAAAACACAAGTCCACATATTCATCATGATCTCATTCACATATTAAAAGTAAACACTCATCATGTTGTTAACAAGTCCCAAGCATCATATCCAAAAATCTAGATGCATATCTCACTTTTAGCATAAATGCATTCACATGTTATAATTAAATACACAACACGTTATCATTAAGTCCCTAACATCATATTCGACATCTAACACATATTTTATTCTCATCATAAATTCATTCACATGTTATAGCTAAATGCACATGTTATCAAAGTTTCAAGTATCGTGTTCAATATCCATTAGTCCGATCAAAATTTTCCATTTAATCGCATATAGTTGACATGAGTGCACCCAAACGACACCCTTGCCACAGATTCATACAACAGTTCCCTTACCGAGTGGTTTAATAAACGAAGGGCCCGACTCGAGTCACTCCATGTCCAAGGTTAAAGGTTAAATAGATGCGAATGCATGCCAATACAATGATAAATCCCCTCACAGTGTGTGGAGTCGAAAATCCGAAGTGAGCAAGTGGCTTGACGAGTTGAAGGGAGCTCAATCTGTTAAAACAAGGAAGAACGAATAAACAAATAAAGTAGAAAAAGAAAGGCTAAAACAAGACTGGGCTTAAAATGGTCTAAAACTGGATTGAGACTGAAAACGGGCCTAATTGGTCTAGGCCTGAAAACGGGCCGGATTGGACCGGGCCTGAAAACGGATAGGATTGGGCTGGACTTGAAAACAGGTCAGACCCAAAGGATTGGGCCTACCAGAATTGAACTGGACCAAGTCTGGTTGGGTCGGACAAGGGAGTGGGCCTGATTGAGTCTAGGACAGGTTTGCCCAGTCGGATCTGGGGCAGTGGGCCAAGCAGATGGGTCAAGAACCAGGTCCAAGGGTCGGGTTAACCCTAGGGCCCAATCGAGTCGATTCAAGACTTGATGAGTCGACTCGATCACTCTACGGAGTCGAAAAAAAGAAAAGAATTGGGGGAAAACCCAAGAAAATAGGGAAAAATGCAGAAAACAGGGAAAATCAGTGAATAAATTGAAGGAAATAAGGGAAAATGGGGAAAGTGAAGCAATCGTAGAAATCGTGAGAAAATCATAGAAATCCAAAGAGAAAGGAGGATGAGAAAAGAGATGAAACGAGGGTATCTGGAAACGACTGCCACTGTGAGTCGGTGGCTCGAAGAAAGGAACACGGCGGCAACTCGGGTTGGCTGAGAGGAAGATAAAAAGAGGCGAGAGGGAGAGAGAGAGAGAGAGAGAGAGAGAGAGAGAGAGAGAGAGAGAGAGAGAGATCGAAAGAGAGAAAGGAGGGTTACCAGAGAGAGAATAGAGGTAGAGGTGGCAGCGCGGTTTGAGGACGGGGGAGGATAGAGCTTAGGGTTAGGGTTTTGGAAGGTAGCAAGTGAAAGAGAGAAGGAGAGAGAGAAGGGATCGCAAAAATGGGGAAGAGGGTTGCGGCATTGTAGCAATTTGCTACAGTGCAGCGAGAAAGGGAGGGTTTTAAGTTAGGGTTTGGGGGGGTTTTGAGTTTAGGGTTTGACTCTGCTTCTGTTTTCTTTTTTTCTTAATTACCTATTTACTTATTTTGAAAAAGCTTCTAAAATAACAAAGCTTACTTTATTTCATTTTTATTAAAACTAGAATCTCCCTACATTAATTTAATTCTCTACTTATAATATTAATCAATACACACACAAACACACACACACACACACAGACATATATATATATATATATATATTAAAGTAAAAAAAAGAAAAAACCTCGAGAAACATGAAGATAAATCTCGAAACCGACATTGTGAATTTAATAAAAAATAAATCAGAAACCCGATAAAAATTGTATGTCGAAGGTCGGGAGAAAATCATGTGATCTTCAAACATTTTTCATGACAGTACACATTGGAATAATAAAATTACCAAAAATCTTCCCGAACTTGAAATTAAGCAAACTGGGGCCCACCACGGAGCCCATACCACCCCCAATGCTACCAAAGCACCAAAAACAACTCGGAGATCCACAAAACTCTTTAAGACCCCAAAATGTCTGGTCGGGTCGGGTCATTACAACACTACCCCCTGTAAGGAATTTTGTCCTCGAAATTTAAACCGAACTCATACCTCTAATCTCAAACATGACTGAAAGCTGCTTCCGCATCGTTGTCTTATCCTCTCAAATAGAATTTTTTTTTTTTTTGCTGCCCAACCACCAAAATCAGATAGATAATCTTGCCACAAAGTCTATACTCGCTCGGGTCCTCAATCCGCACATGTCCCTCTTCAAAGGTAACGTCCTCGTGGAGTTCCATGTCTTCCCAGTTAATCACATGTGACGGATCATGATGATACCTCCTCAGCATTGAAACATGAAAGACGTTGTGCATTCAGGCGAGACGCGGAGGGAGTGCATGTCTGTAGGCCACCTCCCCGATTCTCTCTAGAATCTCAAATGGATCAATATATTGAGGTGACAACTTTCCTCAGCGCCCAAACCTTTGAATCGCATGACAAGGTGAAACATGAAGGAAAACATGGTATCCAATAGCAAACTCAAGTGCCCTCCTCCGACAGTCAGTGAGATTCTTCTACCGGCTTTGGGCAGTAAAAAATCTTTGTCTTATCAGTCCCTCGAGCTCAGTAGTCTCCCTAACCACCTCTGGTCCTGACATCACTGTATCATTGCTATCGGCCCACACAAGGGTGACCCGCACGGTCTGACCTACAAGGCTCCATATAGAGCCACTTAGATACTGGCTTGGTAACTGTCGTTGTAGACGGACTCAACCAAGTGTGACTAACTCTCCAAACTACCGCCATGATACAAAACACAATCTTGAAGTATATCCTCTAAGATCTGAACGGTACACTCTTACTGGCTATCTGTCTATGGATGGAGCACTGTACTGAAACACAACTGTGAGTCCAACTCTTTCTGCAAGCTTCGTCGGAATTGCGAAACAAGTTTCGGGTCCCTATTTGAAATAATTGAAATAAGTACACCATACAACCAGATGATCTCTGTAAAAAATATGGCCTACTCAAAGTCTCAAGAGAACCCGTCATCTTCATATTAATAAAATGGGTCGACTTAGTCAACTGTCCACTATGACCCACATTGTATCATTCCCTTAGGGTGACTTCGGCAGACAAGTCATGAATTCCATAGTAATGTGATCGCACTCCCACTCGAGGATCAGAAGAGATTGCAATCTATCAGCGGGTCTCAAATGCTCTACTTTGACCCGCGAGCAAGTCAAACTACATGTCACAATTTAGCCACTGACCTCTTTATACTTCTCTACTAAAACTGTTGATGCAAAACATGATACATCTTCAAATGTCCAGATGCAAAGAAAATCTGGATGATGGAAATGTCGTAATACCTCCTTGCGGTACTGCTCTTACATGGGTACAAAAAGCCTATCCTGAAAGGTCAAACCACCCCCTTATCTCACAATCCATCCAAAGGGTCCACTGCCACTGACCACAACACTCCTCAATGCAATGCACCTCTCATCTATCTACTGAGCTCTCAAAACTTTATCATAAATCCCCAACGAAACAACCATGCTGCAAAGTCTGGATACTCCATATCCACCGATTCAGACTCGATGAGGCTGACTCGTTCTGTGACTCAAGGCGTCCGCAACTACGTTTACCTTATCGGGTTGATAAGTCAACATGAAGTCGTAGTCATCAAGGTACTCAATCCACCGTCTCTGCCTCATATTCGGCTTCTTCTAAGTGAACAAATACTTAAGGCTATGATGATCTGAGAAAACCTTGAACCTTTCACCATGCAATAGCACCTCCAAACCTTAAGTGCAAAAACTTCAGTCACTAACTCCAAGTCATGAGTAAAATAATTCTTTTCATGAGTCTTAAGCTGTCTCGAACCATATGCTACTACTTTCCCATCCTGCATCAATACACAACCCAAACTGTCATATGAAGAATCACAGTAGACCGTATAGCCACAACCCCTCTTTGGCACTAACGATACTGGAGGGAAAGTCAAACTCTCCTTCAGCCTCTAGAAGGTTGTCTCACAAGCTTCGTCTCAAACGAAAGGTACATCTCGCGGGTCAAACTTGTCATGGGTGTAGCAATCTTAGAGGAATCCTTGATAAACCACTGGTAGTAACCTGCATGACCCAAAAAGCTGCGAATTTCAAGTACACTCCATGTTCGCTCCCAACTCAGAATAACTTCAACCTTAGTCAGATCCATGGCCACACCATCAGCTGACATCATGTGCTTTATAAATTGAACCTTTGGCAACCAAAATTCATACTTGTTATACTTCGTACAAAGCTTATGATCCCTTAAGATATGAAGTATTGTTCTCAGATGTTGCTCATGATCCTCCTCTGATGCTGAAAATATCAAGATATCGTCGATGAACACCACTACAACTGGTCTAGACATGGTATGAACACCCTATTAAGTAGGTCCATGAATGTCACCTGGGCATTAGTCACCCTAAAAGGTATCACCTCAAACTCAAAGAGTCCAAAACAAGTGCGGAAGGCGGTCTTCTCAAAACCATACTCCCGCACCATCACTTGATGGTAACCCGAACGAAGGTCTATTTTTGTAAAGCACTCGGATCCTCTCAACTAGTCAAACAGATCATTAATCCTTGTCAATGGATACTTGTTCTTCACTGTAACATGTTCAACCATTGATAGTCTATGCATAGTTTCATGGAACCATCTTTCTTCTTAGCAAACAACGCTAGTGCACTCCAAGATGAAGTGCGAGGTCGAATGAAGTCAAGAGTTTCTAACTCCCTGAGCTGTTTCTCTAACTACAAAGTCTCTACCGGTAATCAAAGCACAAACTCATAGAGCCATCCCCTTCTTGGTTAGCAAGGCTGGTGCGCTCCAAGGAGGGCGCTGGGTCAATTGTATCCAAGAGACTCTAACACCCCGAGCTACTCTTCAGCCCCAAAATCGCTACTAGCACCACCTGATGATGAGTAATCGAAACAGGTGTCGCACTGGAGGAGCATATCCACAACAAACCCTATCTCCTGACGTGGCGGCGATCCAAGAAACTTCCCCAGAAAGACATCTGAAAACCCCTGGACCACGCTAGACATCTCAACATCTGTCAATCCCAACTCTCTTTCAACTCAAGCCAGCCACCAAGAAGCACAACTCCTCCACGCTCAGACTGTAAGTTGTAAGCCGCTGGACAATGCATCCACCGTAAGGAACTTACTCGTCACCCGCCTACAGCAACAGTCCAAGGCAACCTGAAGGAAGGACGGCCAATCCATCCCAAGATAACGTCGAACTCTGACATCTCCAAAACTCGTAAACCGACCTCCAATGCTAACTCCAAAGTTTCTGACATCTCCAAAACTCGTAAATCGACCTCCAAAGCTCAAAACGTACGATCCACAGATCTGGTCCGTAACAGAGGGGGAGCACTGGAAATGGACAATACATAGGTCAAGAGCCAAGAGACACCCATGTGCACCTCTCAAAACACCGAGCTCCCAACTCACTTATCCATAGACCGGTCTCACCTGAGTCTCAATGGTCAACCCTACCAGTTTGACCTATAGAAGCTTTTAACAAAGCCAAAACTACCTCTAGTCATAACACTGGACCCGCGGGAATCCTAGAGCTAGAATACAACCACAGGCCCGGCCCCCATGCACTTTCCACAGTCCAAAGCCCAAAATGGGCCTAATTGACAACTCAAGCACACCAAGCCCATCAACCACTCATGGAATTCCATCGGCCATCTACAGAATTAGCCGGCCCGACTCACTCGGTAGGTGCCCACAGATTTCCAATGAATCCATCTCTATACCAAACTGTTACAAGTGAGGCCAACAAAAGGTGTCCTCGCTCTCTAAACACGAGTCCCCCCCCGGATAGAAGGGGGTAGACCCACAACACGGCCCCTTCTCAGCGCTAGACCCTCGAGCAATCTCATCTCAATCTAAAGCACCTGTGACTCCATCACGGTATTCAAGCCACTCTGTAAATACCATCGACAGGCCTCGAAGGTGAGTATCTCCCCATAGTATGGGTCCCACCGAGAAACACCTCTAATTACCATAGAGAGTATGACCAATCTGACTCAAAGCCTAGAGATTTGAATCCCACAATTCCCGTGACCACGTCACTGTGCACCACACACTCAAGCAAGCGATCGACCTTGCCACCAACTAACACGAGTGATAATTCACCACTAGAATCGACTCAAGCAAACTAACTGAAGAATAACGCATTAAGCATATTACACGAACTTAGGGTATCTATGCACCACCTCAGAACCCGGTTCGATCTACTCTATCACATAGGGGATGAACCTAATATTTAGTTATCATCACATCTATCTCTGTCCTATGCACAATCTAAAAGTTAAACCGTACTCTGATACCAACTGTAACGTATTGTCCCGTTACGAGCGCATTTTCTCCGAAAAGTTTCAAAACATAACCAAGGAACGGATATAGGGATTTTTTTTTTTGAAACGGGGAAACTATCTCCCGCTCACTAATTTGAGAAAGGACAAAACCAACATAATAATAAACATAACAAATAACCACTGACCGTTCAATGTAGTTATACAATCATCCAAACAAAACATGTGATAATGAGTCCACACAAATAAGAGTCTCTAAAAAATAGATCATAAGCATAAAATGGGATGTTTAACTATTGCTACTCCTCTTCGGGTACCTCTTCAAGGGGCCCGCCTGGCCCCTCAGCAATCGGGGTACCTGAAAGGTAAGGGGTGAGCTAACCAGCCCAATGAAGGAAATAATCATATCACATGTCAGCAACAACATATATCACTTGTATGAGAAATAATGGATATCGTAAAAAAAAATGAATGTTTACGTATAAGAGTGCTCAACTATACGACTAATCAGCGGTCTCGCCGACTAATCCGAAACATCATCCACATAACTCACAACTATCCTCCCCCAACTCCAGTCTCCCTACCAATAAAAATGAGAGACCTCATAATATACAACTGCCTCAACCGCCGGAAAGTAACGGGGAAACCCGCATCTCCCTATAGTGGTCTCGACCGCCAGAGCATAACGGGGAAGCCAATCTATAGGGCAGGTACCTCAACCGCCGGAACGCAGCGGGGAAACTTGCATCTTCCTATGAGGGTCTCGACCGCCGGAGCATAATGAGGAAGTCCTCCTAACAACCTAATTTATCACATCATCATGAACGTGTATATACATGTCAATAGTTCTTCCATCTCAACACCCAACGGCGCGCTGTCCGTTATGGGTTACCCCCCATGGATGCGCATGATATCATGATTATATATAACAACACAAGTATATAACAAGATCTCAAAACACAAGTACATGTATTCATCATGCTCTCATTCACATATTATAAGTAAACACCCATCATGTTGTTAACAAGTCCCAAGCATTATATCAAAAAATCTAGATGCATATCTCACTTTCAGGATAAATGCATTCACACGTTATAATTAAATGCACAACACATTATCATTAAGTCCCTAGTCGGATTACCAATTTTAAATCCCCGTTGGAAGTGTTAAAGAATAGACCTCTTAACTTATATCCCCTACGTGTGTTTTGGTGTGTCTGCTATGTCCATCGACAGAGTATTTATCGTGATAAGTTCGATGGTAGATCTCTTAGGTGTGTTTTCTTCGGTTACTCTTCCACACAGAAAGGGTACATTTATTATGACCTCTCATCTCGCAAACTTCTTGTATCACGTGATATCCGCTTTGTTGAATCTGAACCTTATTTTCAGCTCCTGGTGATTCTAAGAATCGGTTTCAGGGGGAGTACTTGTCTGACTTGGTACCGCTTCCTACTGTAACTGATGATGTCTCATGCCGCAAAAATACTGTGATTATCTCTCGAGATAATCAACCAATGTTTACAGCAACTGAAATTCTGACAGCTACTACTGAGGCTATCTCTTCAGAGATCCAGCCTATTTCTACAGCAACTGAAATAACGGCTCCTCCTTTACCATTACAGAGATCGAGTAGAGAGACTCGTCCTCCAAAAGGATTAAAAGATTTTTTCTCTTAACATGTTGTATCATACCCAATGGAGGCTTCTCTGACAAATGATAATGTTACTTAGTCACATTTGGCCTTCGTGAATGTAATGTCTAGTGAACAAGAACCAAAGACATTTCGTGAAGCTAACTCTATATCTGTTTGGAGACTGGCAATAAAAGAATAATTGTAAGTACTTGATGATAATAAAACTTGGAATATTGTCAAATTGCCTCTTGGAAAGAAGACTATTGAGTGTCGTTGGATATACAGAATCAAATATAAAAGTGATGGAACTGTGGAGCGACATAAGGCGAGACTTGTTGCCAGAGGTTTTACACAAATATATAGAGAAGATTATAAAGAGACTTTCGTACCTGTTGCAAAGATGAACACTTTTCGAGTGCTTCTCTCCTTAGCGGTAAATCAGGGTTGGGAATTATCTCAAATGGATGTGAAAAATGCTTTATTACATGCTGATCTAGAAGTGGAGGTATATATGAGTATTCCACCAGGACATGCACAAGAATCCGAAGTTGAATTTGTGTGTAAGCTAAAAAAGGTCATATATGGACTTAAGCAATCTCCCCGTGCGTGGTATGCTAATCTCAGTTCTGTTCTAATGAGTAATGAGCTTCAAAGGAATGTAACTTATTCTTCTTTGTTTGTAAAAAAAGGTGTGTGTGGTACAACTGTTGTTTTAGTATATGTTGATGATATAGTAATCACAGGCGATGATAAAAATGAAATTATAAGACTTAAACTCTCATGCACAAGAGATTTTCAATCAAAGATCTGGGAGTGTTAAAGTATTTTCTTAGATTAGAAGTTGCCTACTCAAAAAAGGGCATATTTCTCAATCAAAGAAAATATGTGTTAGACCTGTTGCAGGATATCGGAAAGATGGGAGTTAAACCCCCAGATACTCTAATTGACAGTGGAGGTAAGCTTGATAATGATGGTGAATTGTAATCTGATATTGGTCAGTTTCAAAAGTTGGCTGGTCGATTGATTTATCTAATGATTATTAGGCCAGTATTTCCTATGCAGCCAGTATACTTAGCAGATTTATGCATGCACCTACAGTTACTCACATGAATGCTGTCAATAGAATTTTACAATGTTTGAAGGTGTAAGTGCCCTGGTTCGTCCGAGTCACCCTTATTGTCAATTACGTGACTCAGTTTAACTTGCCTTTGATGAATAAAAAGATCTATTATGGAGTTGAAACGTCTACACCGAATACGATATTGGCACACAGGTAAGTGAACCATAAGAGACCTTAGGCTACGTCATATACCTAGAAGTCAATTGGAAAATAAATTAAATACGTGACTTTCAGCCTCGAGGCCTCATGCAATCTGCCGAGGCCTCGCAGCGAGTTATACTGAGCTGAGCTGAGTCTAGCTGACCCTGTGTCGAGCTGACTCAGTCTCTTACAGTTTTAGAAAGTTAAAATCTGTGACTGTTTAATTGAGAGGTAATTATGGTAAATTTATTGAAAGCTTATTCTGGTAAATAAAATTATCCATATGATGAGATGGGTAATTATGGTAAATTGATTGGAAGCTTATTATGGTAAACAAATTTATCCATGGTGAGATGTTGCCACCTCTCTTAAGTTTGAATTTGAGTATCCTTGGGGAGCTGTCCATAACAATTATGGAAAGGCTCCTCCATGATTTGTAATCCACCTTACAATATTCTCATCAAGTCCTTGATTAGTGGCTAAGATAAATGATTTGCAAGTCATGCACGGTGGAGATGAGGTGGCTGATATCTGATTGATATCTGGCTGATTTGACTGAATCATTGACACAGCATATATGTGTTGTCTTTCCAGCAATTACCGCTGGCGAGGCCTCGTCAGAATCAGCGAGGCCTCGCAGGCATGACTTACAGCAAAACTGCAAGCTGTCTCTCCAGAATTACCTCTGGCGAGGCCTCATCAAAAGTAGCGAGGCCTCGCTGGCGTGACTTACTGCACTCCTTAAAACTGCTTATAAAATAACAGTAAACCTAGTGTTAGAAGGACCGAATACACACAACAAACACTCAGGAACATATTACCAGTGAGTGATCATTCAGTCTTCCCTCTAAACACCTTTCTTCATCATCCTTCTTAGTGAATGTTTGGGTAATCAATACCCCAATCCTAATGAAGAACAAGGTGTTCATATAGGACTATAAAACCAGTCATACCCTTGTCCAATACTGTTGTGCCAATAGTCATTTTGATGGAGCTAAATTAATGGAAAGGAGCACACAGCTTCAGTAAAGAAGAAAGAGCTTAAAGGAAAATGGTCAAGGCCCAAGGCAAGTATTTCTTCTTTATTTTATTTCAAACATTGTAAAGTGGATTAGAACATTGTGTTCGAACCACTCTAAAAAATAGGTGTAGAGGATTAAACCGATTGGGTTGAACCTCTATAAAAAACTAGGTTGTACTATTTGGGTGTGAGATCCTTACATAGTATATTTGGGATAGCCCTAGAGAGGGTGAGTCCAACAGTGGATGTAAGTTCAGGTGAACCGAACCACTATATATCGTTGTGCATGTGTGGTTTGCATTAATGGTTTGATTCATTTGTTTATCACTTGCACACACGTTTATTCCGCTGCACATATTGTTAAATTTGATAAATTATTTAAAAAGGAACTAAAATTGAAAATCAACCTATTCACCCCTCCTCTAGGTCGTGCATACTTCTGGTAACGGAATTTCAGAAGAGTTCTACAGGAAGGGGAATATGCATGCGGAAGAATGGAAATTGTTCTATTACTGCTTATACTGTTGCTGATTGGGTAGGTTGTCCGGTTGATCGACGATCTAAAACAGGATATTGTACATTTGTGGGAGGTAATCTGGTAACTTGGAAGAGAAAAAAACAGAGTGTTGTTGCAAGATCAAGTGCAGAAACAGAATATCGTGCCATGGCCTTAACCATTAGTGAAGTTATTTGGCTTCGATCCTTATCGCAAGATTTGAATTTTTGTTCTAATCAGCCAACGCAAATGTTTTTGATAATCAAGCTGCCATTCACATTGCTTCAAATCCGGTGTTTCATGAGAGAACCAAACACATTAAGGTGGATTGTCATTTTGTTCGAGAAAATTTGCAGGCTAATGTTATTTCTACTCCGTTTGTTCACAGTGATCAACAATTAGCAGATATCTTCACAAAAAGATCTCTCCACTGTTAAATTCCAAGATATTTTGTCCAAGTTGGGCTCAATCGACATTGTCGCACCTACTTGAGGAGGAGTGTTGAATTAGAAAGAGAGGTTGAGTGGACTCTGTCTCCTAACTCAATTAGGAGTCTTCCTTATATTTGTTTTCTTTATAAATATATCTCTGATGTAATTAAGAAGACAATAGAATAATATACTCTCTTTCTCTCGTGGTTTTTTTCCTTTAGGGGTTTTTCCACGTAAATCCGGTGTTATGTTTTGTGATATGTGTTTCTACACATCACTTCAGCAACCAACAACTATTGGGTTACTTTTGTTTGTTGGCTGAAACTGCTTATGTCAACTATTCAATAATGTATCTGACTGAAATCAGCATGGATGGTGTTGTATGAGTTTTTATCGGCTTATACACGCTACTATATGTTCCTTCTTGCTGATTTGCTAACATCGTGAGTGTTGTACTGCTTCTTCCTCTGCCTTTGCATCCAGTTGTATGCTTCTTGGTTAACAAAGCAATTTGATACAACTTCTTACTAATTTCCAATTGCTGAGTAGAAAGAACACTGACTACAAGGTGGGTGGCTGATTTGAAGAATGACAAAAACATGGGCAGATTTTTTTTTTTGTTCTTGTTTTGCCAATCGTTGCTTACCAACTCTGCTTTATTTTATTATTCAATTTGTTGGCTGCTCAAAACTCCTTTCTGTATTCTTGATTATGTAATATACCTGGCTGGATTCAAACAACATGGTTTGTGCGTGTCTCATGTAAAAAATGTTGCCAGTTGCTTGTTATTTTTCTTTCTTTCTTGCTTGGGACGGTAGGGATAAGCACCAAGGGTCAACCAGCTGGTTTCTTTTTACTGTAAACAGTGGACTGTGTGGAACCCAAACATCTTCCTTAGTATGTTTTGGTGTATTATTTGAAAACAATGGATTTTTGCAAAACTGGTCAAAACCAACCCAAGACACTGCTTGTTGGATCTCGCAAAAACGTTGCTGTATTTTCTGCAAAAAAACTGTCCTCACTTCCGTCCTAATTCTTGTTATGTAATCCAGAACTGTAAACAGTCCTAGTTTTACCGTCCCAGACTCATCCTCTCTCATCCTGAATCCGTCCTCAGTCATCCTCTGCTCATCCTGAATCCATCCTCAGTCGTCCTCTGCTCATCCTCTGCTCCAGCCGGCCAAACTGTTGCTGTATTGTTGCTTGATGACAATGGATTATCTGAGTTGGGACAGTACATACATGGACGGCAGCACATCTTCATCTTTCTTTCATATATTTTTTCTTACTGATCTTGGCTAGGTTCTTCTTCACATTTATTTTTCTTAATGCATTGTTGGTTGCAACAATTAACTGCCTCTCATTCTTTCTTTCATGTGTTGTTGTTACAAACTAATCACAACGATCCAATTAGCTAACACCCTTTGATTCCAACCATGGCTTTTCTTGTTGTTTGAAACTGCTACTTCAATGGATTGATACTGATTTGATCTTGCTGCACATTGTACTCAATGCAAGCCATTTATGCAATACCCCTTTGCTGGATTTTTATTTTTCATTTCAAACTGCTGCCTCTGTCTCGTCTGAGTTTCCAACACAGAATGCTAGCTATCCATGGACCTTCTTTGGCAAATGAAACATCAAGAGGCCCACATGCAAAAGTGAACTCGTATGATCATGGTCTTCAGCCTCTTGTGATAAATTCAGCCCAACAATAGCCATCGACCTTTCTTGTAATATGAACAACCCAGCTTAGATCCTTCCCTTTTTTTAATCCGATCACATGTCCAAGGTGAGAAAACTCATCAATTCTGTCTAATTTGGCCGTCTTCGGGTTTAGAACATACCACAACCTAAAAACACACAAAACACACTAATTAGATAAAATTAATGAATATGAGAAACTAATATAATTTTGGGAGTAAAATATGTAACAATTATGCACTTATCAATGATTAATAAGGTAAAAAAAAAGGCTAAAACGAGATTGGGCTTAAAAAGGGTGTAAAACTGGACATGGCCTGAAAACGGGCCAGGTTGGGCTGGGTTTGAAAAAACTGGTCAGATTGGGCCGGGCCTAAAAACGGATCGGATTGGACTGGACCTGAAAACGGGTCGGACCCAAAGGACTGGGCCTACCAGAAATGGACCGGGCCAAGTCTGGTTAGGTCAAACAAGGGAGTGGGCCGGATCTAAGTTTGGGCCTGGACTGGGCCAAGTCCGAACCAGGTCTGCCGAGTCGGATCTGGGCCAGTGGGCGAAACAAATGGGTCAAGAGCTAGGTCCAAAGGCCGGGTTAACCTAGGGCCCAACCGAGTTGACTCGAGACTCGGTGAGTAGACTCGGTCACTTGATTGAGTAGAAAAAAAAAAAAAGAATTGGGGGATAACCCAAGAAAATAGGGGAAAATGAAGAAAACGGGGAAAATCACCGAAAATCAGTGAAGAAATCGAAGGAAAGAAGGGAAAACGGGGAAAGTGAAGGAATCGCGGTAATCGCGAGAGAATCATAGAAATCTATAAAGAAAGGA
The DNA here is from genome assembly GCA_022113865.1 of Chimonanthus praecox. Taxonomy (NCBI): domain Eukaryota; kingdom Viridiplantae; phylum Streptophyta; class Magnoliopsida; order Laurales; family Calycanthaceae; genus Chimonanthus; species Chimonanthus praecox. The sequence continues at coordinate 10,647,235 of CM039096.1, read as the reverse complement.
GGAGGAGAAAAGAGGAGAAACGAGGGTATCTGGAAACGACCGCCACTGCGAGTCGGCAGTTAGAAGAAAGGAACACGGCGGCAGCTCGGGTCGGCTGAGAGGAAGAATAAAAAGAGGCGAGAGGAGAGAGAGAGAGATCGAAAGAGAGAAAGGAGGGTTACCAGAGAGAGAGAATAGCGGTAGCGGGGGAGGTAGCGGCTTGAGGACGGGGGAGGATAGAGCTTGGGGTTAGGGTTTTGGGCGGAGCAAATGAAAGAAAGAAGGAGAGAGAGTTAAGAAATCGCAAAAATGGGGAAGAGGGTTGCGGCACTGCAGCAATTCGCTACAGTGCAGCGAGAAAGGGAGGGTTTTGATGAGCACAGAAAAATAACAATTCTACCTTTCAATATTAGATTAGTTAGTTATTGAATTTTATTTATTTTGTATTATTAAAGTAATATATTGTATATTTATAATTATACTTGTCAATATCTCATTTTATTTAATTTGGTGTAATAAGTGTATTTTTAGAGACAAGAGAAGTGCTAGCTGAATTCAGATAAAATAAAGCAAGAAAAGAAGATTCAAAGGGAAGATGGCTGCCATGTTTACGTACAAAAACGAAGCAAAATTGTGAAAAAAAATACAGCCACCACCGTCCTAGCAAGCCGATGTGAAGCTTAGAGAAGAAAGATTGCAAAAGAAGAATTAAAAGAGAGAAATTAGGGTCAGCAAAGGATGACAAGGAAAGGATAATGAAAGAGAAAAAAGTGAAAGGAGTTTGCTACATGTATCGTGGAGTAGAAAACCAATAAACCAGTGTTGATCCTTGTTCTCTATCCCATGCGAATAACACATGCATGAGCTTATTTTAATCCTTTTCCAATTTTGGATACTGCATTCTAAGCCATCCAGGTGTCCTTTCCATTGTTGGACCATGCAATCTCATTCATTGGATTAACCTCCTTTGCAAAAATATCACTGCAACATGGCCTTACATGTGTCCATTCCCAAAATAGTGAAATTCGATCCTCACCATTGCTTGTTTCTCCCAAATCCTATAAATTGAGGTCCCATTCACAAGCAAGAATTGGAACTTGACACAAGAAGGAGGTTCGGCTGAGACAGTGAAGAGACGTGGAGACAGAGCAGGCTCGGGATCTTCGACGATAGCCAGGTTATATTTTTTCATGTCTTTTTATTTTAATTCTTTTATAATGTTCGGCTAATTTCTTGTACTGAGGTTGAGGATGAAACCCCATTAATGAAATAATTCTTCTTTTATTTATTTAATTCCAATTATGTGTGTTCAATTATTTATGATTTGTGCTTCATTAGATTAAATAGATGTTAATTATTTTTCACCATTAATGCCATGTATTTTTTGTTGTTAATATTAATATCTAATTAATTAATGCTTGGTTTTTAATTGAATAAAAGTAAACCCTTTGATTCATTGTTTTCTTTTATTTTAATTTAAATACATTGGATGCTTAGATTAATCCCTTTGATCCATTGTCTTTTGAATTAAGATTGCATACATTGAATACTTAGAATCTACACTTTTAAGCAAAAGATAATTAATTTTTGAACACCATATTAATGAACTTAAATGTTTAAATCTTTAAAACTGGGAATTAATAAATAAATAATTGGAATATTATAGATTTAATGGTGGTGGAATCCGATACCTTAGTAATTTCTCTCACTTGATTTAATCTCTATTCTTAGTTGTTTTAATTAATTTTGCAATTCAATTCAATCATTCTCTTAAAAATTGTTAACTCGGTTAAGGTTAAATTGTTAGGCTTTTTAATTTATTTTCCCGTTCATTCTAAATCAAGTCTCTGTGGGTTCGACCTCGCACTTGCATATCTATACTCCAATTCGATTCGTGCGCTTATGAGTAATTATAAATTTAAAATTTGCACAACAAGTTTTTGGCGCCGTTGCCGAGGACTTGAGATTGAAATGGAAAAATAAAATTAAAAATTCTATTAATTTAATCTTTCTACTAGTTGTAGATTTAGGAATTTTGCATCTAGATCTAGGTTTCATGCATATTTTTATGTGATTTGGTGTCTTCACCTAAGTTTTGTTTGTTGATTTTTGCAGGATTTTGAATTACACGCTTAAAATAAAATTGCAGAAGCGACTACAGGCCAAGGTAAGTGTCTAAACCACTTTCTTTAAATTTTCAATTTTTCATGCATTCATATAGATTTTCTTAGGTTGTCTTGCATTTATTTTGCATAAAAAAAAATTGCATATTTAATTTGTTCATGCATTTAGGGTGTTAGTTTATGCATTAGATTAAAATTGTTTGAATATTGTCTTCATATTTGCTTGAATCTTGTATTGGTAATTTCGGTTTGCATTCACAAAAAAAAAAAAAATCCAAAAAGATTACTAAAAATTGGTTCATGCATTGTATGTTAAAAAAAATCTAGAACCATCATTTAGGGCAGCCTAGAGTCTAGGATCCCTGTGTCAGTCTAGGTTTAGGGCATATTTTGTGTGGATTTGTTTGAGCGTGTTTGTTCGTGTACATCATTGGCCTCGCGACTCCACCAATCGCTTGGTTCGAGTTACATTGTCCGTCATACCACCGATCGTTGCGTCCAGGCCCAATCATAGATATAGACAGTCCATCGTCATCACCACCACCATCACCCAAAATGGCCGAAGACAGGAGAAAACTCTTCGAGATTATTTTTCAACGGTCGTAACCAACACACCCTCCAGCATAGTCATCCCAGCCACCAATGCCACTTATGAGTTAAAACCAGGCATTTTACATCTCCTCCCCGTTTTTCATGGCCTTGATCGTGAGGATCCCTACTTACACGTTAAGGAATTTTTAGAGATTTGCGCCACTATCAAACTTCAAAATGTCACTGATGAATCTATTAAACTTCACCTCTTTCCTTTTTCTCTCAAAGAAAAAGCGAAATCATGGCTGAACTCCCTCCCTGCAAATTCCATCAATACGTGGGATCAATTGGTAAATAAATTCTTGAATAAATTTTTCCCGATATCTAAAATGAACGCCTTCAAAACAGAAATTTCAAATTTTATTCAAAAAAAGGATGAACAATTTCAGAGTCATGGGAAAGATTTAAGGATCTATTGAGTAAATGTCCCCATCATGGTTTTGAAACTTGGAGACTTATTCAATTTTTTTATGATGGCTTAACCACATCTATCCGTACTTTGGTCGAGTCTATGAAAAATGGGGCATTTTTGGAACAAAGTCAAGTTGAAGGATGGAATTTCTTGGAAAATTTGGCGGAGAATTCTCAGCGATGAGATTTCTCTAAAAAGGAGAGTTCAAGACAAACTTCCAAAAGAGGAGGTTTGTACGAAGTCAATAATGATTTTGAGGTTAAGGTCGCAATTGCAAATCTGACTAAAAAAGTAGAGGCCTTAACAATGACTCAGAGGGTGAGTCAGTCAAAGAGCGTACAGTCTGAGGTGTGTGCCTTGTGTACTAACCCAGGACACACAACAAACTTATCCTTCCCTAAACGCAAATCCAGAGTGTCTAGCCGAACAGGCTAACGCACTAAATAATTTTGAGAAGCAGTAGGGGAGTCCATTCTCTGCTACCTATAACCCTAATTGGCGGAATCACCCTAATTTCTCGTGGAGTCAGAACCAACACATGAATCAAGGACCTCATCAGTTTCAAGCACCTGGTCAGCCATTCCACTCACCTGGTCAGTCATTCCATCCACCCCAGAGTCAGTCCTATCAACCTGGTCCGCAGCATCATAAACCATCATCTCTAGAGGATACACTGCAACAATTCATGCAGTCCACTCAGCAAGCCTTGCAGTCAAATTCCTAAGTTATACTGAAGCTTGAAACACAGATATGACAACTTGCAAGTGCTGTTGGAGAGAGGGAAAATGGCAAATTCCCTAGTCAACCCATTCCCAATCTTAAGGGTCAGTTCGAAGTGGGGCCTTCAACTACTTCCAATGTGCATCATGGAGATGTTAAATCTATCATCACTCTTAGGTCAGGGAAAACAGTTGATAATCAGGTTAGGATGCCAGAAGAAAGACAGCGGGATAACCAAAGTCATGATCAATCTGAGTCATCAAAGGGCACTACAAAAGAAACCAAAGAGTCAGTCACAACTGATTTTGTCCCAAAAGCTCCTTACCCGCAGAGATTGATTCCAATTAAGAAAGGTATACCGCATAACGATGTGTTAGAGGTGTTCAAAAAAGTCCGCATAAATATTCTTCTCCTCGACGCTATTAAACAAATACCTTCTTATGCAAAATTCTTGAAAGATCTCTGTATGATAAAGTGGAAGACAAATGTTCCAAAGAAAGCATTTTTGGCGGAACATGTGAGCGCTATTATTCAACAAAAAACTCCTATCAAGTATAAGGATCCTAGAAGTCCTGCTATTTCTTGTGTCATTGGTGACCATTCGATCGATCTGGCCTTACTTGATTTAGGAGCGAGCGTTAATTTGTTGCCGTACTCTGTGTAAGAGCAATTGGGGCTAGGAGAACTGAAACCCACATCTGTTACACTTCAATTGGCCGATAGGTCAATCAAAATTCCAAGAGGTGTAATAGAAGATGTTTTAATTAAGGTTGACAAGTTTTATTTTCCAGTGGACTTTATAATCATTGATACACAACTTGTAATAAATACCAGTGTGCAAATTCCAGTAATTTTGGGTCAACCTTTTGGCTACCTCCAATGCAATCATTAATTGCAGGAATGGAGTGCTCAAACTGTCTTTTGGTAACATGACTTTAGAGCTCAATGTGTTTAATAGTGGCCACCAACCTCCAGATACAAATGACTTATGTGAGGTAAATATGATTGAGAGTACAATCCATGAGTCCTTTCTGAACTTTACATGTGATGACCCATTTGAAAATGCTTGTCAAATTTTGACACTAATTTCAATGAAAAAGGGGTCAAAGAAGTGAATACTCTGCTGGAAATCACTCCACTTTTGGAGACCAGTAAATGGATGGAAAAATTTGAGTCTCTCTTGTCGGTGTTGAAAAACACCTGTATTGGACCAGGGTTGATTTGTATGTCTGTCAATTGAGTCCGAGTCAGTTTCTCGGTGGTCTATGTATATGTAGATTTTAGTTTTGTTGAGTCAGTCTAGTTTAGGATTTTTTTTTTAATTCGTTTGAGTCTGTCCGTCTTGTGTGAGAGTCAGTCTAGAGTTATTGTTGTTGCGTTTGTGTTTTTGTGTCTTTTTTTTGTAGGTTTTGTATAAAGTGAGCCATCTCAGGTATTTCTCAACTCAAGTTGTTTTTTTTCTGATATTTTCTTTTAATTTACAGGTGCACATGTAGATTAGGGAACATTGAGGACAATGTCAAATTCAAGTTTGGGGGTATTGAGGGGTTACACTGTGTTAGTTTTGTGTGTTTTGAGTTTAGAAAAAAAAAAAATTAAATCTTTGATTTTTAGCATTAATATGTGGATTAAAGTTTTTATATCATGCTTTTCCATTTGAATTTTGTGAAATTTATGCTTGGAAAATCTTTACACTAGCCATATTAATGTTAGCTGAAAAAGAAAAATATTCATGAGTAAAGTAATCACCGGAGGAATACCAGTGGAGACTTATACCCAGTGAACTTTTGAGCCATTCGATTTTCTGAGGGTTATAAATAATTCTTTATTTTCTTTGACGTGCGCATTATTTCGTTGCTAGATCTCATTATTATTTGTTTTGGTCAAATTACTGAAAACGACATCAAAATTGGATTATTACACCAAATTTTTTTTGAATTTATTTGAAGCAATGAAATAGTCATATGAAGCTTAGGAAGTGATATAGGCCATTATTTTGGATCGTTTGAGCCTTTGAAGCCTACCTATTTTGGTCATATATTATCATGTTAGTTCCCACATTTGAGCCTTGAATGTAAATTTAGCTTACTTTTGTTAGCCATGTTATCCATACCCAACTCTGGTTGTGGAGTTTGAGTCTATATTGAGAAAACTGTGACCTATTCTAGAGCCCGAAAAAGGTTAGAGATGATTGTTATTGGGATGGTACTCTAAGAAAATTATGGCAGTTGAAAAAGAAAAGAAAAAAAAAAGCATCAAAAGGAAATGAAAAAAAGAAAAGAAAGGGAACATCCATACATCATAAATGAAGGATGTGAAAAAAAAAAAAGTGAAAAAAAAATTGAATTTGAAAAGAAGAGAAATGTTTTGAAAATTCTGAGTGCTAAAAAAAAATAGAGGAAGCAATATCCCATATTTAATTTTGAAGACCTCTAACTTTTCTGTTCAAAGTATTAACTTTTGAGTCTTTTTATCCTTCTTTGATATGACCTGGTCCTAAGCCACATTTTGTCCTATTAAGAAGTCCTATTGATCCTCAGTTAATATGGTTAAGTGGAGAATATATAAAGAAGAATTATGGTGTTTGATTCAATGTTCTCAGGAAAATGGCATCCATTCATGAGATCTATGGTTTCTTTGTTATATTCCATTATTTATTGATAAATATGTGAGATATTTGTATTTGATAAATTATTTCGTTCACATATACTTTTGAGAGAAAATTAGCCCAATCTCTATGCGAAAGTCTTTCTGAGATATATCTGGTGAGATTTGGAGTCGAAACGCATTTTCAGCCAGTGGTTACAAAACTTGTGTGTATTTTGAAAAAGAAGGTTATGTTAATATTTGGCTATCACACACTATACTCCAAGTATAAATTTTGTAAAATAAATTTGGAATTGTATGATGTTTAAATTTTTATTTGGATATTTTTACTGAAATTTGATGTTTGTGGGTATCATCACTGGAAGCCCTCACGAGACTATAACTCGTCCACTAGTGGTGAGTTAGGGGTTTAAAGGCTTGTTGCATATGCTAAATGCAATTGAGAGTGCCAGCGAAAGTGGTGTCGTTTAGGATTTCTATTTTTGTTGTTTTTAAAGTTTTTAGTTTTTGTTTTGCTCGAAGACTAACAAAATCTAAGTTTGGGGGTATTTGATGAGCACAGAAAAATGACAATTCTACCTTTCAATGTTAGATTAGTTAGTTATTGAATTTTATTTATTTTGTATTATTAATGTAATATATTGTATATTTATAGTTATACTTGTCAATATCTCATTTTATTTAATTTGGTGTAATAAGTGTATTTTTAGAGACAAGAGAAGTGCTAGCCGAATTCAGATAAAATAAAGCAAGAAAAGAAGATTCAAAGGGAAGATGGCTGCCATGTTTACGTACAAAAACGAAGCAGAATTGTGAAAAAAAAATACAGCTACCACCGTCCTAGCAAGGTGATGTGAAGCTTAGAGAAGAAAGATTGCAAAAGAAGAATTAAAAGAGAGAAATTAGGGTCAGCAAAGTATGACAAGGAAAGGATAATGAAAGAGAAAAAAGTGAAAGGAGTTTGCTACATGTATCGTGGAGTAGAAAACCAATAACCAGTGTTGATCCTTGTTCTCTATCCCATGCGCATAACACATGCATGAGCTTATTTTAATCATTGTCCAATTTTGGATACTGCATTCTAAGCCATCCAGGTGTCCTTTCCATTCTTGGACCATGCAATCCCATTCATTGGATTAACCTCCTTTGCAAAAATATCACTGCAACATGGCCTTACATGTGTCCCTTCCCAAAATAGTGAAATTCGATCCTCACCATTGCTTGTTTTTCCCAAATCCTATAAATTGAGGTCCCATTCATAAGCAAGAATTGGAACTTGACACAAGAAGGAGGTTAGGCTGAGACAGTGAAGAGACGTGGAGACAGAGCAGGCTCGGGATCTTCGACGATAGCCAGGTTATATTTTTTCATGTCTTTTTATTTTAATTCTTTTATAATGTTCGGCTAATTTCTTATACTGAGGTTGAGGATGAAACCCCATTAATGAAATAATTCTTCTTTTATTTATTTAATTCCAATTATGTGTGTTCAATTATTTATGATTTGTGCTTCATTAGATTAAATAGATGTTAATTATTTTTCACCATTAATGCCATGTATTTTTTGTTGTTAATATTAATATCTAATTAATTAATGCTTGGTTTTTAATTGAATAAAAGTAAACCCTTTGATTCATTGTTTTCTTTTATTTTAATTTAAATACATTGGATGCTTAGATTAATCCCTTTGATCCATTGTCTTTTGAATTAAGATTGCATACATTGAATACTTAGAGTCTACACTTTTAAGCAAAAGAAAATTAATTTTTGAACACCATATTAATGAACTTAAATGTTTAAATCTTTAAAACTGAGAATTAATAAATAAATAATTGGAATATTATAGATTTAATGGTGGTGGAATCCGATACCTTAGTAATTTCTCTCACTTGATTTAATTTCCATTTTTAGTTGTTTTAATTAATTTTGCAATTTCAATTCAATCATTGTCCTGAATTATTGTTAAATAGGTTAAGGTTAAATTGTTAGGCTTTTTAATTTGTTTTCCCGTTCATTCTAAATTAAGTTTCTGTGGGTTCGACCTTGCACTTGCATATCTCTATACTCCAATTCGATTCGTGCGCTTGCGAGTAATTATAAATTTAAAATTTGCACAACAGGTTTTAAGTTAGTGTTTGCGGTTTGGCTTAGGGTTTGCTTCTTTTTTTTTTTTTTTTATTACCTATTTACTTATTTTGAAAAAGCTTCTAAAATAACAAAGCTTACTTTATTTCATTTTTATAAAAGCTAGAATCTCCCTACATTAATTTAATTCTCTGCTTATAATATTGATCAATACACACACACACACACACACACACATATATATATATATATATATATTTTTTTTTTTTTTTTAAGAAAAAAAAACCTTGAGAAACACTAAGAGAAATCTCGAAACCGACATTGTAAATTTAATAAAACATAAATCGAAAACCCAATAAAAATTGTATGTCGAAGGTCAGGAGAAAATCTCATAACAGTACACATTAGAATAATAAAATTACCAAATTTCCATTCGAGTTCTCGAACTAGAACTCGAAATCAAGCAAACTGTGGCCCACCACGGAGACCACACTACCCCCAAATGCTACAAAAGCACCAAAAACAACTCGGAGATCCACAAAACTCTCTAAGACCCCGAAATTGCGGGTCGGGTCATTACAGAGGCTCAGCAGGAGCCTAATAGTTTAACACAGGTAAGAACAAAGAGAATCATCAAGCCACCTCAAAGGCTTAGGTAGGAGGAAAAACAGACACACTTCACTCTTATCACCAATAGTGGAGATGGGTGCCAGGATTGATGTAGATGCAGCAGACATGCAGACCAAGTCAGTTACTCCACAGAAGTTCAGACATCGCTTGGACTTGCTCAATCTCTCCTCTTACTAGAGATTGAAGGTGCACCTTTAAGGTGGATGTTTGGTGGGAGTGCTCTCTCATCAGGTGGAGGTGTTACAAACACATTTCAACATTTTCCAAAGGGTCAGACATTTTTCACCAAGGTGGACTTTGTTGGGTTTATGGTTCAAAGTCCTCTTGGGCTTGGACTGTTTGTTGGGCCTTGGCCCAACTTGGCCTAGTCTGTGTTAAGGCACACTCCTAGGGTTTTCTTTGAGTTGTGAATAGAGAGGAAGAGAGACTCAGAGGAATGGATGGGTAAGGTTAGTATAATCCTTGTAACCTATCCAGATCTTCATCTTAGTGAAATCATTACGCTCCATGGACGTAAGCGGTATTGTCGAAGTATGTAAAAATCTCGTGTTCTTGCGTGTTGTTTGATCTTGTGTGTTTGCATTTATTTCTAACAAATTGAGGATCCAAATATGGGTCAATTAAAAAAAAAAATTCTATGAACAAAGTTTTAAGTACGATGCAAATTGTGTCAAGGAAAAAATAACAAAATAAACATAGCATGTCCAAAAGTAAACTATTCCTTGAATTAATCAAAAAGGCAAAGACTCCAATAAATTTTTAACTGCAATCAACACCCAATTCTACTTTACACGAGAAAATAAATAAAATAAAATACTTATAAAATTACCTTGAAAAAGATTATATCACCCATATGATGTGAATGAAATGAATACCAACCATTGGTAAAAAATAGTACGTAGATTTTTCTACTGCACCTGAATTTATTAGATTGAACCCCTTAAAATCTACCACAAGATTTCAGAGTAGCATGATCAAACTCTTTTGAATAATGATACCCGTTGTGAATGCAAAGCCAGCAATGTTGCGTTGAGATATACACAAACAAGGTCAAGTTTCCTAACAATAGAAGAAATATGGCCAAGAGTGTTTCATTAAATTTCAAAACTATGAGTTTTAAAGGTTTAAAAGTCAGCATTAAAATAGGTTTGTTTTAGATGAATTTAAATCTAAGATGAGGGGTAAATTTTGCATGGGTGAATAATTAGGGATGGGTAACCAAGGTGTGGGTACTTCTATCATTTCTCTCCTCTCCATCTTTTCCCCTCTCTCTCTCCCGTGGATTCTGGTTCTTCTCCTCTCCTTTTCTTCTTCTCAACAGACGGTTCCTTCACATATCTTCCAATGCCCATCTCTGACTCAACGCTGCCCTTCACCGTTCCTTGATAACGCAATTGAACCCAACGCTTCCTCATCATCCAGATTTGACTCCTTGCAACAAATCTTCCCCAGCAATAACATGAAACTCATGTAATGGGTTTGTAATTTGTATCATTCAATGTAATTAAGCTGTTTAAATTTTATTGTCTGTCATTTATTTAATTAAAGATAATGAGAAATAATGATGGAGTGATATAATGTCTGATTTTTTATAAGATTAAATAAAGAAGTAATTTTTTTTTAAAAAAAAATAACTTAGAATAAGACTTTGGTGATGATAACGGTAATAGTAAAAAATATAAAATACCTCTATTAGAAACCAAACATGTGAACCAAGTACATTTTATGCCTGTGTGTTTCTGGTAGCAACATGATTGTAGAAGTCTTAAAAGAAATTTAAATATTTTAGTTTTAGTCTTTTAGAACTAGTAAACCCCTGTTGACCTTGAAAGTTGAAAAGAACAAAAATTCCAAGTCGCTCAGTCACTATTAGCCCTTGCTACACGGTTGATGGCGTGACAAAAGCGCAAGCAATCATCATACTAATAAACAATATATATCAATAAATTATGTACGCTAAGTGACTGAATTGTCTTGGGATTACAAGGGACAAAGGTCAATACTTGACTATTCAGATTTGACCCGATGACGTGTGTGTGAGTGGTATCTCTTATGAATGAATTATTTATACAAAATGTTTTTATCTTTAATTTTTTTTATTTATGTGTGAGAAGCCATTAGATACTCAATCTGAAACTCTTACGAGTGAGTGCACTACTCCAAAGGCACACTAAAATTATATCATAGAGACTCAAACTTACAACCTCTCGTTTTCTAAGACCGGAGACAATTAATTTAACTACACTGATATGGGTTTTTATTTTTAAAGTTTTAAAAGCTTATGTTTGAAATATATTATATTGATCAATATATATTATTATTATATATTAAAATATATCAACTGATGAATATTATATCACTGTGTAGTTATTATATCAGTTGATACACTTTAATATTGACTATTTTAATTTTTTAGAAAAAATACCATTTCAATTATTTTTAAGTTGAATTTTTCATTGTATATAATATTAAAAAGATTTAGTTCTCAATTCTCTACTAATTGAAATCTCCCATCTGGCTGCTTGCTTCCTTTAATCTCATAATTTTCTACACATAAATTTAAAAAAAAAAAAACCTCCAGCTTAACTGCTTGCCCTCCCAAACCGCGGATCGCTGCCATAACTGAAACTGTCGCTTCTTATCGTCAGGTTCCCTTTTAGGAATCTCGGTCTACACTGACAGTGACGGGTGCACTACTAGTATTCACACACTGCTAGATTTTGGTGGGGATGTATAATTTTTTCGAATGAATTATTTACTCAATTTTTAAAAAATAATAAAATATATTTATCAATTTCAAATTTTTATTTAAATAATTTAATAAAAATGTATTAAGTGTTTGTAGAATTAAATAAAGATGTCTTAATATGATTGATGAGTTTAAAGGGTGTATATATGATTTTCTATTTTTTTTAAATCCATGAAATATGAGTGTGCTAAGATAATTCTGATTTTGGATTTTTTTTAAAAAAAATCTGATTTTAGAGTATCGTGTGAAAATAATTTAATGAAACGATATATAAATATTTACAAATTAAATGAGCTCTTAATGTGATTGATGTAACTTTAGGGTGTTCATTTGGTAATAAGAGAGATAATAAATTTATTCTAAAATTACATTTTAATAACTTATTTAAAATAAGACACCTAATAAAAGGGCAAATTGTATTAAGTAAATCAAATGAAATTATCTAAAATAAAAATAGAAATAAATCTCTCTCTCTTGTCGTCTTCCACCGACAAAGATTTTCTCGACTTCCATTGCTGTGTACCCATGCAATACACGCACCCATGCAATACATGCTGCCCATGTGAGCCTTACTTGCCGACCAAGACTTGGGCAAGACTTGTTTGTATATTCCGTGTGAATTCTTATTTGTTTGGAGAGAGAATACGGTGGAATCTGGTGGACCGGGCGGAAGTAGGCCATGCCACTGTCTGTCAAGCACCCACAGAGTAAATCTCTGAAGAGAGCTACTTATATTATAAAGCACCAACTCATCCCTCTCCTCTCACCACTTCCCCATCCATATTTTTTTAGCCAAAATAAAAAAAAAATGTTGATTGGAATTTGGAGCATACTTGTGTTGGTAGCGAGTGGTGAGTGGTGTTGGTATGGGAGCGAGGGCTGCTTGCATCCAGAAAGAGAAGCTCTGCTGATGATCAAAGATGATATCAACCGTCCAAATGGATCTTCTCTACCTGATTGGAAAGGCCAGGACTGCTGCACTTGGAAGGGTGTCACTTGTGACAACTCATCCACAGTACTTGAAATCGACATTTCTTCTGTGAGAAGTGAGAAACTGGGAACATGGTATCCAAACACCACCTTGTTTCTGCAATTCAAGAAGCTGTCCTCTCTACAATTAGGAAATAACCAGATTGGTGGATGGGCCAGGCCTGAAGGTAATCATCGTCTTTGCCTTTTCTTTCCTCTTAAATTTAGATTTGCCTGTACTTTAGCTTGGCTTGACTTTACTGGAAGTGCACTAGACACGTGGTTCCAATTAGGGTAGAAATTCACAAAGGTGGAGTTGAATTTTAATAAATTCAATTCAACTTATAAAAAAATTTATTGAATCCAATTCGATTTGACCCGAATTGCTGAATCTAATCGAACCTGAAATGCTAACCCGACTCAATCCGAGTGTTATATTAATTTTTTTGAATGGGTTGAGTCAGTTCAATTCAGGTTGAATCAGATCAAATTTAAAAAACTTTGACCTAACCCGATCCAAATTTAATTTGAATTTTTTTTTTTATCTTCAACCCAACTTGATTGTAATTTTAAATTTTTAAACCCAACTCACTTAATTTCTCGAGTCGAATCATGCAGGTTGAGTTAAAATCCAACTCAAGTTTCACCCCTATTTCCAATAAATTCATTCCACGACTGTGTAAAGAGTAACATAGATAAAAAAGAAAAACTACATAGTTAATTTAGTTCAATTTTGTTAAGATTCAATTCATCACTAATAAAAAGATTGAGCTAAAATCAGTGCCTAAGAGCAGCATGGAAGAATGAGATATGAAATTCACAACCCAACAAACCTGAATTTTTACTTGTTTCTTTATTCAAACAAAATATTTTGAGTCTGAAAAAATTCTAAGCTAGGGGTCCAAATATCGGTTGGGCCAAGATCTCAGCTGAACTAATTTCTCTCTCCTCAATCTTTTTTTTGAACCTCGATGTTTTTTTTTTTTAAATCTGAATAAAATAAAAAAATAAAGAACAACTAATTTTAAAAAAATTGAAAAAAATAAATATCGGCTGAAATATAGGCCTGGGCACGACCAATATCATTTTTTTAAATAAGATGAATTAATAAAATATTAGCCGATATTTGACCGTATTATCTCGGAGAGATATCGACTATATCGACGGATATCTCTTCAGTATGACCAATACAATGCATATCGGCCGAAACATCTCGGTGTTCGAAAACCCGTGATATCTTGGTGTTCAAAAACCCATAATATCTTGGCCAATACGCACTGTATCAGTCGACATTTCGTTGCCTGGTCTAGACTATGTTTACTTGTTTAGGCCAACGAAACCTGAAAGATAATGAATCTTTAGGCCTGCTAGTTTCCTCTAATTTTCAGTGGTAGCCTATTTTATTTTCTTCATGGTCCTACCAGGGGTAGAAAATTCGGTTGAATCTCGGTGGTTTTTTTTTTTTGAAAAATTCATTTAAAAAAATAAAAAAAAGATTTTTTTAAAAAAAATTTAAAAATATAAATATCAGCCAATATCTAGGCTGATATTCACCCGTATCGGACGAATATCGGCCGAGATATCGACCGGACACATACCGATATTTTTTTTTTAAAATAAAAAATAAAAATTGACTATATTGACCAAACTTTTTTATCACTGGCCAATATCATGAGTATCGGCTGAGATATCCAGCAAAGTTCATGATTGTTGATGTGGGCCCTTAGAGACTCATATAAAAAAAAAAAAGAAGAGAAAAACACGTCAAAGAGTGTCAAAAAATGTTACCTGAACGAGGTAAAGGGAAATAACTCATGAGGTTAACTAGAGAGGTAGAATCTGATGACGATGTTGACGTTGTACATGCGAAGAAATTAAAAATTCAAAGGACAGAGAAGGCATATGGGCCCGTATCGGCGACCCGAATATTGAAGCCCAGTGATATACAGGAATGCTATGGGTTAATCTCTAGAAGTCAGTCACAAAAAGTGCAAAACACTCTAATGACGAATTTAAGGATTTAAATCACGATGTCAGTAGAGATTTTTTTTTTTTTTTTAAATCATCTTTTTCGGTCGATATCGATGATATATATATATATCGTGAATATATATTAGATATCGGTCGATACAAAATGTATCGACCGAGATTTGCTTCTTTGGGTGAATCTAAACACACATTCAAAGATATACAAAATATAGCGAGTAGGATCGAGGTAAAGAATTTGAATAATGACTTAGCTAAATGGAAAATTAAATGGGATTAAAAGAAATTTAGATGAGAATTTTATTGGAATTAATTAGAAGGGTCAAATGGTTAAATGGGTGTGTGTGAGAGCAGTGGAATGGGTGTGTGTGAGAGCAGTGGAATAAAGGTTTAAAAAAAGGGCAATTGGGATGGGCTCCAGCGGTTTCATGGAATTGGGCATGGAAGATGGATGATGAAGAAGGGTTGAGAAGCAAAGGCTGGACGAGAATGGGGTAGTGGCGCACGGATGAGATGAAGGCCAGTGGAGTTTGGTTGACTGTAGAAGGAGAAGAAAAAAAGTGATGGAGAGGGAACTGTTGATGGAGGTTGGGGTTGATGGAGTGGAAGGGATGATTGCTGATTAGAGAAGGTGGAAACAAGGAGATCTCGTTGATGGGAATGGGTGAGATGTGTTGGTGGTGTCACGGATCTGGAAGGAATGGCGTTGGAAGAAAGGGTATGGGTTGTAAGATGACGGTACCTGAGACAAGTTCCGGGCGGAGTCATTCGGGCGCAGGCGGCAAGGAAAACTCGAGCATATGGTTAATCTCCAGAAGTCAGTCTCAAAAACTGCAGAACATCTGGTGAATCCATACATTCAAGGGATGAACAGAATGTACATGTCCCACAGCATCAGTATGAAATAGAGTCGAAGATTCTAAGAATTGCTCCAGCATATGGTTTTCTTGCTAAAGATAAATCTCAACAATTGAAGAACACCAAAGGGCCATGGTTTTGTTGGTTTAGACGTCCAAATTTTATGATAAAGTTGCAACAGAGATTAGCTACAGTAGCCAATTCCAAGCCTCATGACTTTTTCATTGGGTTTGGGCTGCAAATAGACACCTCTGGATCAGCTCTAGAGTAAGTTATTTTGTGTTGATACCGATGCTGCGCAAACTTTATGATAATCAATCAACTCATTATTATCGAAATTTATCTAAATTATTTTTGTTTTTTCAAATTATGAACAAATTGGTGGAGTTAAGTTTCTACTTATTACAAAGAAAAGACCTTCGGCCCTATGTGATCTGTTCGGCGTCTGCATTAGCAACTCAGGCTATGTCTTTGTTATGGCATAGTTGCAAACTTATTCTCGAATAGAAGAAAACTAGTGTTGAGACCCTAGACCTAAAATATCACCTCTGTTAATCTTCGTGTCCTACAATTGGATGGGCTATTCTGCGTAAGTCTCACCACTTGAACTATCATACCCTTGTGATTTATTAGGTTTGCTGAAATAAGGTTCTGCTTCTTTACTAATATGATACAAAATTTCATGTTCCTTTTACAAGATAAAATGCAATGTAAGGATAGGAATGTGCTTTGTGTTTAATATTAATTTCAAAACTTTTCTTTTAAAATTCTTTGCAGGATTATGTGAAATGACGAATCTCCAAATTTTGAAAATCAACAAAAACAGATTGGAGAATGACATGCTGCCCCCTTGTCTAGGCAACCTGTCCAACTTGCAAAGTTTGGATTTAAGCCAGAACAACCTAAAAGGCCATTTCTTGACATCAACAGGTATGAAAAAAGATCTAAACATACTAGTATTTCTTTCTACCATAAGTTTAGGATGGCCCTTTGTGTGCTATACTTTCACATTGATAATGTTCTAATGGTGCTCAAGATTTTAACCCCTGTTTCTCAAGCTAACAAAAATCATATGCTCGAAGGAGGTCATCAACTTTTGTCACCTCACTAGATTTTATAGAAAATGTAGTAGTACCAAGAACCTTTTGGATTTTGTATCCTAATAATGTTGTTAAAACACATGAATAAAACTCATCCTTAAAAGCCGGCTATTAAGAAGAGGGAACCCATGTGCTTATAAACCCCATAACCCAAAGGTCCTGTGGCGATGTGAAACTTTGCGAACACCCCCCCTTAGTACCAGCGATGGAGACACTCAACTCTTCCCCTCCATGTAGGGCTGGAGTTACGAACCCGACCCATCCCTGGGGTACCCCCGCTTTGATACCATGTTAAAACACATAAATAGAACTCATCTTGAAAAACCGGCTATTAAGGACAGGGAAACCATGTGCTTATAAACCCCATAACCCAAAGGTCCACTGGCGATTTGGGACTTTGCTAACAAATGTAATAAAGTCACACTTGAACACCAACTATCCATTACCAGTTACAATCATATTTAAACTACAAAGCTTCATATCCACTTAGTAAATGAACTAACAAGCATACTAAGGACATGTCTTAATGTAATGATGATTTAAAGGAATGTCATCTAGAGTTCCCCCATTGAATTTATTATCTCCATTTCAGAGCTTGCTAAATTGTGAAACTTGAAGATATTACCAACCTTTTGTGATTGGTTTGGGTGGTAGTCCAAGCACCTTTTTCTTTTTAATATCAGACACCGTTTTCCATTTTGCACTGCTATAACTAGTGAATGACCTTTAAATGTTGAAGAAGTAGGGAATTCTGATTCTATAAAGAATAGATGGTACCTAAAATCTAAATGCACTTCTGTACTTGAACTGTTCAGTTATCTTGTAACTCAAAATCTAAATGCTTGGCATATATATTAAGATGAACACAAGAAACAGCCATGAACCTCTGTATTTTAATTCCACCTATGCTTGCCATGTATGTATGAATAATCATCTACAATATCTAGCGTAGGAATTGAGATAAATGTCATTATTTTCTAGCCATTTTCAAACTTTTTTGGTCCACAATTACATCTAATGCACCTTTGGAGGTATGCTAAATCATAGGAATTTAGCATAAACAGAACTGCATTAGAAGTGTTCTCTTTTACTCATTTTTTTTAGTGCAACTATAGTCGTACTGCATAGATTAATATCACCATGAAGTCATTCACGAAAAAAGGTTTCCTTAATTTTCTTCTTCTTGAATATGAGCAAACAAAAATAAGGTCTATGCAGCTTCCTTGAGATGGAGTAACTATTAAAGTTTCATTTCAAGATTACAGATTTTTTGCTCAGTGAGGATGAGTGACATTAGACATTTTAGTAATTTTTGTTGTCCTTATAATGATTTTTAACTCTAGGTTCTAAGAGACTAAATTTTAGTGTTTCTTAATTAGGATGATGTTGGGTGGGTCCACCTCATGTGAATGTGGTGGCCCACTAGTTCTTTTAGCAAAAGTTGCGCTCTCATCTCCTGTAGACACAAGATGTGAGTTGTAGAAAGATAGTGTGGTGCATCTCTTGTTTGGACTTTGGAGAGAAGAGTATAGAAACCCTTATTGGTTGAGAAGTTCTCTTTGGTGGGAAAGAGGAGAAAGTGAGAGAAGATAAGAAAGAAGGCAAGAAAGAAACCCTCTTTGTATTTGTAATCTAAGAACTCTAACTTTCTTGATGTTGTAACCCTAACCTAATCTTGTTGGCTAGAAAAGTTGTACATATAACCTAGCTTAATCTCTTGATTAGCTATAAGAGTTTGGAGTGTTATCTCTTGTAATTCTATTATTTAACGTAGTGGAAGTATTTTTTGGAGCTTATCCAATGGGTTTTTCATCCATTTTGAAGGGTTTTCCATTTTAAAATCGGCACCTCTTATGGTGTTTGATTTGTACATTTTGTGTGTTTTATCTCTTTTTACTCATTTTAGCTTTTGATTCACACATAAAAAGAAACAAAATTCAGTAACAATTCAATAATGAAACACATATTGAGAGCTTGGCTCTTGAAGGTTACAACCTCGATGGAGACAAGCTCCCTTGTATTTAGGCATCTATCGAATTTGAGAAGGTTAAGCTTGTCAAACAATAAACAAAGTCCAATTATTTACCACAACCTGTCACCCATCCAACATATTTGGCCATATGTGCATATGTCATTTGCACCATGTCAATCACTATCATGTGCCTCACCTTAATTCGCTACTACTATGTCAATTCTAAATTCGTTTATCTTTGATGCCTTGCTCATCATATTCTTCCTCCTTATCATCGTCTCTCTCTCTCTCTCTCTCTCTCGCTCTCTCATTTGCATGTGTATACTAACATATACTTAGGATATTTATTGAAAAGTTGGTTAGCTTTTGATTCAAAGACAAGTGAGATTGGTACAGTAATGTCTTAAATAATATCGCCATTGTGGCTTATGAAGCTCACCATCTTTCCCTCTCTTTCACAGGGTTTTGTGAATTAAAGTCATTAAGGATAATGCACCTTGAAACTAATGCAATTGAAGGCAGAATACCTCCATGTATCAGTTACATGCATTCTCTCGAGGAGCTGTATCTTTCCAAGAATCAGTTAAGTGGAAGCATTCCACCTCTAGTAAACCTTACTTCATTGAGAAACATTTTCTTGGATAGCAACAACTTGGATGGTGCCTTCGAGTTTTTCACTATTGCAAACCTCTCTGCACTTCAGATGGTCGACCTTTCAAACAATCCCCTCCTACAAGTAGAAACAGAATCACCAACATGGGTTCCATCATTTCAGCTCCAATATATCCGTCTAGCGAATTGCCAACTCAACAAGCTTAGTGCCAATGCCATGCCTACTTTCTTGCCCACTCAATCCAACTTGCATCTACTGGATTTGTCGGAAAATGATATTGTTGGTAACATTCCTAGTTGGATGCTATATAACCTGACACAGCTCCAGTACTTGACTCTAGCTCATAATTCATTAGCAGGATCATTCCCTCTTCCCTCTAAACAAACTATAAACAATAGCATCCTTTGGCTAGATGTATCTGAGAATTATGTCCAAGGGCCCCTTCCCTCCAACATAAACATACTTTTTCCTCAATTGTTGTATCTTAACATGTCTACAAATGTGTTACAAGGTGAAATATTTTTCGACAGTACAAAGGCATCATCTTTGCAAGTGTTGGACCTAGCGAGCAACTACATTTCAGGAGAAATTCCAAATGGATTGCTGGCAAAAAACTCTTCATTGACATACCTAGGCTTATCAAATAACAGGCTGCACGGAGGTATAATACCGCGGGATTCTAATATGACTCAGTTACAACATTTAATACTTGATGGAAATGGCTTCACGGGGAGAATACCAGATGGGCTATCAAGTAGCACCAATTTGCAATGCCTCGACCTTAGAAGGAATTTCATGAGTGGCAGTATCCCTAGTTGGTTGCCAAGGCTTAGGAATCTTTCCTTACTTCTCTTGGGTGCAAATGATTTCTCTGGTTTCATTCCAATAGAATTGTGTCAAATGCAAAATTTACATTTGTTGGATTTCTCGAAAAACCATCTCTCAGGCAACATACCACCTTGCCTCAAAAATGTCTCTGCTTGGACGAAGGAAACCTCTGTTCATGTTTATCTTCGCCCACTGGGCAATGCTTGTAAGGTCTTGAGCTTAAGGACCAACTTTGCAACTAAGGGAAGTTCATGGTCTTATGAAGGTATCCCTCTCTCCTTGATGACTGGAATTGATTTCTCTTCAAATCAATTGACAGGTAACATTCCATCAGAGACAGGACATTTGAGAGAAATTCGGTCATTGAATCTATCTCACAACCTTCTAATGGGCGATCTTCCAGAGTCCTTTCAGTACTTGTTGAACTTGGAAAGTTTGGATCTATCCTACAACAAATTCACAGGCCGTATCCCCACACAATTGGATCAATTACATGCACTCTCTACTTTCAGTGTTGCCTTTAATAATCTCTCTGGTGCGCTACCAGATTTCGAAGGCCAATTTTCAACATTCACTGTGAGTAGCTACATGGGCAATCCAAATCTTTGTGGACAACCTCTTGAAAGAAATTGCTCTTTGAATAGTCCACCACAATCCCATGTTGAGGATGGAGAAGACAAGGATGAATCTAGTATTGTTGACCAGCCCATGTTTTTCTACTCGTGTGTTGCAATCTCATATGTGTTAGGATTTTGGGGTTTCATTGGTTCTCTCTTTTTCAACGAGAGTTGGAGAAAGAAGTTTTTTGAGATTGCAGATTGGTGCCTTCTGAGGTGAGGATCTGGTGTTTGTGTATCTACTAAGACTGCGAGGTTGATGTCTACCTCATGCTAGTTGCAAATTTGACATTACTGTCTTCGTTGCTTTTTTTCTTTTTTTAAATGATACTGCCTTCGTTCTTATTTGAATCAAACGTAGCAAACTTTGATGAATTAGTGGATGTGAAAAAACAAAGTTGAACTAATTGATAGATTGAAAGAATAGACTAAAATTTGCATGTGGTAAGAATTCATATTGCATGAATCCTCCATTTGAGGTTTTTATAGCGAATTGAGGATCCATATATGGGTCAATTGGAAAAAAAAATCTATGAACAAAGTTTTGAGTATGATGCAAAATATGTCAAAAAAAAAATAACAAAACAAATGTAGCATGTCCCAAAGCAAACTATCCCTTGAATTACTCAAAAAGGCAAAAACTCCAATAAATGACACAAAAAAAAACTTATAAAATTGCGTTGAAAAAAATTATAGCACCCATATAATGTGAATGAAATGAATACTAACCATTGGTAAAAAATAGGATATTTTTCTACTATATCTGAATTTATTAGATTGTGCCCCTTAAAGAATACCACGATATTTTAGAGTATAGCATGATCAAACTCTTTTGAATGCAAAGCCAGCAAATGTTGCGTTGACATATGCACAAACAGGTTAATTTTCCTAATAATAGAAGAAATATGGACAATAATGGTTCATTAAATTTCAAAACTGAGTTTTAAGGGTTTAAAAGTCAGCCTTAAAATAGATTTCTTTTAGATGAATTTAAATCTAACATGAGGTCAAACTAATTTAGAATAAGTAGGTCCACTTCTTTTATTTAAGAGAGGGGGAGGGTATTTGTGGAGCCTGTTTGGGCCCCACATTAGGCTTAAAACACCCCCAGTGGACTAGGATCACTTGGGTATTGGTGTCAAAGTTTTAATTTGAACACTCTTTAAGTGTGCCTACAGTGGGTTTGAAATTTCTTTACTTGTATATGATACCTTTTAGAATTAACCTCAAATCACTTAAAGTGAAACTTTGTTTTTCAAATGCCAAAACATTTAATTTTATCTAACAATGAAAATTCATTGAATTAGATCAACATATTGTAACACTCTCATCGGTGTCAAATTGGACAAGGATGCAATCATGGAGCAAAGGTACAAATCGGTCATTACGTATCGTGAGTTTAAAAAATAAAATCAAAAGGTCTTCCACACACGCAACTATAGAGTTCTTAAGTGTTAGGCCAACCCGCTTTTGAGTTTAAAAAATGTATTATATTGTTATGATATAATAGACATCACAGTTCAAAATGGTTATAAGTAGTATGATTCAACACTTGAACCTTATTAAATTGAAGCCATCATTAAAAAACAATCTGATTAGTGGTTTGTTTTCAAAATATTATTCATGAGAATTGGTCTGGAAAAATGTTATATATATAGTCATTATTTAAGTTTGACTTTGCCTTTCTATAAAGTCACTTGATAGCATCTAGTTAATCTAAAATCCAAATGCTATGCAATTTTTCTTTTTATTTTTTAAATAAAATGGTAAACTATTTATATGAATCTCAATTTTTTTAGAAAATTGCATATTATAAAAAATGATATACTCATTCGTTATTTGTTGAGACAGAACTATTTTTTCAATTTAAGTGTTCAGATATCTTAGAACATCTAACTAATTATTTAAACATGTGTAAACCTCCAACTCATTCAGAATAAAGCATTCATTTGTTTTTAGTCATCAAGCCTCTGTCCTACTCTTGGGACTTCATTTCAAAGTTTTCAATCATCCACAACTGGAAGCCAGCTTCCACACATGGATGAAACCATGGAGCACCTTTGAATCGGCCACCGAATGCTGCCCCTAAAAACATGAGAATGTCTCGTCTATCTAATTCGCTTTTTATGCTAACAAATGGGTCCACAAAAATACTAAAAAAATACGGTATGATTTATTATTTTCAATGAATAATCTCTCAAATATAATCCCATTGCTCAGACTTTCCACCGATAAAACCAAGCAACTGGCTCAAGTGTTTGCCCAAGCCATCACACTCGGTCTCACCCAGACCACCCGCACCTGGAACTGCATCATCAGAGCCTACGCCAAAAGGCCCACGCCCTTCCAAGCCATTGTCATTTACAACCATTTCATACAATCATGTTCTCTCCACCCAGACAATCACACTTACCCGGCTTTATTTAAGGCCTGTGGTCGCTTGCTTTTTCTAGCAAAAGGCAAAGAAATTCATGCCCATGTCATAAAAACTGGCTTTGCTTCTGATCTCTACGTTCAAAATTCCTTGATTCACATGTATGGGGTCATGACCCAAATCGAGGATTCACGTAGGTTGTTTGGTGAAATGCCTCAGAGAGACTCGGCAACATGGAATTCCATTCTATCAGCCTATGCAGTGTGTCCCGGTTCACAGCGTGAAGCCTTGGTTTTGTTTAAAGAGATAATGTTTACAGGAGTGGA
The DNA here is from genome assembly GCA_022113865.1 of Chimonanthus praecox. Lineage (NCBI taxonomy): Eukaryota > Viridiplantae > Streptophyta > Magnoliopsida > Laurales > Calycanthaceae > Chimonanthus > Chimonanthus praecox. The sequence continues at coordinate 10,623,697 of CM039096.1, read as the reverse complement.
GACAGATGAGATCACTCTAGTAATTCTGCTGTCTGTTTGCTCACAATGGGGATTGCTCAATTGGGGACAGATGGTCCATGTATATTTGTTGAAGAAGGGATGTGGCTGTCATTTGAGTTTGGGTAATGCACTTCTGAGTATGTATGCTGAAGGCAGGGACATGGATAGTGCATTTCGTTTGTTTGCCGAGATGGATTTGAGAGATATAGTATCACACACTACTATGATAAAAGGTTGTGTTGAGTCAGGCTCAGTAGATGTTGCTCGTGATATGTTTGATGGGGTTGTCGCCAGGGATACTGTCTTGTGGAACTCCATGATTCATGGGTATGTGAAAGCTAAGCGTTGGACAGAGGCCTTCGAACTCTTCATGAAAATGAAGATGGAGACGGCAAAACCAGATGAGACCACTGTAGTCAGTGTGCTTATGGCTTGTGCCGGTTTGTCAAACTTACAGTTTGGCAGATCGGTTCATCAGTTTATCCTCGAAATGAATATCAAAATAGACATTTTTGTAGGAACAGCTGTGGTAGATATGTATTCCAAGTGTGGGAGTTTAGAGGAGGCAGTTGGCATGTTTAACAAATTGGAGGGCAAAGATGTTTTCACTTGGACTGCATTAATTACAGGGTTTGCAAACTACGGACATGGGAAGGAGGCTCTGTGCTTATTCTCACAGATGCAAAAGCAAGGAATAGAACCAAATGAGGCTACCTTTGTCTCCATTTTGACAGCGTGCAGCCATTCGGGGTTGGTAAATGAAGGGTGCTTCTGGTTTCAAAGGATGGTGGACGTTTACAAAATACCTCCGCAAGTTGAACACTTAGGGTGTATAATTGACCTTGTGAGTAGATCTGGGTTGCTACACAAGGGAGAGGAGCTGATTAGATGTATACGAGCTGAGGAGAGAACCATAGCTTACAAGATTCTGCTTAGTGCATGCATAACCTACACTGATATTGACCTTGGAGAAAAGGTGGCACAAGAGCTGATCAAGTTGGACTGTCTAAACCATGGAGTTTGTGTTCTGTTGTCAAACCTCTACGCTTTGGCTGGTCGTTGGGATGATGTTTCAGAGATGAGAAGAATCATGAAGGAATTGGATATGAGAAAGGAAGCTGGGATTACTTTGATTGATTCATGTAACTTAAATTTTGAGCTGACTAAAGTTGGAATGTCATAACTACAAAATCTCTTAAATAATCAAATCAGTATTTGTAAAATCTTTCACCGAAATGAATCCCTTGAAGGTAAAACTGTAATGATTTGCAATACCTGTTTCTTCTCTTCAGAAGATTAAAAAAAAACCAGAAAAAAATGAGGGATGCTTTGCAAGATGGGTAAGAATGCACATTTAGAAACTGCACTGTTTTTGGGTTAATGTTTTACTTGATGCATTCTCTGCAGAATTTAAGAGTGGAAACAGAGCAATCATGCTCAAAAGGGAGCTTGATTCGGCTTGTTAAGATGCTCACTTTAAGCTGCAGGCTGCTCATACTCTCTTGTAAAAACATGTACATAAACATCTTTTTTGGTTAGAAATCATAGATACTTTATTGAAGGGGTGATATTCACAAACAAATTGAGATAATGCAAAAGATGTGCCTGAACAGAGTGAAACACTATACAGTGCCAAATCATTCTCAGCATCACATTCACTGACTGAACAAAGTGAATGATTATAAACTATCAATCACTCAGTACAATGGAACTCCAATTGTTTTAGATCTTGGACATACTTTGCATATTGCTTGAATCAATCTTTAGTCAATTACATGCTTATCAAACTTACGCAGAAATCCATCAAGTCAATCTAGAGCCTAATTTATTAAGTTTGAGTCGAGCTTGAGCGGGTTTGAGATGAATTTAAGTTTAGCTCAAGTAGGGTCAAGCTCATGTTACCTTGGTTCATTTACACCCCTACCATAGTGGAGAGATCCACAAAACAACAAAGTAAAATCTCTGTTATTGCCATTCCGCTTGGGAAATTGCTTGGGTTTTTGAAGAGAGGAATAAGAGGGTGGCACAAGATATAGCATGATAGGGGGCATCTTTAATTGCTTCCTCTTGGTTGATGGTCATTGCATACAAAGGAGATGAGAGATGTTTCAGCTTCATCAATAACTTAGAATTGGAGATGTTGAGATTCATCAATAACTTGGAATGAAAGTTCTAATTTTCACGTTGCATAAGCTCTAGAGCTTTTGATGTATCTATCAGATTCTTAACCAGAGAGGACTTGCATTTGGTCACACAGCATGGATGAGAAGTTTATAGCTTCCCATTATCTTTGCATGCAGGGGTGAAACCCATTGATAAGGTCTCCCATCCTTTTTAGTGCGCTCCTGGTCTTTGTAAATCTCTTTTTCTTAATGATAAAAATCTTCTTTTAATAGTTTAATCATAAAATCTTCTCTCATAAAAAATGAAATCTTTTACTGGATAAATAAAAAGATGGTTAATAAAACTATTCCACACAAGACAGGGAAGAAGAATCAAATCATTATCAAAATCCTAGTTAAACATATCCTGTTGCAATCCCTAGTTAAACGATTTTGAAGGTTAAGATTTTAATCCAGGGAGGACTGCTGGATTTGTTCTTCTTTCTTGAGTGATAACTAGAAGGTTCAATTCCCCCAGTGTAGTTTTAAAAAAAATGCAGCTTAATTTAGTTTAATCAGAAAAACATATTAGTCTACTAGATTAAATAATTACATTCTCTTTTAACTTCTTGCCCACAACAACGGCAACTTTTGTTTGGTGTGTAGTTTAGACGCTTAGAGCTTCGACTTCTTCAACATTGGAAAAAACAAACACCATTCTACATTAGATTGGAATGCAGATGTCTTGATTGCAGTAGAATAATGAGAAAATGGTAGATCAATTATTTTTTCATTGCCCTTCCGTGATCTCCATATGGAATCATTTCGTCTCTCTTCTCCACGCAATGGACCTGTCCTTGTTTTAAAACATTCATTATCAGGTGGTGTTCGGGACCCCGAAGACAAAAAAAGAAAAGAAAAATGAAAAAAGGGTAGAATTTTGTGGAGAATGGTACCTTCAACTATTGCTTGCTGTATTTGTTCAGTTAGAATGTAAGTAGAAGAATTTTTGAGGATAAAGCATTATCTGGAGATTTAGTGTTGTGTAGGATGAAGATATTTTTTTGAAACGAGGGGTACGTCTGAGGTATTTTATCCAACAAGACTAATCCCCCGGGCTGACACTGCCTAGCCCACATAGCCGGCCCGGGTAAGTCGACAGCTAGGATTTGAAGGGTAGACATGGGGAGTAAACCCACGCCAGCCTGACCACTCGCTACACGCCTGGTGGGTTATGAAATCTATTAATGGTTTTTCAACTGAACATTTTCGCAGCTACATAATTTGTGTTTTTAAACTTTTCTATTGCCACCTATGTAATCGTTGTACTGCTTCTTTCTAAACACCCATTGAGAATGGATTCAGACTACCCTAGCCATATGCACTGCAATAGGGTTACAGTATTTTTTTTTTAATATATAGACGTGCTCTATCATGGGTCTCACAAACTATATCATTTAGGTCAAATCCATTAGATCTATTTAGAATAAAAATGTATTTTAAACATATACTTTATTAATCTGATATAAGGCCACAAAAAATAGATGTTTCCCAAATGCCAGAAACCCGTCGACCAATGATCCACCACCATGAAAAATTCTCAAATGCTGGATAAATCCAACCCAATGGTGCAAGAAATGACAAAGATCGTGCAAAACAAATGAAAGAAAATAAATGGAGAAAGATCCAATCAAACAACCCACAACATAGACACCGGATTCTGCTTGATGCATGCATATCCTATACTTAGACCTTGGAGACAAGGTGGCAGAAGACTTAATCAAGTTGGATTATCAAAGCCATGGATTTTGTGTTTGTTATCAAACTTCTAAAATCTTTTCACTAAAATAGATCCTTTCAATGTGAAACTGTGACACTGGGCAATGCCTGTCACTCTGCTTAAAAAAAGAAAAAGAAATAACAGATGAGAAATACCTGCCAAGAAGGTTAAGAAGCACAATGAGGTTTGAAGAGTGGAATTAGAGGGTGTGTTCCATGATAGAGATGATCAAGGGCATCTCTAATTGCTTAAAAGATAATTTGTCTTGATTAATGTAAGTTGCATGCAAAGAAGATGAAGAATGTTTCAGCTTCAGGTTTGCAAACGGATTAGAGAACAGTTGTGTTTGGTTACACAATGTTGACGAGTAGTTTATACTCTATAGATTCCCACTGTCCATGTATTAGGGATAAAATTCTACTGTACGTAGGTGTGATCAGTGTCTTCCATCCTTTTAATGAGCTCCTGATCTTTGTAAATCCTTTATTTAAATAATAGATTCTTTTTATCTACCTCGAAGAAAAAACAGACTCAAATAAACCAGACAAGAAGTGATATCCAAAAAATGCATGGTATGTAGAAGCAACTATAATGCATGATGAATTTATTCACCTGTTTGTAATGCCCAAAACCATTCTTTAAACCATGAAAGGAACAGTAATTTCCTGCTAAAGAGATGTAGTGTCACTATGAATCAGTGCATTAAGCTTGAGATCTTAAAACAGGGAAGAGTACAAAGTCCCTTTTTTTTCATTCTTTTGCTCTGCTTTTTGGTGAAACCAGAAGGTTTATTTGCTTGGGCCATCTGAATTCCAACGATGCTCCTCTACATGAGAACATCACTTTTAAGAAAATGCAGTTTAGATTAGTTTAACATGAATATGAATTAGTCAACTCAGATTAAAAAATTCAATCATCACATTCTCTTTAACTTTGTCCGTACAACAATTACCATTTTGTTCAGGTTGCATTCTACAAGCTTATAACTTTGCTTGCTTCATTAATAGAAAGGGATACCGTTCTACATTGATTAGGATGCAGGTCTATCTTGATTCCAGTACAATGGATAGATAGGATGATATGTCAATAGGAAAACTTATTGACAAACAGTGGTGATGAGTCTTTTATTACTTAAGTGAGGGATCCTATTCATGATAAATTGTAGAGTGACAGACATGAGCTTTGAGTTTCTACAGGTTGAATGGCAAAGTAGAACAACGAAAGCTGGCATAAATTACTTTGATTATGGCGGCAGAATTGGTGGTGGTGATGAGGGCATCTGAGGACTTAAGAACAGGATTTGAACGACATGAAATTTTCATTGATGGAGATTGTGCAAACCTCATTGACATGCTGCAAAGGACAATCCATCCAACATGGGATCATTTGGACCTGTTCCAAGACATTCTCATGATGATGGGAAAGTTGCTCAATGTTCAGATCCAACATCTCCTCCGAATCCAATGAGCAAGCGCATGATCTTTCCAAATAGAAAGATCCTACCTTGAGAATCTGGAATAGATTCATCCCAGAGGAAATTAAACTGTTGGCAGCTGCTGATTTTCATCCAAATTCCGGCATGCTCCACTTCTGTGAGGATGGTTACCCTATACCTACTTCCAGACTAATCAGGCTGGAGATCAGGATTTGGCAAGGAATCTTTCACATATATTCATAAATACATGCTATTATCAGTCCCCTACTCTTGATGAAACATTAGGCTATTACTATCTTGGAGTTGGAAACATTAGGGGTAACAGGGAGTATAGTTGAAGGGGATTCTTTGGTGGTTGTGGGGTGGCCTTTGGGCTCTCAATGTCCGTAGATCTTCTTAGATAAAATTGAGCAGATTCGGCATATGATTTCCATCCACAATTTTTAGATTTCCTGGACCCATCGGTCAGTAAACTTTGCTGCAGATGATATGGCTCGACATGGGGTGTCTTTATCTATGGAAATGGTAAACAAACTTTTGTAATTTGGGGGATTGTTTATATTTTTTAGTTTGGAGGGCTACCTCTGGGCCTCCTATGCTGTTGTATTGCTTTCTTTGTAATTAATGCAGTAACCTTTCGGAAAAAAGGAAATAGTGGAAAAGGGTGTTACTTCAGGTCATGTACACTCTGTTCCCAGTATCAGTTTAAAATCCAAAAAAGAAGTCAAAACACTAAACAGCATTTGTACGACCATATAATAGCCAGACTCATGGTTCTTTACATGTTATTTTGAGTTGACAGAACTTTAATTAGATCACTATCTATCATCAGAGTTTTCAGCATGTGAAAACAAGTATAGATTTGAGACCAATGCTACAGAACTCGAAACAACAGGAGGATGAAATAATTTGATCCTGTAATTGTAATCACTAATTTTGAGTAACTATATTACCTTTTAACACAACAACAATTGTCAACACAGGGTTGTTCTTCCTCTTCGGTATCAGCAACTGCAAAAATAATTCGAATCTCGAAAAACTAAGAACCAAAGAAGTAATTGCATTATAGATACAAAGGTCTCTCTTCTGAAGAGCCCAAAATGCCACTTCTAGTATCAGAGGAATATCCTACTTTCATACATCCTCTTCAAGTTCCTGCATGCGGCTCCTACTGATTTCACCAGGAGATACCACGCAATGGTCAGAAGAAGTGCCCTAACCCGGCCACCTACAAGCCCTAGAAGGGCAATCACAAAGTAAACCAGATGACCCGTATTCCACTTTATCTCTCTACAAGTATTTTCACCAATCATATCCTTATGATCTGAATTGACCAGTGGTTTCTCCATGGAAGATTCTGAACTAGACCGCTCTTCATCCTTATCTTCAAGTTTATCTTCTCTGGAATTGGAATAAAAAACTTCGCAGCCTGAATCCGATTTGTCCTTCTTATAGAATTTCCCATTCTTGACACTGCAAAGCTTCTTAGGTACAAACTTTTTCAAGAACTTCTCCTTGAATGATGTACTTCGCACCTTCCAATTTCTATATTTGTTACTTTTGATAAGGTCAGCACCATCAACTACTGCCAAAGCATCTCTATCCGATCTCCTTGAACACTCAAACAACTTTAAAGCAGGTCTAGTTACAGGAATTTCATTACTACAATCCACCTGATTTCTACTGTGATTTATTTTGAGTAAATCGACATCACTCCAAGAAAATGTCAAGCGTCTTTCATGATGAACAGGGCCCAAGTTATATTTATTTTCTCCAATTCCATTGATGCTGTCACAAGCTTGATTTCCACCATCCAAATTCGGCACATTTCTATAGGATCTGGACCTAAAATGCAGCAGCCACTTTCCTGCAAATTCAATAGAGAAAAGAACAAATGCCGATGCAGTGACCCCTACTGCAATCTCTTTTGTTACAAATGCCAGAATTACCACGAAAAACACCTTGACCATTGCTGATATGCAACTGGAATACAAAGCCACAGCATCCGTGAACTTCTCAAAACTCATATTGTAGACCCCCGAATCACAGAGTTCCCTGCTAATTTCCGTTCTGAGCTTGATTGTTGTCAAAGTTCCATCATCCCTGCACTCCTTACAACTAGAATTGCAGAGTTCAGAACTGCTAATTTCACCGTCAATTTTGGATCTTGGATTGGATATTGCGAAAGAGCATTGTGGTCCTGAAACTTCCTCATGCTTAGGCTCTTCAAAACCCAAATTAGAGAATTTTCTATCAATTCTGTGCAAGGGTTTGGCGATTGGCGATGAGCATAGGGGTCCTGACAGCCCCTCATGATTCAAATCTTCAGAACCGAAATTACACAGTTCCAAATGGTGGACTTCCCTGCTGATACTGGATCTCCGTGCAGAACCGGAATTGCAGAACTCCAAATCGCCAAATTCCCCACAAATTTCCGATCTTTGTCCAGAACCCAAATTGCAATTGTCCAAACCCCCAAATTCTCCATCGGTTTCTGATCTGTGTATATCATTCAAGGCCAATTCAGGAGCTGGAGTATCAGGGATGCTAGAAAGATGAGGTGGAGTGGAGCCCAACGTGGCAGCAACGGGAGAGTAATCGCCATCGCCGTCGTGAACCTTCTTCTTCCGCCGCGTGGATTTCTTCAACCTTGATCTGTTTTTTACAATGAGATCAGCGAGGGAGGTGGGGAAGCCAGTTTGGACGACCAGCGGCGAGCGGCGTGGCTTGGAGCGGATATCGGCGATGAACTTGACGACTCCCTGGATCTTCGCTGCCTTCTTCCAGTGAAGAGGCATGATCAGATCTCTTAGTTTCCAGGGACCGACTGAGATCTAGGATCATTGAAGAGAGGCCAAACAATGGAACGAAGAGATTACTATTATTGGTAAAAATATCACCATCTTCGTAGCCACCGAACAGTTTAATGGTATTATGTTCGGATGAAAAAAAGAAGGCGAATTTGGAGGGTTGAAGAATCTCTAGAAATCAAAGGGAAGTGAAAATAGACAAATATATAGAGAAGCGAGGGAAAGGACGCGTTTGTTGCCGGAGATAATGAGGAGTCAGTCACTGGTTTTATTAATAGAAACTTAGAAAGGCTTGGGTGCGTCGGACTGGAAGCAGTCAAACGATCCGTACGGTTGCCGACAGAAACGAGAATTGGGGAGTTCGGGTCGCTAGAGAGACTTTCCAAGAAGGGAACCCTAGTTTAATTTCATCACGACACGTGGCAATTCTATAAATTTTTACTATTTTTTTTCTTAATGACGATTGGAGATTTGATCAGTTCAATAAAAATTAAGGCGCCCGTATAGATATTCGAAAAATCTACCCCCACACACCCGATTTTAAAAAATCAAGTAAAATTACTATTCTACCCCTCCGTATTTTATCATTTGAACAAATTGAAATACATGATGTGTTCATTCGGACGAGTGAACTTATATATATTCATTCGTTCGAATGATTACTTAGGATCATTCAAACGAATGTGCCTTCTCATTCACTTCCTTAAGTTTGTCCTCTTCACACTTGGCTCATGTTTTGACTGCATCCCTATATTCCTGAAGTTTATCATCTTCATACTTGGCCCATGTTTTGGCTGCATTCTCATATTTAGATGCTTTGCTTTGAGATCTACGAAAAAACATGACACTGCTTTTCTTTTCTAGAAAGAATCCGAGATAGCACACCAAGAACCTATACTAGAGTTGTCAAAATTACTTTGAGGAATTGCTAACTGATACTTGGTATCTCCAGAACTAGCTCTCCATTGTGTGTCTTGTGCACCACATTTACTCCAGCATTCTTTGACATTTACCATATCACATTGTTTACTCATCAAAGGAACATACTAGGGTATATCTAAACTGATCATTTGAACAAATGAATATATATAAGTTCATTCGTCCGAACGAACTGAAATTGCATTGTTCTATTTGTTCGGATGAGCATACTCATCCAAACGAACCGAAATTATACTGATCTATTCGTTCAGATGAGTATATTCGTTCGAACGAACAGAAATTATACTGACAGTTCGTTCGGATGTAGAACACGGAGGGGTAGAATGGTAATTTCACCGATTTTTTTTTTAAATCGGTGTGTAGAGGCAGAAAAATTGGGTGTCTGTATGACCCGCCAAAATTAATTGAATGATATTGACTGTTTAAGTCAAAATGTAATGGTTATATGTTAGTCATTGATTAATGACCAAAGTCGATTAAAATCAATTCAATGGAGTTTTATTAGAAAATAGATGAAATTCTCCTAACGATGCCACATTTTTAACAAAATTTAATTGAATATCAATGCATCAAATATCATAATATGAATATTTATAAATTTTATGTTTAAATGACAATATCAATTACTTAAAAGTAAGCATTTAATATTGACCTATGATAGCTATTATTTGTCTTCTTTTTTTTTAATATCAACTCTTCCACCTTCTATTTCATGAGACCAATGACTTTATTAAAAGAAGAAAACATATTCACCTTACTTATCTTTTACAATGTATTGCTTTCCCTGAAATGCTAAATTACGTATGTTATATGGGTATAGGGCTTAAAAGCCTTATTAGAAGAAAGTATACATAAAAGTTTTATTCAAAATTTATGTTTCTTCCATTTAAAGTGTGAAGATGAACAATTAATATGCAAAATTTATTGCTTCAATATCGTCTATCCATTTTATATCATATGGATGAATACAAAGTGTGAAATAAAAAAGGAATTTTTGAAATTGAAAAGATTTAAATTTTTTATTTTATTTAATACAATTGATGGATCATAAACATAACAAGATACATTTAAAAAAAATGCTCAAGCAAAATTAGTGTATCACATATGAAAGAAAAGAGAAATAGAGGAAACTGAAGATGAAAACATACGAAGATGCATTGGATAAATGGAAGATGGAGGTGGGGAAGGAGCAGAAGAGACATGATCAATGATGTAAGAAGCAAAAAAATTACAATGCACTTACACGTGAGATAAATATACGTGTATGTAAGCATTTTTTTTTACCAAGGTGTCTAGGTTTCTTAAAGCAATCGACTAATCTTTGAAATATGTATAAGCTTCTCTATCGACAAAGACCAAGTAAATCTATAAAGAGTGACCTTTTGAGATTAAGTGAAAATCAAATTCAGGACTTTCGCTTTCCTAAAACAAGTTCTTAACCATCACTCAAACCCCATCTAATTACGTTTTTCAGCCTCTACTATTATTTTACTCAAGCAGTGCATTGGGTGCTCTTGATCTTCATCACCCTTTTGAGTTTGGAGTGGTGAGATATAGAATGAATGACCATCTTAGTACAGGTGTCTACAGTGTGATTAGTTGGGAAACTCATTCTTTAAGATCTAAAAAACTTAGTAATATCTAATCCTAATTGAAACCAACATCTTGCTCCAATAGCTTTGTAAGAGCTTTGGCCTCTGCAGTCAAAATTGAAATAGAACACCACAAATATTATGCCTTCCCTAAAAATCACTAGAGTTAGTTTTAATTTCTATGGAGAAGGCATCTCAATCAAGCACTTTAAGTGTGTACAACTACTCTAAAAGAATTTCGCAGAGTATCCCACGGTTTCTCACACGTAAATTCCAAAAAAAAAAAAAAAAAACTGCTTTAAAAGGATTCTCTTCTTTTGACGAGATCAATGTGAAATGTCCTTTGGTTTAAATGATGTAGCAAGATAACCGAAACAAGTAACATCAATTACCTTAGTGCCATACTCTGAAATGTATTATATGACAAAACACTAAAGAGGATAGGTGCATGATGCAAGCATTGAGTCTGACTCAAGCTCGGTCTGACCCAATTGTACCAAATCAATGATTTTGCTCTTCGGATTTATACTAGAATTGATAGTAGAAAATGAGGGCAAGAAGAACTTTCTAACATGCCTACTTGTGCCAGAATTAAAGTCCATATGAGTGTGCTATGGTCAAGGCCTGTTATGCCATATTATGGACTTTAAAACCCATGATTGAGGTCTATTTACGGCCATGAATCCACTTGAACAAATTTGACATGTAAACGTGAAGCCATGTCAACACCAAATCACCAAATTCTTCTAAAATTGTGCTGCTTAGAATTCTATCCAAACTTGAAAGTTAATAACACATGGAATATCCAATCTTTTAGAACATCAACGAAATTGGAATGCACATAAAACAATGGACGGCAATCTCCATGAAAATAGGATTTTTGGTAGCCTATGGGAAGCAAAATCCTTTTGGAAATTATGTGGTAATTTTATACTGTTACATGGAGCAATGTAGATGGTTGAATGAAGAGAAATTTGGAAGAGAAAAACCTAGCTCGAACGGGTACGCTCCTCAAAGTTAGGGTTTATGCCAAAAACCTAGCAACCTAGGCATTAACATGAGAGATGAGTGCCGTAGGTAATCCTAATATCATGAATCTAAGGCTACAAAGTAGGAATTTTGTGGAAGTAAAATGCATGGACGATTTTATGCAATTGTTTTTTATTTTCTTTATTTTGTTTAAACCCCACTCTATTATATATAAGAATGGAGGCCTAACAAAGTGTGACCGGACTTTTATTAATGAAATTTAACAAAGCTTGAGCTTTTTGCTTTTATTTGTCAGTTTTTATCCCTTTTGAATTTAGTTTTAATTTATGTTGAATTAAATTTTAATTTCGCTTTCAAATTAAAACTATCATCCCATTGACCATCTCTACAGTGTTTCTCCTAATTATGATATTCATCGCACCTATGCTGCCTTTGGATGAGGAGAGTGTAAGAATAATTGAATGTTCTCTCTCATTACTCTTTTTTAGTAATTAAAGAAAGACATCTCAAATTTAAAAAGAAAAGAAAAACCTTTGAAGGATTTTTGAATCTCGATGAAAAACAAAAAAACAAATAGAAGCTAAATAAATAGATCTTTAAAAAAGAAAAAAGCATGCAATCAACAAAGAACCCTGAAAAGGGATCCCAAGATTCCCATGATGTTTTGCTTGGTTCGATGGGTTCATAGCATGCCATGCCAGAATTAGAATGTATAAAGAAATTTAAGAAAATGTGGAAGAATTAAGAATCAAAGATTTGGAGCACTAAAGGAATAAGTTGATAGAATTGGAAATAATTAAGAAGAGAAACAATGAATAGAATAGTTAAAAGCTGTAATCAATTCTCTACAATTTGACAATTTTTTATAAGAAAAACAGTAATATGTTGTCCAAGATTAAGGATGAAGTTGGCAGTCCGAATAAAAAACATTCTAGAAAAGCAAAGCAATGATTTTTCCGTGGAACATGTGCTCGCCTATTCATAATTTCATATATTATTTTCCTTTTGGTTCGAAAGAAACAATTACGCATGCATGCCACTTTCACTTTTTTTTTTGGGTACAGCGTGTCCAAGTCACTCAGTGCTGCTCCTTAGGAATGGGAGGCTAGTCCACTCCGAGATTGAAATCTCGGAGTTGACATGATAGATATCAGCTGTATAATTCGATTATATATTAGTTAAATATTAATTAATATTTATAAATATTGACTTTTTTTTTAAAAAAAAGTCAGATATTGATTTTAATTCCAAACTGATATCTCAATCGATATTTGTCTATGTCAGATCGATATTCAAAATAACGGTTGATATTATGAATTTTTCAATTCCAAAAGCTAAAAAAACCACCATGTTTTCAAATTTTTAATTTTTTTAATCTGAAAGAATTAAAAAACCGATCAATATAATGAAAATAAATAAATAAATAATATAAGATCTCACCGAGATATTGGCCAATATCGCCGGCCAAACGATTTTTTTCCCTTGTCCATTCTACTAGTCTGCCTCTGCCTTCCTGTGGAAGCAAAATTGATTCTTTGAAAAAATAATAATAGAACTTCAATCCACTATTGACTCAAAGCATCAGCAGTCCCATTAAGAGGTTGGGATAGGATATAATTATAATTATAAACACGCGTTCAACATTTCAAATTCTTTATTTTGTATAAAAGAATAAAGTGGGAAAAACTATTGCAAAAGCAGAGGAACAATGAAATTAGATGTGTCACATTGTTATAATTGTTTATTTGAATGCTCCTCCGCACATATGACCAAATGATTCTGTCTTATCACTTTATTTAAATTGTGAAAGGGATGGATGATGCAGACACAAATTAATATATAAAAATTTCATTTTCAATAAATTGGCAATCAAGATCAAAAGAAAATGATTTCTTGTGCGTATGATAGGGTTTGGCTCCACCAACCAGCATTAATCTTTTCAAATAAAAAAAAATCTTTAATCGCTTTTATATCTTAATGAAGATGGAAAAATAATTAAAAAAAAAAGAAAGAAGAGAGGCACCTCTCACATGGGTTCACTTTGAATATCCTAAACTTCAATAGAGTATTAAAAAGGTGATGAGAGAGGTGATTTTTTGAATTTTTATCCTTTCTTAAAGTAATTTTTGAGTTACCAAATAAGGGTAAAGAGAGATGATCCGGGGTCACCTCCCTTGCCTCCCATCCAAATGCCAGAATGAAATGGGTGAAACTGGGGTGAAACTTAAAACCTGACTTGCATGACCTGACTCGAGAAGTCAATCCGTCTAAGCTATGTTTTCGTATATTTTGGGGTATTGGGTTTTAAAAAATAAATCCGTATGAAATTTTGGTCAACTTGATCCAATCTGTTATAACCTGAATGCACCAAGTTATAAAATAACACTCATATTGAATTATGTCAGAAATTCGATTAGATTAAATTGAATAACTCAACTCTCTCAGATCAAACTCAATAATTTTTCACATAACTTAAATTAAATTTATTAAAATCAGACACAAACCCAACTCAAATTTCAACTCTATAGAAATCTAAACAACAACTAAAACAACAGGAAATGAGCACACACAGGCCCACATCCACATTGCTTTCTTACGTACGGCGACCGCAAAAATAGATTGTATTTCTCGCTTTAGAGAAAAGTCAAACCACGCGTTGACTGACTTCCATCCATATAATTGGCGTCTTTCTATACGCGGGATGCATACAAATTCTTTACGAAGAAATTTATATTTAAAATTTATGTATTTAAACTACAATAATGATGAGTCGATCTATAAAATACCAACTTTAGAAAAATTAACACATATGGTTTTAAAATTAAAAAAGTTTAATGGATCAGATGTAAGAGTGTTGTATTCACTTGTCCTGAAATTTTAGTTTATTTGAAATTTCTAAGCATTTCATTTCATTTTAAATTTTAGTTTATCTCAAATTTCTAAGCATTTCATTTCATTTTGTGAAGAGAATATTACAACTTTACAAGTTTATTCAGTTTTCATGTGAGACTAAGGTGTGAACGAACACTATAAACTCAGACCATCCATAGGTAATAATAAATTAGTTTTATTTAATATTTGATAGTACATAGTAGTTGTAAGAAGGTTGAGGTAGTTATTATTTTAAAGAGATTTAGCAATTCAACAAGGGTTCAGCTTTGCTTGGGCAAAGGATTACATAGTTAAGAAAATTATGGACATTTCATAAAAAAGTTTAAAAAAAAAAGACTTCTAAAAATATTATTTTTAAGAAAATCTTGTATGATAAAGTGCTTGAACCCGAGTTTTAAATTTTAGCTGAAATTTATTGGATTTTAGAGGGAGTAATATATAAATATAACAAAAAAAAAAATAATATATCCAATTTTTTATTTGTGGCTTAAATTTCAAATTTATATGCAATCAGTATTTCTTTTAATTAAAAAGTATATATTCAAAGTGTACCAAAATACTCAATTAGTTGCCTCCCGTCTCAAGAAGCGGGAGGTTGCGGGTTCAAGCCCCTATAGCCTAATATTGGTGTGCCCTAGGGTAGGAGTATTGGACTCACCTATGGATTTTACGTGCGATTTCTCACATGTAAGTTAAAAAAATACTTCAAATACTGAACAAAATCTTTTGACCCATTAATAATATAGTATTTGATTAAATTTAAAATTATATCTGAACTCTCAACTCCTTTCTCATTTTTTCTATGATGAAGAAATTCAAGATTCTCACCTCTCTCTGAATAAAAGAATAAAAGAATACTCAAGTTGAATTACGTCAGAAATTCGATTCGGATTGGATTGAATGACTCAACCCTTTTAGATCAGATTTAATAATTTTTCACACAGATTGAATGTATTAAAATCGAACTCACCCCAACTCAAATTTCAACCCTATAAAATCTAATCAATAACTAAAAATCAGGAAATGAGCACACACAGGCCCACATCCACATGCTTTCTTACGTACGGCCACCGCAAAAATCGATTGCATTTCTGATAAAAGTCAAACCACGCATTGACTGACTTCCGTCCATTTAATTGGCGTCTTTCTTTACGCGGGATGCTTACAAATTCTTTACGAAGAAATTTATATTTAAAATTTATTTATTTAAACTACAATAATGATGAGTCGATCATAAAATACGAACTTTAGATAAATTAATACATATGGTTTTAAAATTATAAAATTTAATGGATCAGATGTAAGCGTGTTGTATTCACTTGTCCTGAAATTTTAGTTTATTTGAAATTTCTAAGCATTTCATTTCATTTTAAATTTTAGTTTATCTCAAATTTCTAAGCATTTCATTTCATTTTGTGAAGAGAATATTACAAGTTTATTCAGTTTTCATGTGAGACTAAGGTGTGAACGAACACTATAAACTCAGACCATCCATGGGTAATAATAAATTAGTTTTATTTAATATTTGATAGTACATACTACATAGTAGTTGCAAGAAGGTTGAGGTAGTTATTATTTTAACGAGACTTAGCAATTTAACAAGGGTTCAACTTTGCTTGGGCAAAGGATTACATAGTTAAGAAAATTATGGACATTTCATAAAAAAGGAAAAAAAAAGACTTCTAAAAATATTATTTTTAAGAAAATCTTGTATGATAAAGTGCTTGAACCCGAGTTTTAAATTTTAGCTGAAATTTATTGGATTTTAGAGGGAGTAATATATAAATATAACCAAAAAAAATAATATATCCAATTTTTTATTTGTGGCTTAAATTTCAAATTTATATGCAATCAGTATTTCTTTTAATTAAAAAGTATATATTCAAAGTGTATCAAAATACTCAACTGATTGCCTCCCGTCTAAGAAGCGGGAAGTTGTGGGTTTGAGGTCTCGTAGCCTAACCTTGGTGTGCCCTAGGGGTATTGGACTCACCCATAGAGGTTTTATGTATGATTTCCCACATGTAAATTAAAAAAAAATACTTTAAATACTGAATAAAATCCTTTGACCCATTAATAATATAGTATTTGATGAAATTTAAAATTATGTCTGAACTCCAACTCCTTTCTCGTTTTTTCTATGATGAAGAAATTCAAGATCCTCACATCTCTTTGAATAAAAGAGCATTGGATAAAACTCTGATGTGTGTAGACTCCTAAAACCACAAGCAACGGAAAACTCCCTTCTCATTGTTAAAGAATCAAAATATCTTAAAAGATTAAGTAGGTTGGGTCTATCCTCGTTATTTATATTGCAAGTATGGGTCTTTGAGATTAATTTTAGCCCATTAAATTGCCGACTAAACACGCATAAACTAAAATTTGTCATATAAAAATAAGTGGACTACTAAAATTAGATATAATGATGATTGGAAAACAAGTATACAACAAAAGAAATCGTCCATCTACTTGATCATTGTTCATGGCACGGTTAAAAATTCTTGCAGATGCTTGGTCCATTTCAGATCCAGCTTTCCTCTTATTTCGATTTTACATTTTTATTTGGTCACCTAACTTGTTTGGCGGGGTTGGTTTGCCTACTTCTCATAAATCCAAATTTTTTAAAAGACAAATTAGATAAAATGATTTTTTATGTCTATCTCAATTCTCTCGAAAAGGGGACTTTAGCCAAACATTTCAAATTGAGTGACTTTTCTACCTTTGGGATGAATTGCATGCTGGTGAGATCTCCACAATCCACTAGGTCCATCTGAAGAGTTAAACATGTACTTAGAGATAAAAAAAAAAAATCTTAGACCAGTTGGTCAGTTCTATGTGATGAATTAGACAATAAAGCTCATTTCACCTTCAATTGACCACTGTATTATACTCCCTATGTCCCAAATTAGTTATCCTATTTGGATTTTAGAATTGTCCTAAAATAGTTGTCTCATTTGTATTGGAGTAGTATAAAATGTGTTGAAAATGGATGAGATCATATGGAGTGTTAGCCTTATATAAAGATTCCTTAAAAACACAAATATTTCAAATAAAACAATTAAAATGGGACAGAGGGAGTATTAAGTTTAAACATAGAAAGTTCAATGGATCTAACTTTAGATATATAATTAAATCATCGAGCCTTTTTGTATGCAGCGATTTTTATGATAGCAGGGACATAGTTGAAACGAATTGGAGTGATAGAATGTATCTCAAAAAGTGGGAATTCTGAGTTTGATTTTGAATCAACCCAAAAGGACCATTCCTTGTGAAGTTAGCCAGTGTGTGGGTAGACAGACTTGCACACACCCAGAGATTAGTTAAGTGTTCTTAGAGGTTTAGACAACTTGATCATAAAAAATATGATAATAGGTACATGCAAAGTTCTTTTAAATAGAGTAATGGAACACATTAGGAAATTTGCATTGAAAGAATAGTTTAGTTATTCTCATAGTGTATATTTAAAAATGGAAAAGACATATCAATTTCAAGTGAAAAAAATATTAAAATTATCTTGAAATTATACCTTTCTATCTCTTGTGCTCATGTGACAAGTAATTTGATTAATATTTTAATTAACTGATGAAAGACTGAATAATTATGACCTGTCACATGAGCATAATATAGAGTATAATTTTATAGTAATTAACATATCCGCTTTGAGAAAGCATCAATAAGATTCCACCTATAAATCATTCTCCTAGAAAAATGGATAATGCATTAGATGATTTTCTCCTCTTTTAGGTGGAAGTTGAGTCACTTGGGAACTGTTTTATAGAAAATGAGACAATTCTTTCGTCTTCTATAATTTCTTCTCTCCTTTCAACAAATTCATTTTCTATAGAGTCTTCGCCAGGATGATATTTCATTCATTTTTAATAAAAATAAAGATTTTGACATAATAATCAAAATATCAAATTTTAGAATTCATCACGAACATTGATTTTATAATACTTGTTAGATAATACGAATAAAATTCTAATATAATTTTTTTGTTTTATTTATGTGGTTTCTGTTCTCAGGATAGGATTCTCCATAGAAGATAATCCACTCAGTACTCACTTTTCTGCTTGAGAAAGGGACTCTAAATTCTAAATGGATTACAACTGCTTTGTCCTAAAGATGTATAGTGTAAACTCAATGCGATAAGGCCTAATTCTCTGCTGTCTTTCTCCTTTCTCTTTTCTCTTTTCTCTTTTCTCTTAAATATCTGTGTTTCAATGTGTTGAGTCCTGTTCCCCCTTTTGTTTTTGTTCACTTTCAATGTAAATTCTCTTTCTGAAAGAAACCCTCAATGCCATTACTGGACTCTTTTCCAACCACTACGCTTTGTATCATCCAAAACAGTGTAAAGCTCTGAAAGTGACTAGAGAAAAGTGGGACTATCTTTTTCTACCCTTTTTATTACTATTTTATCATTTTTAAATCTTCAAATCATAAATGAAGCTTTAAACCTTTTGAACCATATACTTATATACACACAAGACATTAACACTTAATGATTAATCCTGTTTTTAAAACCAATCCAATCTCTAATGGGAGACAAACACTAACATGACTCCTAATCTAATGGAACTTCAATCTATCTTAACAATCTCTATACTTTGAGGTTTCTCTATAGTTAGTCTGTCCCAATTATTCTTTGTTTGTAGTTAGTGGTGTCTGCTCGTAACACCTCCACTCTCGTTCTGACAAAACTTTTAGTCGTTTGCTGCTTCTTTCTCCATTCGGGTTTTCTTGGCCTACTGACTGTGATGTCCGGACCAGCATAATGATTTATGCAATGATCGATCTTATAAATTCTACTTTTCATTCAGTTTATCAATATTTGATCTGCATATCATGTTTTAAAATATGAACTAAGTGATTAATCCCAAGCTGATTAAGCTTAGTGACTGATTAGATGAGCGGTGCACTTTGGATTTTGGAAGCCTCTTTGAATGTGGGTCAGGCCATCTTTCAATTATTTGAGGCCATAGTGCATGAAATATTTTCTTAGTACTTTCAAGCAAAGTGTTACATGTAGTTCCAATCTACTAAGGATGAAGTTCAATAGATCCAATCGACCTTTTACCTACATAGGTGCTTAATGAGAGTCAAATTTGGTATGTTTCTATCTTATGAGGGTTTGTTGACAAGGCCCATCACACTCACAAGTCACGAGCTTGGGCCTGCATTTGAGGTCCAATTGCTAACTATTGTTGGCATCCTTTGTTTGTATCAATGTTCTTCCTGAGGAAGCTCCATCTTTAAAATTGAATTCTATTTCATAATCAAAAGAGCTCAAATTAAAGGTAAAACTCACCACAATGGAGTTAAGTGATGGTTAGAAACCCATCTCACCAAAGAGTCACTCTCTATAGTTGTGTATAGATAAAGAGGCTTATACATGCCTTAAATATTAGTCGGATGCTCTAAAAAGGTTGGGCACTTTGATCATCAAATAAAAAATTAAAGATAAAATCTTAAAAGAAAAACCATTACCGTCATTGACTAGTCATCAACCATTGGTTGCATTGAGACATCGCCGATATCAACCATATTGGCTGACATATCGGTTTTCAGATATTTAAACCCTTAGTTGAAATGCTAAACCTTGTGTTTTGGTTCTTTGCACGTTATTGATTTTTCTTTCTTTTTTATGAAATTTAAAAAATCCTATTTTTAGATGCATAATCATTTTTTATTTTTTATTTTGACAAATCTGAATTTCAAAGTAGAGATTTGCTAAAGCAGTATGCCAAATAGCTAGAGCATTTTTGTAAAAAAACTAAATCACACTTGTTTTTCTACTTGCACCTTGCACGGTGAGATTGAGAGTAGAAAACACATAAAACCAGATAAAAAGTTGAAAATAAGATTTGATTCTATTTAATTGGCTATTTCATCCCAACAAATGTTCACGCTCACTTTTTGTTTGTGAGTTGTTGAGTATTGAAAATGATCATTTTAACCTTTAATTTTGGATTAATTAGCCTTTGATTTGTGTTTATTAGATGTTTAATGGAGTTTTTGAATTTTACAGTGTATTTGTGAATACAAGAAAAATGAATTAAAATGCAGAAAAGTGGGTTATAGTTCTATTTTTGGAAAGTTTGTAATTTTTACCACCTAATTTGATTTGGATTATTATAAATTATTATAATTCAGATCCGGATATGAGAGTTTGAATTATAATAATATTTTTTAGATTGTGTTAAATTGTAAAGGAGGTAGAAATTTATAAACACACAAATGGACCCACTATTCGAGTCTGAAGCCTATAAGCCAAAACTATCAGTATTCCGAGCCAGATAAAAGTCTAATTATGGGATTCAAGTTCAAAAGACCAAGTGGAACCAGTGGATTTCGTTTGAAGGATTGTGGAGGTAAGAATGAGAGGAAAAAAATGGGATTTGGATTGACTAGAGTGAATTTTGGAAGGATGAATATTTTGACATAGTTTCAGTATTTTGGTCATAGCTTTTCACTCCAATGTCTGATTGCATTCATTCTTATTGCATTGGAAAGAAGACTTCAAGGGCTACAACTTTGTAGTTTATGAAATGTGTGATTTGGATCTTAACGAGGTCAAAATTGATCTGCAATCTATTGCAGATCTTAACAAGGTCAAAATTGATCTGCAAACTATTGCATGTGTAGGAAAATGGGATTTGCATCCTACTTTCAAAATTAATCCAAAATCCCTAAAATCATGGTGCTTTATCTGCAAAATTCGACCATGGCTTAAAAAAGACAATGGATTTAGATAAAAGACAGTGGATTTGGATAAAAAGACAATGGATTTAGATAAAAGACAGTGGATTTGGATAAAAAAGAGAGAATTTGGGAGGAACTCTCTCTAAGCCTTGTGTAATCCAGTTTCTTGAGTACTATAAATAAAGGGGTTCAGGCATTATAAAATTGGAATTTGAGAAAGGATTGAAGGAGCACTGAAGAGACTAGAGAAGGGAATTTTCGAATTTAATTTGCAAGTTCTTGTGTTTTCTGTCTTTGATGCAAAACTCCAAAAGTATTGTAATTCCATATTCCGATTTATTTGAACAAAATTCACGGTAGCTTATTTTAGATGTATAATTTTTCAATTATTAAATATCGTGTAATGATAGTTTGAATTTTTATTTTATTTATCTTATAAATGTTATGTTAGAAATTATTTTGAGAATTTTCAAGGAAAAGTAGAACCCCTTTTAGGATAGGTGGAACTTGATCTTCCCAGTCTAAGGTTGTTTTTAAGAACAACTTCTTTTAGATTGGAAAGGCAAGTATAAATTTTTACACAAGCTTAAGGCTTGAATTGGGAATTTCTTATTTAATGGAAGTCATAATATTTTTAATTAGAATTTTGATAAAAGGAAAATTTGAATATGCATTTAATGATTCTTGAAGATTTCATCGTCTACGCCGTGATTTTATCATCAAATGAGATAAAATGCCTCCATAAATAGTTGTCTCAATTCCATTGTACATTATGTGAATATTTTATTATTTTTATTATTTTTTTATTATTTTCTTATTCTCTCAAATTCTTTTGAATTAGGTTGAAATTGATTTAATTGCATTTTAATTTTGTTCTCTTAAACTGATTTGACATTATTTATAAATTCTAGATCCATACCATTAGTTTAATTAAATTGGATTTATTAGTTAGATTTTACATTTAGATGATGATACTCGAACTTTTATATTTTGATTCTTACAACTGGAATGCACTAATTTAAATATTTTTTTATAAAAATTAGAATTTAATTTTCATATTTAGGTTATTTCTAAAGATCTACATTTTCTTTAATCACAACATTTCAATTTCATATATTTTGTTGTTTATTGTGGGATCGACCTTGCACTTAAACGCTATACTATTTAATGGTTCGTGCGCTTGCGAGTTATAAATTTAAAATTTGCACAACAAGTTTTTGGCGCCGTTGCCGGAGAAACATATAAATTATATGCTTTGAGATATTGTAATTTTAGAAAATATTTCTATTTTTGGAATCTTCTAATTTAGGCAACTTTTTAAAAGTGGAAAGTTTTATTTTTAAAAACTCTAATTTTGGAAGGTTACCTAAATTAAAATTTTCTTTAAAATAGGAGGGATCTTAAAATTTATCTGAACATGGAAATTTTGCTAAACTTAGATACTCGTTGAATTTAAAAGTTTCTATTTTTGTAATATTTATATTTTTGGAAAGTTGACGGATTCAACTAGTTTTTTGTTTGTCATTTTCTAATTTTATAAATATGTTTTATTTTAGTAATATTCTATTTTTTAGAAAACAAAATCTAATTTTGGAAAGTTTTAGAACATCTGTCTATGGAAAGTTTTAAAATATCTAATTTGAGAAATATCCCATTTTTTGAAAATTGTCTGCCCTTGGAGACGTCCGATTTTGAATAATTTCTAAACTAGGAAGTTTTTAATTTTAGATCATCATCTAAATTTAGAAGGTTTCCAAATAAAAATAATTTTTTTTAGTTAATGGTATTTAATTTAGAGATTTATTTATGATCTTGTATTAGTTTAAAAGTCTCAATTAGGATTCAATTATTTTAATTTCTCTCTTAGTTATAGCTTAAGAATTTGCATTTAACTAGTTCATGCATTCTTTGCTTAGAATCTTCACTTGTGTTCATTTGTTGTGCTTTCATGAATTTTTAAAAATCGCGAATTAAGATTGGTGGAAAATACGCGGATAGACTAAGGTAAGTGTCTAACTAATTTCTTTTGATTTTATCTTTTTCATGCATTCATATAGATTTTATTAGGGTGCTTGCATTTATTTTGCATTTAAAATAAAAATAAAAATATATTGCATATTTATTTTGATCATGCATTTAGGTTACTAGTCTCATGCATTAGTGTAGATTGTTTGCTTAATTGTTTGTATATTTACTTGTGTATCTTGCATTTCTAGATTTAGGTTTGCATTCACAATAGGAAAGTAAAAAAAGATTAGTAAATAAAAATGGTTCATGCACTTTAAAGTAAAATCAAAGTAGCAACCATTAGTTTGTTTTTATGGTCTTTCATGCTCATTGGGACAATATTCAATTCAATTAATTTTTATCACCAATATTAATTTTTCTTCAATCATGGTGTTTAGGATTAGTTCTGTCACCAAGGTGAAAACAACTAAAGGATAAGTGGGATATAAGCAGATTGCTAAGTGCTCTTCCACTTACTTGGGAACTTACCTGGCCATGATTGTGGTTAAACTCTTAATTGGAGATTTAAAATTTTTAGAGAAAAGATTAGGAGCCAGTCTAGAGACCTAAGTTAGTTTAAGTTTTTATTTTTAGTTTTAGGTCATTTATTTTGTGTGAATTTGTTTTGTCTTGTGTGGTCTTGTTTGAGTAACAATGAATATTTGGAGGCGTGATTCAATTAAGTGACTTGTTAGAGTTAGGTCCCTAATTGGTGAACCCCAAGTTAGTCATCAATCTACTTTAGAAAACAGTAGGGTCTTTGAGGCCATGCCAGTTTCAACACTAGTATCTTCATCAAATCCTGTGAGTTTCAACCGATGTGAGGATAATCTGACTAGGGAAGGTGATAATTCGAGCATCAAAGTAAAAAAAGAGTCTCAAATAAAAGACGAGCCTGTCAATGATAGTGAGATACAGCCGCACCGGATTGTATTCCTTTTGATTTAAATGATCCATGGGCTTACGTCATACCAGTGGGAGATAATAAGTGGAAAAAAAAATACTGCCCATGATATTATGTAATCATTGGAGCATTCACTATCACCATTTACCGAGCTTAATGGAACTCACTCAAGAAGGCCAAGGTTGTTTTATATGCGAAAAAATAATTGAGTTTGCATCTTTATATGTTTCTTTTAAAGTCAGTCTAGAAAGTTAGTTTAGGTTGAGTCTAGACCATAATTTTATCATCAAATGGGATAAAATGCCTCATAAATACTTGTCTCAATTCCATTGTACATTATGTGAATATTTTATTATTTTTATTAAGTTTTTTATTCTTTTCTTATTCTCTTAAATTCTTTTGAAGTAGGTTGAAATTGATTTAATTGCATTTTAATTTTGTTCTCTTAAATTGATTTGAGATTATTTATAAATTCTAGATCCATACCATTAGTTTAATTAAATTGGATTTATGGTTAGATTGTAGATTTAGATGATGATATTCTAATTTTTAGATTTGATTTGTACAACTGGAATGCTACTAATTTAAAATATTTTTTTATAAAAATTAGAATTTGATTTTCATATTTAGGTTATTTCTAAAGATCTACATTTTTTTTAATCACAACATTTCAATTTCATATATTTTGTTTTTGCATATATTTTGTTGTTTCATTATGGGATCGACCTCGCACTCTTAATACTATACTATTTAATGATTCGAGCGCTTGCGAGTTATAAATTTAAAATTTGCTAGATCATTTTTGTTAAAAAAGTAAATCCCACTTGTTTTTCTACTTACACCTTGCATGGTGAGATTGAGAGTAGAATACACATAAAACCAGATAAAAAGTTGAAAATGAGATTTGATTCTATTTAATTGGCTATTTCATCCCAACAAATGCTCACTAGCAATACCATTAAATTCTAATGTGGGATATTGTACCTACTATAATACCAATTCTTAGGTATCTGACCAGAATGCTGAAAATTAGGTCCTATAAAGCTATCTATGATAGATTGATCCATATTCCAAATCAAGCTCTACTAGACATGTGACAAGTAATCGATTAATCTTTAAAATGAAAATATATTAGAAATAATAACCATCAATGTATTATAATGCTTTTAAGTAAAGGGCATTCCCCCGAAGGATTTATGGGGGCCCTTGCTCCATGATTCTCCTAAGTTATCAAAAAAAAAAAAAACACCGTCTAATTGGTTAGTGCATCATATCTATCCATGAACTTAGATGTCGATCCATGTACAAGTTTATCCACAACATCTATGCAGAGTGGGCCATGGTCACATGAAAGGTAAAGGTTGAGAAAGGAAGTCTTAAACTGCAAGGATTAGTGTTGGAAGGAGAATATTGTCATGATCGTAATTGATATTTTTGATCAGGTGTTGGTGGGAATTGGATGCATGTCACTTGATTTTGGAAGTAGACCCTAGTGTTGTAGGGTTAGGGTGAGTTGTGGACTTAAAAAGATGAGTCAAGGGCCCATTTCAACAAGAAGTTCTTAGTCCATTTGGTTGAAAGAGGCTCATATAGGTGTAATATTAATTTGTAGGTGAGGTCACTGCCGTAAAAATAAGGTCAGTCCAAAATGACAATTACGTAACTAGTGATAAAAAGAAGAATGAATACGATCGACTAAGAAAAGAAGTCAAATGATCAAATTTTAATCATCCATTGACGTTCTAAAGAATGAGTTTATGGCTTATGAAAACCTTTGCCCTTTTTCAATGCTTACTGCTTACCATTCTTGAGTGGGAATTGAAAATTCTTTTTTTAGTGGTAACAATTAGTAAAATTTATTAATGATAAAGAGGTACAAAGAAGGTATCAATGGGTCTAGAAGAATTAAACCAATATGAAATCAAAGATTACCGTGCACAAGACTTATCAAAGAGGTGATGAATTTCAAATGGATGGTTTGGATTGAAGGAATTATGAACCAATATGAAGGACAAAAGAAAGTTTTGGTGTGTCGTTTTAAGGGTAGGTTCTAAGTCTAAAATAATATAAAATGTTACATGTGACGCAAAGAGGAATAATTGGTCCCCATAAATATATCCCATTAAGTTTAATTATAGAGTGGGCCACGTTATGGTCTTATGGCTTTGATTTGATGATCCACATCATGAAGATTGGAAATGTCAGTTAATTATATGCTATAAAAACAAATGGGTAGTTATTTAGACACCCGACTTTTCTGCTAGGAGATACCCTTTTTCAAATGTGCATCTGGATGATGAAAGATTTTTCAAAATCAGAAGGGAAAAATGGTAATTTTATCCTAAATTTTGAAAAAGGGTGTTTCATAAAAGAAAAGTCGAGTGTCTAAATGGTCACCGAAAACAAATATTTTTCATTTTAAGAATAAATAGGAATGGACTAGTCAAGTCTAAGCCGTCCATTCCATGTATTCGATCTTATTTTTAAACCAAACATAGTTGAAAAAAAAGAAGAGAAAGTATTCATCTTTAAAATAAGATAGGATTATAAGAGTGTGAAAAGAACATCGAAAATTATTAACTCATATAACATAATGATGATTGGGGAATGTAATTTTTTTGGATTAGAGTATAAATAAGTTAATATACTCAATTTAAACGCTATCACTCCAAGTTTAGTTTCACTTAATTGGCCCATTTAACTATAAATTATCAATCTAGTTTCCATGAATGCAAAGACCCTTTGGCTGTGTAACAGCCCGGCCCATAAAAGGCCTTGGGGCTCAGCCCAACAACATATTGTCCGCTTTGGGCCCACACGCACGAGCCCGCACGGTTTTTGGATCGGACCCACCCCAAGTCCGGGTCCAAAACACGTATTGCTGGTTTGAGGGAGTAAGGCTACTTACAAACCCCCTCTTAAACCCTCAACTTCCAATGTGAGACTTTCCACAACTCCCACCCACAGTTGGGTTGTCGGATCCAACCGGCCCATTTTACTGGTCCGTCCGACAGGGTCTAGTTTCACTTGGATCAGCCACTATAGGACCTGGCCTTTGGCTCATGGGTCAGGATATCATAATCCACCCCCCTAAAGCCCAGAGCCGCTCTCAGCTCGACCCAACGAACCCAATGGAAGACAGTAAGCTCACACAGTCTGAGTGCAGAACCCAGAGCTCTGATATTTGTAATAGCTCAGCCCATAAAAAGGGCTTGGGGCTCGGCCTAGTAAGATATTGTCCTCTTTGGTTTTTGGATCGGACTCGCCCAATCCAAGTGCAAAACGCGTTTTGCTGGTTTAAGGGAGTAAGACTACTTAACCCCCTCTCAAACTCTAACTTCCGATGTGGGACTTTCCACAACTCCCACCCACAACTGGGTTATCGGATCCGACCGGCCCATTCTGTTTGTCCGTCCGACACGGCCCAATTTCACTTAGATTAGCTACTCTAGTGCCTGGACTCTAGCTCATAAGTCAGGCTATCACATGCTGTGTTTGGATAGGGATAAAGGGGGGTAATGAGGGGTTATCCTCATTACCCTTGTTTGATAATGGAAGGGTAAGAATAAAAAATCAAATTTTTATCCCTCCCATCTCACTTTTAAAAACCCATTTTTGTCGAGAGATTCATAATATGAGGGGTTTGATAAAAGATAACCCAAGTAATCCTTTAAAATTTATCCCTCGTCTAGACACATCCCTTATAAACTTCAAAGAAAGCTTACTTCCAAAAGAAAAATTCTTAGTATGCCCATACCAGTAGAAAAGAGCACTACTCAATCAAAATGGGACTAAAGATGGCAAGATGTCATCCACATGCATCAATGATGGTTTTTTATGATATTAAAAGTGGCATGCTAATAGGCTCCTACTAGATAAAGAAATGTTCTTTTTTTGGGAAGTGAGGTACCTACTAATTAAAATAGAGAGTGAGCTATCTACATTATTAAATAATATTTTGCACTCATCAATTTAAATCAATTTTTTAACCATCTTTATAAGATTTTTGTTAATTTTGTGGCCTTCATGAGAAGGTGAAATCTATATTTTACAATATATTATAATACATTGTCAACTCATTTAATAAATTAATCTATTTAATAAATGTATATAAATTAATTCATCAACTCAATCTAAATTACCAAAATCATCAATTTATGAAACAATTTTGCAACTCGAATTAAGACTAACAAATTAAAAGGGTTGATTTGCCATGACAAATTTGATTTAGATGATGTTCAAAATTAATAGATCCATGAAGTCATGATCTGACACCAGTTGACCCGTTGTGACGGCGTACTACCCGACCTGACCCGATAAAGTGAAAAACCGTTTCAAATTTTCCGGTTTTGCCGAATTCATTCAGTTATAACAGATACCCACCCATTCCCTCCTTCATCGCCTCACCTCTCTCTGAAACCGCTCTTCCTTCTCATTATCTGGTATCCCAACCGGTTTCCGTCAATAACTGTCCAATCTGACCTGAACGTCAGTCACAGTAAAGGGAAGAAAATGAGGGAGATTCTACACATACAGGGAGGACAATGCGGGAACCAGATAGGGGCCAAGTTCTGGGAGGTGATATGCGACGAGCACGGCATCGACCAGACCGGAAAGTACAGCGGTGATTCCCCTCTCCAGCTTGAGCGCATTAACGTATACTACAATGAAGCCAGTGAGGGCCGCTACGTCCCCCGCACCGTTCTCATGGACCTCGAGCCCGGAACCATGGACGCCGTGCGAAGTGGCCCCTTTGGTAACATATTCCGCCCTGACAACTTCGTCTTCGGCCAGTCTGGTGCGGGCAACAATTGGGCCAAGGGGCATTACACTGAGGGTGCTGAGCTCATCGACTCCGTCTTAGATGTTGTCCGCAAGGAGGTCGAGAATTGTGATTTGCTCCAAGGTATTCCAGTTTTCATTTTGCTCTTCAATTTAGATTTCCAATCTCTTTTGAGGGGGAATCTCCTGGATTGTAATTCTAAATTGAATATTTTGATTTTAATGGGTTACTGAGTCGCTTTTGCCTTACGTTCTTTCCACTGAGATCTGTTCGCATTGAATGTAAGCAGGACAAGGCCTACTTTCTTTTACTCATTTACTGGAGTTTCCCGTTTGTTAATTTCAAATTGAATGGTTCTCTACATGAGAAATTTCTCCACTTTCCCCAATTCCTGTTATTCCTTACAATGATTAATTCAGCACTTCACTATGTTCTTGAAGAGAGATCATTTCCATCATGAATTAAATAATTATTGGCAGATCCCTTTTTAACTAATTATATAATTGTGACTTGTTTCGTTAGACCTCAGATTTTGTTGTTCTTTTCTTGATCCACCCTGTTTTTAGATAACATCTCTGTTCCTTTTATTATAGCTTGTGATTTGAAAAGGTAGATGCTGTAATTTGGTTTACTGAGGAGGCAGTTCTGCTCAAATCAGCACTCCTCAATGTGTCTGAAGTGGGATACGTGTTCAATCTTGAATTTTGGATTACAAAGATTGAAAGCATAAATGGCAAGACTGCTTGAGGTTTTATTTCAATTTGGGCTACATTCATTCGTTCAGACAATATTTTGTTTCTCTGATATTTTTTGTGGAAAAGGAAAATGTGATCAGAAGAGTACAAGGACCAAAGCTGATATTAGTTGATTTGCTTTCTTTATTTGTATTTCTCATTCTCTAAAAATAAAATATGAAAAGTCTCTCCTTGATTAAGGAAGATACCACATTCTTCTTCACATGCTTTCTTTGTTCTGCTCTTTGAAGAATTAAAATTTAAGATCATGGCTTGAAAATCAGGAAAGGAATTTCTCAAACCTTTTGACAAGAAGAGCTCTCTCTCTCTCATACATACACACACAATACAAACAAAAAGACAAAATTATACTATAATATTCCCCTCTTTTGGATCTTGAATTGCAATTAAAGGGTTTTACTTACAAGCAACTGGATTGGATTTCTCTAGTCTTTCAGTTTTAAGTATTTCATTAGCTTTTAAGCAGAGTTTTTAAGGAGGGTAAAGCAGTATATGCATGTAACACTTGGTAATTATATTGATTTATTGGCAGGATTCCAGGTATGCCATTCTTTGGGTGGTGGCACTGGATCTGGCATGGGCACCCTTCTTATCTCCAAGATGAGGGAGGAGTACCCTGACCGCATGATGATGACGTTCTCTGTTTTCCCCTCACCCAAGGTCTCAGACACTGTTGTGGAGCCATATAATGCCACCCTTTCTGTTCATCAACTTGTTGAGAATGCTGATGAATGTATGGTACTTGACAATGAAGCTCTCTATGACATCTGCTTCCGTACTCTGAAGCTTGCCACTCCTACTTGTAAGTTGTTTTTTATGCTTTTGAATTTTGATTTTCATCTTTTTTTTTCTATCTTCCTTGTTGTATTTGTTGAAATCAGCATTTGTCATTTCCTAGAACTGATCCTAAATGCACATAGCTTGCAACACTGTATTGGATGATAATGTCTACTTTATTTTCTAATTCATGATGTAAATAGGATACATATGTCCCTCATTTTGACATTATCTTCTTAACTAATGCTCAATTAGTATTATCATTGTGTCCTTAATTCAGTTGGCGATCTTAATCATCTCATATCCGCCACCATGAGTGGTGTCACATGTTGCCTTCGGTTCCCCGGGCAGCTAAACAGTGACCTTCGCAAGCTTGCTGTGAACCTGATCCCATTCCCTCGTCTCCACTTCTTCATGGTAGGATTTGCTCCTCTGACATCGAGAGGCTCCCAACAGTACCAGTCCCTCACAGTGCCAGAGCTTTCCCAACAGATGTGGGATTCCAAGAACATGATGTGTGCTGCTGACCCACGTCACGGTCGCTATCTGACGGCATCGGCCATGTTCCGTGGGAAGATGAGCACAAAGGAAGTCGACGAGCAAATGACCAACGTTCAGAACAAGAACTCTTCCTATTTCGTTGAATGGATACCAAACAATGTCAAATCCAGTGTATGCGATATCCCACCAAAGGGGCTGAAAATGTCGTCGACGTTTATTGGTAACTCCACATCAATTCAGGAGATGTTCAAGCGGGTCAGCGAGCAGTTCACTGCCATGTTCCGAAGGAAAGCTTTCTTGCACTGGTATACAGGGGAGGGTATGGATGAGATGGAGTTCACCGAGGCGGAGAGCAACATGAATGATTTGGTGGCTGAGTATCAGCAGTACCAGGATGCGACTGCTGATGATGAAGAGTATGAGGAGGAAGAGGAAGGGGAGGTGGGCGCTTGATTTTATTTTTGGGGTCTGAATTTCAATATGTTCTGTCAGCGGGTGTCATATTTTCTGAATCTGAAATCTATGCACCTGCATTATATATACAATAAAAATCTATCTATCTATCTGCCACAATGATTTTAGAGGTGAAATGTATTTGATTATCATTTAGTTTAAAGTTGACAAGCTCTGAGGTTTGAACTCCTGTCATCTTCTTCTTTTTTGTGCTTGTACATCTTCTGCTTATACACGTCCTTCTTATTATTTATAATGTTTCTCTACTTCTCTTGAGATTTTCATGCAAAGAGTCTGGTGTATTTTACTTTGATCAGATGACTAGTTGAGTTTGAAAAGTCATAACCTGTATACCATTCTTATAAAATGTCATGTTGATTGAATAAATGAATCTATATTTTTAATATCTTTAAAATTTTAGTTTATTTAATTAAAAATTCATCGAATTAGATCAATAATCTTTAAAAATTTGGATTAGCTACCGGTAACTCAACCATGGAGTGGGATAGGTGGGTGGGCGTCAAGGGAAAGTAGATCCACTGAGTACATTGTATAACTAAGAAACTAAAATTTGCAATTCGACCTATTTGCATCTTATCAGCAGAATTTTTAATTCTCAAGAATTTATTGCCGAATAAATTGAAATTGTTAAAACTTGTTTCTAGAAATTCCCAACTCCAACCTCATCCTCTAAGTCCGACACCCATCAATTTCAAATTTCATTTACAACGGATTAAACGATGAGTATAGGCGGCTGATACACATTAGGTATCTTTGAGTGTGAGAATCAATTAAATAAATTGGAATTTTTTTAGTACGAGGATCGTGACATATTAATATGGAGGAAACCTTTGAGGTTTGTGATGGCGTCATCTATCTCTATACGGGCACCGTAAACGAGTGGCATCTTCTTACGAACATTACGAGGGTGCCTTTGGAAAATGACATGGAATCGTTGTAAAAGATTGCATGGCAATGTTCATGGGTTCACCATAATTCATGCCTTTACAAGTGTTTTCTTTTTCAATCTCCAACGTTGGCCAACTTTCAAAATTTTGGATGGTAATCAGAATATTGGCGAGAGTTCAGAGGTATAAAAAACGTTATCAACTGATATTTTTCTCTTTTCTCTTCTTTTTCTTTTTTAAAAAACAGTCGATATCGGTCGATATTGTGAATATTGGCCGATACGATATGGTATCGGCCAATATTCGACTCTTCAAAATCAATACATATCGGCCGATACAATATGTATCGGCCGATATTTCGATCCCTGTCCCAGACTATGTATAGAAGTTAATACCCTACTTTTATATGATACGAGATGTTGATGATGATGATAATATTGTTTTTTAAAGAACAACTATACTATTATTATGAAATACCTAGTGCCATATTTCTGTTAAAAAATTACCCACATTTAACAGGGTTATATATAGCTTAGACTCATCTTATCTTCTTCACTTTCTCCACTGTCATCTTCTATAAATTTTCAAAAAAAAATTGTTTCACCTAAATATTCATATACATTAATTTTTCTTTACTTCTAATGAAATTTTCGAGCTATTTAAGAAAGACCAACATAGTACCTCTATTGATCATGATACCAAATAAGGATGATGCATGACACTACATGCCCTTTAGCCTATGTTGATTAAAGGATGATCGTCTGTCTTCATCCCACTGATAAAGGTGACTGGGACATGTTGGTCCACTTAAAAATTCCGAATGAATCTTCAGTTTTCTTAGATTTTGCAAAATAATTGAGCTCAATATTAGATTTTTAGAATAATGAAATATTCTAACCATTTTCTTCTCTAGCAACATGACTAAATGGAAATGGTTTTTCCAGTTATTAAATGTTAACTTTATTTTGAAATAATATTTTATATTTAAATATTATAATCTCAGTCGTTCATTTTGAGATATGTCAAATAAATCAAACAAGCCATTCCTTTGGTTATTCCAATTTTGCAACACATGTACCTGTGCATATGCATCTTAGCCACAACACGTAACTCCAATGACGGATGGCTTGGTGGATCCATCATAGCCTCAGTGGGGCCCACCAACGTTGTCGTACGTTGGTGGGTCCACACGGAATGATAGATTGATTGTTATAGAGAACAAAAGCAGAAGCCCATGAAGAGACAGACGATGGTTTTCTACCCATCCCTTTCTGCTGGCCAAGAACAAGACGAACTTGACCATTTCCACCGAGACTGGGTCAATCAATATACAGTGTCAAAACTCTAATATAAATAAATACTAGTAGAGCTCTTTATCCACAAACCAAACCATAGTCCACAGCAGAAACCCAATTCGGCAATTCTCTTCTTTTCACTTGTTACTGCAAATTTGGTTCTCCTTTTCCTTGTTCTTCATACTCGTACTTAGTACTGCTATTACAAGAGATACTTCAGATGGCTAATGGCTTCCTACTTGCAGCAGTCCTTGCGCTAACTTGCTATGTTGTGATTGCCTCTGACCACAGCCTTTGCAAGATTTCTGTGTGGCGTTGCCCAACAGCGCAGGTAGAGTGTTTACCTTTCTATTTGATCAAGAATACAAGTTTTTGTTACTATATATGATCATTTTCCTTTTCAGAAAAAAAAAATGTATCACTTATATTACATTTGGTTGATCCTAACATGTATGACATGTCTTGGCAGTGTTGGTCAATGGTCTAGTATGCAAGGACCCAAAGCTTGTTCAGGCCACCGATTTCTTCTTGCAGGGCTCCACAAACCCGGCAACACGTCGAACCCAGTTGGTTCTAGGGTGACACCAGTAAATGTGGCCCAGATACCAGGACTCAACACACTTGGGATCTCCATGGTACTAATTGACTACGCAGCATGGGGTCTCAATCCTCCCCACACCCACCCTCGTGCTACTGAGATCTTGACAGTTGTTGAAGGCACTCTTGAAGTAGGGTTTGTTACCTCCAACCCTGAGAATCGTCTCATCACAAAGGTCCTCCAGAAGGGTGATGTGTTTCTCTTCCCAGAAAGCCTCGTTCACTTCCAGCGCAATGCCGGCGATGGGAGTGTGGTTGCTATTGCCGCACTTAGTAGCCAAAACCTAGGTGTCATTACAGTCACTAATGCCGTCTTTGGATCGAACCCACCAATTGCTAATGATATTCTGACCAAGGCCTTTCAGGTTGACAAGAGTGTCGTCGTTGATCTTCAGTCTCAATTCTGGAAGAACTAAAGCAATCCTACATTCCTTCAGGTCATTGTTGCTTTGTTTAATGTACTTGATGGATTGAAAGACCAGAGCTTCAGTATTGTTGAAATACTAGTCCTTGTGTTTATTTCTTTTCCAATTCTCTGTGATTGTTGCTTTTCCTGATTTATCTGTGTATTTGTACTCGTAGTGTCTCTTTATTAATATATGAACTATATATATCCTTTTCATGGTTAGAATTACAATTTTTTTTTTTTAAAGATGGGAATAAGGGTACAATGCATGAGATATATGTGGTATAAATGAGAATTTCTTATATACTTTTAGAAGTACATGCATCATGTATCTTTTATCTTGGCAAGCTTACCTTTCATGTATCAACTTACATCAAAACAATATGTTTTGCCTGGGGCATAAACTCGGGCGGGCAGGGTTTTAAAAAACCCAGCCCAACTCATATAAAAAACTATTGGATTCAATTTGAATCAACTTAAGTGTTATATTAAATTTTTTGATTAGGTCGAGTCGGATCAATTTTAGAAAAGCTTGATCAGGCTTGACCTAAATTTAATTTGACTTTTATTTCTTCAAACTAACCCAACCATCAAATGTAAAACTCAACTCACTTGATTTCTCGAATCAGTTTAAAACCCGATCCAAGTTTCACCCCTAGTTTTGCCTCATCTAGTTATTAGTTCTAATTCCATGTAGTTGTAATAAAATAAGTTGAATGATGATGATGATAATAATAAGGCACATCTTTTAAAAGTGAAGATACTTATTTTTAGGCTCTCCATTTACACACCTGATTTTTCTGCCTCTACACACCCGTTTTCGGGTGTGGGTGGCTAATTTCCATTTTGCCCCGCGTTTCCATTCGTTTGAACGAATTCTCAGTTCATTTCAGCATTTTCGAACGAATGGACGCATATCTCATCCAATTTTGATTCGTTCGAACGAATCCCCGTTTAAAATAAATTCGTTCGAATGAATCGGGTGAATAGTAACGCGCGTTACTGTTCACCCGTGAAAGAATTGATTGAATGAATCGATTCATTAGAATGAATCGATTTTTTAAAAAAATTTTAAAGTTATTTTTTAAGTACTGTGTATTTTTAAAATTTCTCAAATTAAATATCTGGACTTATTACGATAATCTGATAAAAATACTTTAAGACTTTAAGGTCTTTTTCAATCAATATTTTTCTTTTTCTTTTTTAGATTTATTGAAACACAATATTTTACAAATAAGGGTATCCCTAGGGTGTGCCGAAAATATATTTAGGAGTGTCAAAAGACCTTAAAGTCTTAAAGTATATTTATCAGGTTATATTAATTAGTCTAGATATTCAATTTGAGAAATTTTGAAAATACACGGTGCTTAAAAAATAATGTACATAGTATATTAAATAATAAAATCTCCTTTAAAATTTTAAAGTTATTTTTTAAGTACTGTGTATCTCCAAAATTTCTCAAATTGAATATCCGAACTAATTACGATAACCTGATAAAAATACATTAAGACTTCAAGGTCTTTTGACACTCGTAAATGTGTTTTCGGCACACCCTAGGGATACCCTTATTTGTAAAATACTGTGTTTTAAATATTTAGGAGTGTAAAAAGACCTTTAAGTCTTAAAGTATTTTTATCAGATTATCGTAATTAGTCCGAATATTTAATTTGAGAAATTTTAAAAATACACAGTGCTTAAAAAATAACTTTAAAATTTAAAAAAAAATCGATTCATTCAATCAATTCATTCACGGGTTAATAGTAACACGGGTGAACAGTAACGCGCGTTACTCTTCACCCGATTCATTTGAACGAATTGATTTTAAACGGGGATTCGTTCGAACGAATCAAAATTGGATGGAGTATGCGTCCATTCGTTCGAACGAATGTAGAAATGAACTGAGAATTCGTTCAAACGAATGGAAACGCGGGGGCCAAATGGTAATTAGCCACCCACACCCAGAAACGGGTGTGTAAACGGAGAGCCTTATTTTTATTTATGTCAACTTCTAAAAATAGCCTATATTTACAAAATATAAATTCAAGAAATATTGAGGGGAAATTTCATTGTTAACCATCCATCATTACACAAAAGTCTGATTTTCCTTTAAGCTGCTCTCTTTCCATTAAAAAATGGTTTTTCTAATTTAAGGATTCCTTCTTGGACCTTTATATCTAATTATTTATCTATTTATGATTGAACCTAGAAACTGCATCAAAGGTGTTGGTCGAGTGCACACTTGCATGCTATTTCATGATTCATGCACGAATTAATTTCACTATAATTCTTCTTTTCATGATTCATGCTATTTCATTATATAATTTTCTATTTTTTTAATATAATATGGTCTCTTATTTTAGACAATTGTTAGTTAGTGCTGTAAATCATGTACTAGTGGTGCTTGGCTTTTGGTTTGACCAAGAACATAACTTTTTTAAATAAAAAATCAAAGTATATAATTAAATATATTCATGTAAACGGTTGATTGAAAACAATAAAGACTTCCACAAGCAATGGATGGGACTTTCACTTTGCTACAATCATTGGACAAAATATGTTGGAGGAAAAATTGTATTAAAAATATGAAAGTTTCCTATAAGAGATCGATCCACAAGAAAAGATGGACTTACTAAATTTACTGAATTTCCTAACAGTTCGTAAAAGATTTATATTCTATTATTTACCCCTCAGTTTTCATAAGTAAAGATGGTTTTTCTGATCGAATGCGTGTTCACTGAAATTTTATAGTTATTATTTTATTTTTAATAAATTTATCATATATAGGTTAAAACAAACAAATTTTAAATTAAAATGATCTATTAGTTCAAATTCTTGAAAAAATAAAATCAATTCCTCAAAATAAAGTAATGAGAGAATAGGAAAAAGATACATAGGCAGCGTTTGGATGGGGGGTAATTTTTATAGGGGTTACCCCTAAGTAGGGGTCACCCTTGAATAGGGGTGACCTTTGAATTGGGATTACCCTTATCTTGTTTGGTAATTGTAGTGGTAAAATAAAACCTTACCCTAAGGGTAAAAAATCTTATTTGGTAACTACAAGTAAGGGTAACCTGATATATTAATATTTATTTATTTATTTTATAAAACATAATTATAAATAATATTTATGAAGTAAATTCTAATAATATAACTTATAATAATATTATCTAATTTTTATAAATTATTTTTCATAATTATAATTTAAAATGACCACTTGCATTCTAATAATAAAAATATAAATAAAGATTTTTTTGATATTACTATTTTAAATCCCAATAAATAAATAAAAAATATCAACATATTTCTTAATAAAAATTATAAAAATTATTTTTTATATTGTATGAATTTAATAAAAATATTAATTCTCATAAAATTGTTAATATGTCAGTTTACCCCTATTTAAGGGTAACCCCTATAAAAATTTACCCCTCACCCAAATACATCACTTTGAAAATGTTATAGAAATTTTATTTTTATATTATATAGATTTAATAAAATTATTAATTCTTATAAAATTGTTAATATGTCAGTTTACCCCTACGTACAATTACCCCTACTCAATGGTAACCCCTGTAAAAATTTACCCCTCACTAAAATGCATCACGTTGAAAATATTGCAGAAATTTTATTTTTATATTATATAGATTTAATAAAATCATTAATTTTCATAAAATTTTAATATGTCAGTTTACCCCTACTTACAATTACCCCTGCTCAAGGGTAACCCCTGTAAAAATTTACCCCTCACCCAAATGCATCACGTTGAAAATGTTGCAGAAATTTTATTTTTATATTATATAGATTTAATAAAATTATTAATTCTCATAAAATTATTAATATGTCAGTTTACCCCTACGTACAATTACCCCTGCTCAAGGGTAACCCCTGTAAAAATTTACCCCTCACCCAAATGCATCACATTGAAAATGTTATAGAAATTTTATTTTTATATTATATAGATTTAATAAAATTATTAATTCTCATAAAATTGTTAATATGTCAGTTTACCCCTACGTATAATTACCCCTGCTCAAGGGTAACCCCTCTAAAAATTTACCCCTCACCCAAATTCATCACGCTGAAAATGTTGCAGAAATTTTATTTTTATATTATATAGATTTAATAAAATTATTAATTCTTATAAAATTGTTAATATGTCAGTTTACCCCTACTCAAGGGTAACCCCTGTAAAAATTTACCCCTCATCCAAATGCATCACGTTGAAAATGTTGGCACATTTTTAAAATAATCTTCTAATAGAATAAATTGTTAATTATCCTGAAAGAGATTATCATAAATCTCAAAATTTTTCAGAGTTTTGAGACCCTATCGAAATTTCGACAGAATCACCCCTTAAAAATAGAACATTTTGACAAATACGTTTCAGAAAATTATATAATATATAATTGAAAAATATATGAAGGCACGGGATAAATAGGGGAAAGGTTTCCTTAAAAAATAAAAAATAAATAAAAAACCACTATTATTAATTTAAATTTCAATAAATGAATAAAAAAAATCTTCATATCTCTTTATAAAAAAATATAATTTGTTGTTTGGTGAAATGAAATTTATCAAATGGAAATAATGGAGTGGTTTTAAAATAAATAAAAGCCAAGTACTCACCAAAATAAATAAATAAATAAAATGTAAAAAAAAAAAAAAATCTTAAGCAAAAGGGGGCGTAAAGAGGGGTATTCATTCTTGAATACCCCTTGCCCCATGGGGGTATTGAAAAGGAAGACAAGAGGGGTAAAAATTTGAATTTTTACCCTTCCCCCTTGTTACCAAATTGGGGTAAGAAGGGGTAACAGGGGGTTACCCCCCCTTACCCCCCATACAAACGCAGCCATAGTTAGAATTGGGAAGTGAAAAGTGAGGGAATTTATAGATAATTAAAGTTAAACATAAGATGAGTAAGCAGAGTTTGATTATGTGTAGAGATTAAGGTTTTTAATTAACTATATTATATTATTTGATATTTTATACATTATAAAAATATATTAGAGATCATAAGTCTGCGCGTGGGTCTAAGTTGGGCTTTCAAATCAGATTGGGCCCTAAAAAATGCAAGGCTTAAGAATAACTTCAATTTAAGTCGAGCCCTAAATTTTGACCCCAAATTTTGGCTTGGGCTCTCACCTGAGTAGAGATGGGTTCCAAACATTTCAAGTCAGGTTGAGTCGGTATGATTGAGCTTGACCCAAGTTTCGCATGTAAATCTAATGCTGGGAATCTAGGACCAAGTAATTGTAGAAAAGCAAATGCAATCTGTAAAATTATCCATACTCAAATAAGTCCCAAGTTAGAAGCTTTTAATTTCAAGCTCAACTATTCATTTTCTTTGCTTATATCACGTTGCTTGAAAATATATTGAAAATTGATTATAGTAGATAGACAAATCTAGAGGCTTCATTTCATTTATTTCGATTTAATATAAATAAAACTTAAACTTCATTTCATCATTTTAGTTTGATCACTTTAAATCTTTTGTTTTTTCATGAACGATCTAACAAAATTATAATAATTAGATACATGTAAAAGTGACGAAAAGTCCCACATTGGTTAATTTGAGAAATCAAAGACTCTATATTACACTTGAGGCACCCTCCTCTCAATAGTTAGTTTTTTAGAGTAAGTTCTACCTGAAGAATGTTATCAAATCATTATTTTCTAACATGGTATCATAGTAGGTTTGGCATGCAACTATAGGGTCCAGCTGCATGTAATGACAAGCTTGAAGTTTTCATGTGCAGTCGTAGAGTGCAGGTGGATGTGTATGAAATTTTCACGTGCAATCATGAGGTGAGGGTGGATGTGAAAGTGATAAAAAGCTCCAAATCAGTTAATTTGATAAATTAATGATTCTATATAATACTTGAAACACCCTTCTCTTAACAGTTAGCTTTTGAGTGTGAGTTCTATCTAAAAAAATATTATCATATCATTGTTTTCTAAGAATACAAAAATTTCTCTTCAATTATATGATTCATAAAATTTTCAATCTATTCTACTCATCCACCCTAGAGAATCAAATCCATGATTCGATGCACAGTATACTTAATAAAAGTTAGTATTCAAGTCTTCTAAAGAAATTGATTAGTTACAAATGTTGATAGAATCTTTGGCCATCGCAAGCGAATATGCTGATAAGAGCAATGTTTGGTCCCAAGTTTTTATTGTTTTTTATTTGTTTCCAGCTCAAGCCGTACCATCTATAGTTGAAATAGTTTATTCTTATGTATAAAATAAATGTTTAGGTAATAATGTAGACAGAGACAATTAGACATGGTAATAGAGAAATAGATTTTGGTAGGGCAGGTAGACAGAGGTGTACAGTGACCAACCTCAAGTTGGCTAACTAGGTCCCAATTCTTTATTGGTCTACCTTACTTAAAACATATCCATTTCAACAACTCTTGTGATCTACTCCCTTCAGCCTCCTTATTTATACGTGCGCTCTCTCCCTTTTTTCTCAACATCATCCTTTTGAGCTTTGACCATTCTCTAGTATTTTTTTTTTTCAGTAAGGATGAAGATGGCAGCTTACTTGTCTGCAGTTGCACTCCTTTTCTTCACTTGTCCCTTGTTTATGCATCTGATCCAAGTCCATTGCAGGACTTTTGTGTTGCTGATCCAAACTCAAAAGGTACATCTACACACGCAATCTATCTTCTCTTGAATTAACTAGATATTGTCTTTTCTGTGCAAATTTAATCATGTTCTTGGATCTCACTATTTCAATTACATTGTAGTGTTTGTGAACGGGTTTGTTTGCAAGGATCCGAAGCTCGTCAAGGCGGAGGACTTCTTCTTCTACGGACTTGACAAACCGGGCAACACGGATAACAACGTTAGGTCCAATGTCACCACAGTGAATGTGGTCCAGATTCCAGGACTCAACACTCTTGGCATCTCCTTAGTTCGCATAGACTATGCACCCAATGGTGGCCTCAACCCTCCACACACTCACCCCCGTGCCACAGAGATACTAACAGTCCTTGAGGGGACTCTTTACGTCGGTTTCGTCACCTCCAACCCCGAAAATCGCCTCATAAGTAAGATCCTCAAGAAAGGTGATGTGTTCGTCTTCCCAATAGGCCTGATTCACTTCCAATTCAACATTGGCCACACAAATGCTGTGGTTATTGCTGGTTTGAGCAGCCAGAACCCGGGAGTCATCACCATTGCTAACGCTGTGTTTGGATCGAATCCGCCAATCTCCGATGATATTCTTGCCAAGGCCTTCCAAGTGGACAAGAAAATTATCGACAAAATCCAAGCCCAGTTCTAAGTGGATCCTTAACCAACAGGCCATGGTTCTTAATCGCTGTCTTTTGGGTTTTGAATAAATGAGTACATGTTTGGTTTTCCTACTACATTCAATAAATGAATTTGTTTGTCTAAAGTCTCAACTCTCAAGATTCTCAGCATCAAACATTTGCTGCGTTCTTTTATAATTTTATCTATCTTGTTTGCTTAACAAAAACTATAAAATGACGATGAAGGTTCAAATAAATGCAAAATCTAGAATAAAAGAGATATAGATGATAATCCTGGCCAGAATATTGAACTGAAAAGGCCAACTTCAATCAGAAAAAAAAAGAAAAAAAGGTTATGATAATAAATGATCGTTGACCTACAAATATTCTTTTATACGTTTTAAGGATATGAAACTTAACATGTTGCCAAAAAATTTACATATCGTTGCTTGTAGTAATTAATTGTGAGCAGATATTGGCCTTTGGAACTTGGGTTTAATAATGAAAAGGTGATTGTATTTATTGCTAAGATTAAGAGTTAAGAAACTTGTTGTGTTTTAAATTTGTACATGCAAATAACTACCATTTATCACGTAATATAAGATTCAACCATCCATTTATCATGTATAGTTGTTGGTTTGACAATCGGAAGGTCTCATCATAGTTAATTCATTTTTGTTGATTAATATTTGTGATACGACTCCAGCCAATCATTCTTTAATTAGAACTCGTGATTATCCTCACTGATAATCACGGGATAGTCAACGGTTGATATCTTGTGAGCTGTATGATTCTGTATTCCTTTTGGAGTTACCGTCTCTTGTATCTATTTATATTGTGTTAATACATTAGAAGAAAGGGAGAGAAAATTACTCCAATATGGTATCAGAGCAATATGGTGAGATACTGAACCACTTCAAGCTCAACTTGTTGGTGTTCCTACTGCACGCGCTACTTAGCTTCAATTGGAGAGTTCCTTTTCGTCTCAGTCTCCGGCTCGCATCATGCAGCTTCGTCTGCATCTCTTTCATATTCAGAAGGGCACCTCTTCCATGCTTCAGTAGCTCACCTCTGTCAAGTCTCTTGTTGACAGCCTTGCAGCTGCCTCCCGTCCTGTTTTGGATGGTGATCTTGTTTTACAAACTGTTGGCGGCCTTAGACTTGAGTATGACACTTTTGTTACCTCGATCACTACTAGGGCAGAACCAGTCACGTTCTAGGAATTATAAGGTCTTCTTTATAGTCAGGAACTTCGACTTGCCCGTGAGACTGTTCCACTTGACTTACAGTCTGCCCTTGTGAACATTTCTACTAAACAGTAAGCGCCGTCTCTAGCCCGTATCAGCGAGGCTCTCCATCACATCAGTCTCCGCATTATAGCGGGCGTGGTGGTCAATCTCGGGGTCGCCCTGTCCAGTCTCCGTCTGCTACTGCTCGCCCCCATGAGCCCCATTCTACTTCCTGCCTTATATGTTAGGTGTGCAACTGCATCCACTGCCTTGCAATGTCGCTAGCGGTTCAATAATGCTTTCCAACCAGTGGACACCACGGCGGCCTATACTACTTCTGTCTCGCCACCGGTTGATAACAGTTGGTTTCCTGATTCCGGCGCCTCTCATCATGTTACAACGGACCTTGCCAATCTCTCTATTTGTGATGACCTAGTGTTCCGACTCTGGGCCCACTGTAATTTTCTCCAATTAATTTGAATGAAACCTTGCGATTCAAACTCTGATTGGAGATTTGTAGAAATATCTTAAAATATATAATGCAGTGGTATATTTTTCACGGATATATTTTCTAAGTTCCGATGGGTTCGATTTCGCACTCAATCGCTATACTATCTAATATTTCGTGCGCTTGCGACTTATAAATTTAAAATTTGCACAACAAGAAATCTGTATAGCATCGGGAGAGATTGTAATCCATCTTTTTTCCCCTTGGATCATGAATCAGTCTGTGGAGGCAGACGGTGCAAACTGAGTGACAACAGAGCAGATCTGCGATTAGGAAGTTCCACAATCGGTAAACAAACCAGTTGTTGCAGAGTTGAGCTGGGCAGATGTGCCAGAACGATGTAATCTGAGATGTGGCTAGCGAGCGAAAGGGTACCAAAAAACAAGAAACCCGTGGCCCATGCTGCTGAGATTGAAAAAGGGCAGATGAATGGCTCAAAGAGGCAGCGCTAAATCTGGGTACGAGGAGCCAAATCTGTGCAAGATCTGGGGTTTTTTTTTTCTTTTAATAGTTCAAATCTGAAAACGTTGGTCTTAAAAGAAGGATCCAGCGTCAGAAAAAAAACCTGCTGTAACAACAGAAGACAAAGCACCGCCGATATGAGGGATCTGGACAGATTGTGAACCAGGTCTGCAAGGCTGGGCTTCGTCTGGGGATCGACAGGAAAACAAACAGGAGAGTGGAGCCTGAGTTATGGATTGCAATAGGTTATGCACCGATCAGCAACTCAGTGAACACTGGAGCAGAAAAAAAATTTGGATTGCCAGCAGTAACAACAAACACGACCGATCGAAAAACCTTGGATCGAAGCACTTTTTTTTATCACGACTTAGGATCTAACAAATGCAACAACTTGAGATCTCAAATTTCATTTCAGAGAACAAAGAACCAAGGCAGCAGAAACGGCTTAGAAGTAACAGCGTAGATATGGGATGTCC
Source organism: Chimonanthus praecox (assembly GCA_022113865.1). Taxonomy (NCBI): domain Eukaryota; kingdom Viridiplantae; phylum Streptophyta; class Magnoliopsida; order Laurales; family Calycanthaceae; genus Chimonanthus; species Chimonanthus praecox. The sequence goes on along the minus strand of CM039096.1, from coordinate 10,579,135 downwards.
TACCCTCCCTCCCTCTGCCGATTATCTCCTCCGACAAAGGGAGAGAAGAAAACACTGTGTATGGAAGGCCCACTCAATGGGATCTAATTTTGGCTGATACCATGTAGAAAAATAAAATTGTGTATTGTATTGAACAACTAAGCTATTACATGTATTTATAGCCTCTAGTTCACCATAAACTATCACACTCAAATTCAAAATCTAAACTAATCATAAATCAAATACACCTCTTAATTAGAGTAAACCCAAACTAGAATCCTAATTAGATAGTAACTCTAATTATACCAATAGTTTTCAAAAGGATGACTGATTTCAAAACTGGAGAGGGAAATTTGTTACACGGAATAATCAGTTTCTTGCTTATGTCCTTCGTCTATATCCAATTACTCGGTGTGGCTCTTAGATAATTCTATTGTCATTTTCTAATAATGTAAACTTGTCGTCTATAGTCTTTCACTTTAATTCATGTCCCATGTCATCTATTGGTGGCCATGGTCCTTAGAAGATTATTTGAACGTTGCAATAAAATATAAATTGTATAGCCATAGTTGTGCAAAGTTGGGATGGGGCATGACATTGAATTCTTATTTCATAGTTCTTAACTTCGTACGAGACATTTCTTCTTTGAGAAATTCTGCAACCATGACAAAGCCATCGTACCATTAGTGGAGAATATTTAAATTTATTGTTTAAAATACATGAGTAGAAGTCAACCTTAAAGACCGACTATTAAGGAGATGGTACTTATTTGCTTAAAAATCTCACATTTCAAAGGTCCCCTGGCAATGTTTGTCTTATGCTAACACTCTCCCCCAGTGTCAATGTTGAAGACACTCGGCTCTCTCTCATCATGTAGGGTTTGAGATATAAACCCAACCCATCTTAGTTGTACTCCCGCTCTAATCCGAGGTTAAACACATGAGTAGAACTCGTTCTAAAAAACCGGCTATTAAGGAAAGGGTGCACATATACTTATAAACCTAACATTTCAAAAGTCCATTGTGAGACTTATACTAACATTATCAATACATCCAAATAGGATTCAACTATAGTTTCCGGCCTTTGTTAGAAGTCCCAAAAAACAAAAAATTCTTAAAACCATCTAATTTAAGTTTTTCTATCCTTTTTCAATGTATTACGTCGTGGGACTAGTGAATTTAGTTAAAACTAACATATGATGCTTGAATTGTATAGAGTTTATATTTCATTCAATATGGTTAAGAGGCCCTAGAATTATGCGTATTGTAATTTTTCTAATATGTTTTAGATGCAACACTAAAGTCAGTTTAATGCATGATGCGTTGAGTCCATAATCATGTCCAGGCCTACCATATATCATTAAGTATTTTGTCACATGGATGAGGCACTTAGTTAGATAGAATGTAGATAGAACTGCTCTCACTTACTACCATTATCATAAATAGTTTCATTATATCTATAGAATAAAGGTTAGTTATATAGATTTGTAGGGCAGATAAAACCTTGAGTTAAGAGTTTAGAATTGAAAAACATGTGCATTTTAACAACCATTATGGCCCATATGGCTTATATTTCCCTATATATATGTGCCCTATCTCTACCTTGTTTCTCACACTCATAGCTGCTCAGACCTCTTCTTCCATCATTTGCGCTATTCACCTCTAAATTCATAGGAAGAGTGACGATGGCACCTCATATCTCTACAATTCTCCTCCTGTGCTTCTTCACCTTATCTCTTGTTCATGCTTCTGATCCAAGTCCCCTGCAGGACTTTTGTGTCGCTGACCGCAACTCACCTAATACTTGTACACTTCACATTCAATCTTTCCTTTCTTGAACTATTGTAGATACGTATTTCTAGTGCAAATTTAACTCACTATTTCAATTACATTGCAGTGTTTGTGAATGGGTTTGTTTGCAAGGATCCAAAGCTCGCTAAGGCGGAGGACTTCTTCTTTTATGGGCTTGACAAACCAGGCAACACAAACAACAATGTTGGGTCCAGCGTGACTCAAGTGAATGTGGCCCAGATACCAGGAATCAACACTTTAGGTATTTCCTTGGTTCGCATCGACTATGCACCCTACGGCCTAAATCCTCCACACACGCACCCCTGCGGCACTGAGATACTAACTGTCCTTGAGGGGGCCCTTTATGTTGGATTTGTGACCTCCAACCCTGAAAACCGGCTTATAAGTAAGATCATTAGAAAGGTGATGTGTTTGTCTTCCCAATAGGCCTCATTCACTTCCAATTCAATATTGGCCACACCAATGCTGTCGCTATTGCTGGTTTGAGCAGTCAGAATCCAGGTGTGATCACCATTGCCAATGCAGTGTTTGGATCAAATCCACCAATCTCTGATGATATTCTCGCCAAGGCCTTTCAAGTGGACAAGAAAATAATAGACAAACTCCAGGCCCAGTTCCGAGTGGATCGTTAGCGAATAGCCCATGATTCTTAGTTGCTGTCTTTTGGACTTTGGCACTATCCAACTTAAATAAACGAGTATTTGTTTATCCTACTATATTAAATAAATGAATTTGTTGTCTCAAGATTCAAGACTGTCAACATCTATCTTATGATGCATTCTTTTTATGATTTTATCTAACTCGCTTGCTTAACAAGATTGATATTTTTTATGAGGCGTTATATGAATGCAAAATACTGTATAAAAAGAGATAAATATGATGAACTAATCTTGGCCAGAAACATCCAACTAAGGTGATTTCAAGGATATACACCATCTATCTCAAGGCCCAACCACTCACTTGCATCAATGTTAAACGTGTGTGTCGTGTATTGGTATCAGAATATTTTTTTTTCTTTTTTTTATTGACGAATGCCTATTAATGTGCCTCAGAAACTATAATATTTAAATCATATTTATTAAATCTATTTAAATGTAAAATTTTATTTTAGAATTTTTTTTTGCTATAAAGCTATAAAATCAATGGCGAGATTGGACAAGAAAATATTTTAGAAAATATATTTTTTTTTGTTTAATTATGCGAGGACCCTATGTGAGCCAAAGGAAAATAAACACAGGTGAAAGATAAAATGAATATTTATATTTAAATAAGTTTAATGATTTTAATTAAATTGATATACTTTATAAAAAAAAGAGGAGACATGTAAGCAGTAATGCCCTAATTGAGCCCCTACCACCGTAGAGTGGTTCCCTGTGAATTTGAAAACCGATCCTCAGTAGAGTCATCCAAACCAATGACTCTGGTTTTTAGATTTTTGAAGTTTATACTTTAGTTTAATTCTATTGTAAAAATCTAAATTGTATAAAGTGAATATAAGTCAACTTAATTCTGTAGAGACTTGTTAACTATTTAGGATAAAAAAAATTATTTCATATGATCTATATTAAGCTAAAATTAAAATAATCTATCAATAATTATTTATAAATGAAATTATGCTATTTTGTATTTTCTTCAATACAACAATTTAAAACTTCTGATTCAATGTTATGCTTCACAATTAAAGGAGATCTAGAGAGTATCTTATATTAATTCATTGGGGAGAATATATTAAGATTTTTTTGAATTTACAAGAAAACGGAGCACGTGTGGCTAAAAAAAATGAAGTGCAATCTAGAAAAATGAATTGGTAATAAACATATCACTGGGTGTACTCAAACAAAGTGTGTAGATGATAATTTATTTATTTTCATTCTCTATCAATTGCCACGAAATAAATAATACTTTTAATAAAAAAACGTAAAAATTTACTAAAGGAATAATAGAAATAATTTAGTATACAGTATTGTAGTATACTAACTGTGTTATTATCATGAGCTGTTACTAAAAGTGTTTCCACAAATAATAGATAGCAGTCGTGTAGTCAATATAAAAAAAGCATTGATATTTTAATTATCAACTTACAAGTTACATCTGAATTTAACTTCAAGCCCCGACCCAAAATCGACACGTGACACAGAAAAAAATTTCATTTCTCCAAATACACCAAATAAATAATAGTGAAACGTGGGAATCACACTTGTTAACACACAATAATAATTTCGTGTCTTTTTAGGGAAGTAATCCCTACCAAAATTTTGGTAGAGTCTCCCCTAAAAATTGGACTATTGGGCCAATCTTAGCCTCTACAATTAATCCACCTATTCAACATAGTAAAAGAATGTACAATCATTCACGTCCAACCACAATAGACATTACCTTCTCAAAGTTTAGAAGGTTCAAATAGGTTTTTAAAACATTAAATATGTTTTCAATAATAATTATACGTAGTTTATCTTCTAACTTAACAAAAATACACATAACCATGTAATCAAAATGACAAAATATCAAAATAATAGTCAAGTGAGTGGTAGATCAATAAGGTGTGTAGTCTATGGACGTCCTCTTGGTCCCTCGGACCCGCCGGAGCAATGATACCTGAAATTGCAAGGAGGTGAGCATAAACAAGCTTAATGAGGTAATACATGCATGCTACACACTAACAAACTCACAACATATAATGTATGTAATGGAGAGTGTAATCCATACTATGCTACGTAATCATATTACCACATCATCATTATGGGAACTACTCCCCTCTTAAAGGTGTTGTGCAAATTTTAAATTTATAACTCGCAAGCACATGAACCATCAGATAGTATAGCGATTAAGTGCGAGGTCGAACCCATCAGAACTTAGGAAAATATATCCGTGAAAAAACATACCACTGAATTAAGTATTTTAAGAACTTTGGGAAATATGGAGATAGATCATAAATATGAAATAATTTATCTAATCTATGAGTTTTAATCTTAATTTAGAAACATTTTAGATTTAAACATAGAATCTAACAATTTAACTAATTTTAATTAAGATGGTGGAATTAACATAAAAATTATAAACAATCTCAATTTAACTTAGAAAACATAAATTAAGATGCAATTAAATTATTTCCAACCTACTTCATCAATTTCAAGAGTTTTTGGATTTATAGACAAAAGCAAAAATAAAATTAAAGACACCTAAACTACCTCTATACATATTTAAAGTGGAACTGGCTCAAAGAATTAAGGAGGTATTATTTTTCATATTTTAAAAATAAAACAAAGGCTAGCCTACGGAGCTCACGTAAATTACTAACCTTGCATTCAAATTTTTCATCGATTAAAATTCCAAATATAAAAGCCATGAAGCCAATAATCAACAATTTCTCAAATTAAACCTTAGATTAAATAGAATTTAAACTTTCTCTCCAAACCTAAATATTTCAGTGCACTCTTGAAAACAAGAGCCTTAGATCGGAGAATGAAGACTAGTTAATCTAAATATTTCAGTGCATCTAATTTGAAAAATCTAGAATTAAATCCAACATGTATTTTATAAAAAGGAATTAAAATAAAATCAAACCATCATAATACATAAATTAAATAATTGGAAAATCATAACCTAATATTTCAGCACACCTTTACTTTATCATTAAAATACGAAATTGAATTACAAACCAATGGTATTTAAAAGAATAAAATACAAGAAAAATAACTAGGAAAATTACAAAAAATACCAACCTAAAAATCCTTTAGAGTCGAATTTTCCAAAGCCTCCTCTTATCTTTCCTTCTCTTTTTCCTTCTTTCCTATGCACAGCCTTTAATTAATCTCAGCCAAGTTCAAACTTCATTGAGAGAGAGGGGTTCAATTTATAGAGGAGTAGAGAGGTAAATTTAGTAACCAGTCGGTCCCACTCCAATTCAGCCGATTCCACATACACGACAACTTCTCCTTTGTTTTCTATTCTTAGCGGCAGCCACCTTCCTCTTCTATTTTCGGTCTTTCCTTCTCTGTTCTTTTCTTTCTGCTTTGATACTTTCCTATTCTAATCTCTCCTAGTCGAACCCTTCTTTGCTTGCTGATTTCTTTAGCCGACTGCCTCTTTGCTTTCTTTTCCCATTTGGGTGGATTCCCAAATCCCAAACGCAATGTAGTTCCTGTGCTCTGTTTCCGGCGACGGTGCTCGCCAATCGGAACCCAGCCGCACCATTAGGCGACCCTGCCTCTCTTCCAGAACTAGCGCTGACTATCCTCTGTCACAACCTTCCTCTTCTAAGTTTTATTCTTTATTTCTTCCTGTTGTTCTTTATTTTTCTTCATTGTTTGCACTGCTGTTGACTGGACAGAGACGCCCCTTCTCTGCTGTATGAACCTGCTGGATCTTCTGTATGCTCGGGTTGATTCAGCATCACTCGATCCTTCTTCTTATTTTTCTCTGTTGCTGCCATGCTGTTGTACCTGGGGTGCTTAACAAATATTTCTGCTTTACTTCGACATGTGGAGGCTGCTTGATTTGTTGCCCACCACCGATGCCAACACTCTAACGTATATCTTTGCTGCTGTTCATCATGCTTGTTGGCTGATTGGTCTCTTTGCAAACCAACTCTGTATAGTGATTCAATTAAGAACAATGTTGCCCCCATTTGATTGGGTTGCTGTTTGGTTCTTATTTCATGCCAAACTTGAGTTGGTGTTCACTCTGACATCATCAAAAGTGATGAGTGAAGGGTGGCATATCACTACAGCTTGGATCTTACCAGTCTTATGTTCATTTCCAGTGGGTTTGCAAATGGGTTTGAGGTCCAAAATAACTCTTAATGGGCCAGGCTTTATATTTAAGCATGTTTTCTGTCATCCTTACTTTTAAACCTGCAAAACACAAAATTATACTAATTAGATAAAATTAAATCAAATGAGATACTAACAATTATAAATTTAGGAGTAAAATATGTAATTATTTTGCACTCATCAAAAAGAATTTTACAATGGGACGGATGGTCATCATAAGCAATATACCTCAACTTCGAGCATGACTTAGGGCCGACGACTTACTAAGTAGGTGACTCACGCATAGCGTGTCCATGTCAACCTCGCCCTGCGTCCCTTCACCTCGTGGATGATTCAGTCAAGTTCTAAGGTAGTCAAATCATGACTTACGGAGCTAACACCATCCCCCACAGGATGAATGTATATCTAGCCCTGCGTATCCAGGCACATCCGAAGTGCTAAATAGCCGTGAGAGCGCCCTACAACGCATGATTTGTGAAGGACCTACTCCTCAACGGCAACCCTATGAGACTCAGTCTCCATAGCCGATGCCACCGTCCCAATAAGAATACTAAGATAATATCTGTTTCATTGTCATCCCAACCCCCTCAAAGGAATTGAGTATTCACATTAGTGGGAATTCCAAATAGGATAAGGTTCACTTTACTACCCTATGATCCATTCTTACCATATCATTAAATTGTTCATGTCCAATAAGTACATCTTTCCTAACTCACTAAAATTAACCTATCTTAGGTACATGTGAGTACACAATACACATGCATATCAACCTCAATATAGATGGGCTCTCAAGCACACCAAGCTCATACAAACACCCTTAAGCAAAGCATGATAATATACATAACCGATTTCATAAGTTCATACATTTAAATTCATCTTACTTAGATTAGTCTTGAGAGGAGAGTAATCTCCTATGCTTGGGATACTCAATTGGACCTGCGCAACCTCCATTACATCATCGTTGCAATTTGGGTCTAATATTAATCCAACCCATGGTGATTAGCACAATTTGTCCCATAATTCTCCATTTCAACATCAAATCCACATTTCATTATCAAACAACCAAATAGCCCCTCAATAGGGTCCATTTCCATTCAACACCTCATAATCATCATCATTACACATAATGAAATAATAGTAACACCTTGTATCATAGAAGAATTATCTCTAATTAAATATTTCCATCTATCATAAATATCACATCATCATACATTTAATTATGAAAATGCATATGTGGATCTCTAAAAAGCATAGAAATCTCTAAATATCCAAACAATGTGTAGCTTTCCTCACCTTAAGCTTTTATGAGGTGTCGGGTTGATTCTCGACTTGATCGGCTTTGGGGTTCGAATTAGGGGGCTATAATCCACATAAAAACACAAATAGAACTCATTTAGTGCATTATTCTAAGCACATTGGCCATTTCAAGCTCCATTCTCACTACATCCCATAAAAGCCCCATCGAAGAAGAGGAATGAGTGTGAAAAGAGATGAAAACCTTATCTTGAAGATGAGAAAATCCACTCAAATGGAAGCTTGGGGTGAGATCTCTTCACATCCACACATGCTAGGGCTGAAAAGATGGTGAAAAAAGGGAAAAGTAAGCACACAGATCCGCTGATATGGAGGAGTTGGGGCAATGGAGATAAAGGGAAGTGAATAAGAGCCAAGGGTGTGGGAGTTGGGGGTTTTAAACACCCCAACCTAAATCACATTGTCGGTCGGTCCAACTCACCAAAATAAAATAAATTAAAAACTTATTTTAATTTTTTATTTTCCAACTCTTTTCTGACGGGCTACTATCTACAGGTCACGTGTGCTTAGGTAGGACCCTCGGATACACCTCATACGTGAAACCCCTAATATTACATCATAAATCTATTAATTTAAGGGCCGGGCCATTACATTAACTCAGTATACAGAATAAATCACCAACTCAGCTTAATCTAAACCAATCATTAGGAGTTAATCCATGGGTGTCCATGCCATTTATGGAAGACCATCAGTTGCATAAATTTTGCTCTAAATTATGCTTAGTCTAACTTCAACGTTGGTTGGCCAAAAAACAAAAGTATGGCCAAAATGTCATATATAGATCAATACTTAATCGAATTTTAGAGACGGTGATCTCTATCTTCATATATTATTTATTGTTCAATACATATCAGCATTGATATAGGCCAAATGAGTTCATTGGACGGTGTTTAGATGTTTATTTTCTTTTTTCCAACATTTTAGGGCTAGGCCAAGTGGTTGAGGTCTTTAGACTAATTTAAAAGAAGGTGTCAATTAGTTGTTTTATTTTTATTTTTTAATTTCAAATATTTTCTTAATTTCTGTCATTTGAAGTTTTTAGAGTGTAATAGATAAGTTAAATATATTCATATACAAGTTAAATGTTTAGTCAAATATTTAAAAAACTTGAGCCGCCACTCAAACCACCAGAACAGACCACCACAAGTGGTTTCAAAATAGTCGAAAGGAAAAAGAGAAAAAGAGAAATAATCATATTCAGTCCGACTACGATAAAATTAGCATTAATAATTATCACTATATTATTTAAAATTTCCTTATTTTAATGTCATTTCCATGTCTTTTATTTAATTGGATTGAATTGTAGCCCAATACATGTTCTTGATGAAATTTCATAAGTTTAATGTTGTGCAAATTTTAAATTTATAACTCGCAAGCGCACGAACCATTTAGATAGTATAGCGATTGAGTGCGAGGTCGAACCCATCGGAACTTAGGAAAATATATCCATGAAAATACACCATTGAATTAAATATGTTAAGAACTTTGAGAAATATGGAGATAAATCATAAATCATAAATAATTTATCTAATCTATGAACTTTAATCTTAATTTTGAAACATTCTACATTTAAACATAGAATCTAACAATTTAACTAATTTTAATTAAGATGGTGGCATTAATATAAAAATATAAACAATCTCAATCTAATTTAAAATACAAAATTAAGATGCAATTAAATTATTTCTAACCTAGTTCATCAATTTTAAGGATTTGAATTTATAAATAAAATAAAACATAAATAACATCTAAATTACCTATATACATATTTACAATGGAACTGGATCAAAGAATCAAGGAGGTATTATCATCCAAATTTAATGATAAAATAACGGCCTAGAACATGGAGCTCACGTAAAATTTCAATCTTATTCAAGTCTTTCATCAAATTAGTTCCCTAATAAATCTGAACCTTAGATCTAGATTAATCATGCAATTCTCCGATCTAAATATTTCATGTCTCAAAGAACCTTAGACCTAGAATAGTAATGTTAATCAAAGATCTAACTATTTCATATATGTCCAAATTAACTACCAAGGGAGGAGTCAAGAACTAAAATGATTCAAACCATCATAATAAAAATCAAAATTTGGAAAACCATAATTCTAATAATCTCACCTTCTTTTATTAATTAAAACATGGAATTAAAAATTACAAATCAATGAAATTTTGGAACAAAGACATAAGAAAAATACAATGGAAATCAAAATCCACCAACCTTAGAACCCAATGTGAATCGAAAATCCCACAGTCTTTCTCCTTCTCTTCTTCCTCTCCTCTCCTTTTCTTCAATGCCCAAGTTCAGTTTTCTCAATGGGAGAGGGCTAGTATTTATAGATGAAAGGAGGTGGAATGAATGGATTGAATTCAAAGATTCAAATAAAGCAAGGGACACATGGAGGGCGGATTTGATTTGTGCTAAGTATGGAATGACTTAAAAGAGGCAAGGAGCTAAATTTGTATAAGGAAAGTGGGTGTAGAATCTCATTTTTTACACATACACCATCTTGCAGCTCAGTTTTGACCCTTTTAACTTCCGAATCAGGAAAAGTTGTAAACTACAAAGTTATATCCCTTGAAGTCTTCTTTCCAACCCAAAAAGAATCAAAGCAATCGGACATCGGAGTGGAAATTTATGACCAAAATACCGAACATATATCAAACCTTCCTTATTTTTCTCCATTCCTTATTTTCTCTCTTTCCTTAATCCACTTGCCAAATTTGAAAATCCTCTTATATTAGGTTTTAAATTTTGAATTTCCTCTTAAGATAATGAAAATACTATTCACATATGTGGATTTCTTCATCGGCTTAATAATTGGGCTTGAGGTCCAAAATAACTCATAATGGGCCCAGGCTTTATATTTAAGCATTTTTTCTGTCATCCTCACTTTTAAACCTGCAAAACACAAAATTATACTAATTAAATAAAATTAAATAAAATGAGATACTAACAATTATAAATTTAGGAATAAAATATGTAATTATTTTGCACTCATCAAATACCCCAAAACTTACATTTTGCTAGTCCTCAAGCAAAACAAAAATTAAAAACTCTAAAAATAAAAATAAAAATCCTAAACTACACCATTTTCGCTGGCATTCTCGATTGCATTTAGCATATGCAACAAGCCTTTAAACCCCTAGCTCACCACTAGTGGACAAGTTATAGTCTCGTGAGGGCTTCCAGTGATGATACCCACAAACATCAAATTTTAGCAAAAATATGTTAACAAAAATTTAAACATCATATAACTCCAAAATTATTTCATAAAATTTATGCTCGAAATGTAGTGTGTGATATAGCAAACATTAATTTAGCCTTCTTTTTCAAAATACGCACAAGTTTTGTAACCACCAGCTGAAAATGCGCTTTGACTCCAATTCTCACAATTGTATATCTCTCAGAAAGACTTTCGCACATAGATTGGGCTAATTTCTCTCAAAAGTATATGTGAGCGGAATAATTTCTCAAATGCAAATATCTCACATATTTATCATCAAATAACGACTAAAATCAAAGAAAAACATAGATTTCATGAAAGGATGCCATTTTCCTGAGAATGTTGAAATAATACACCATAATTCTTCCTCATCTATTCTCCACTTTAAATACCATATTAACTGAGGATCAATAAGACTTCATGTAGGACGAAACGTGGCTTAGGACCGGATGATATCAAAGAAGGATAAAAAGACTCTAAAATTAATACTTTGAACAGAAAAAGTTAGAGGTCTTCAAAATTTTATAATAGGATATTGCTTCCTCTATTTTTTTAGCACTCGGAATCTTCAAAGCATTTCTTTTCTTTTCAAATTCAAATTTTTTTTTTTCACCTTTTTTTTTGTTCACATCCTTCATTTATGATGTATGGATATTCCCTTTCTTTTCTTTTTTTCATTTCCTTTTGATGCTTTTCTTTTTCTTTACTTTTTCAAGTGCCATAATTTTCTTAGAGTACCATCCCAATAACAATCATCTCTAACCTTTTTCCTGGGTCCTTAGAATAGGTCATAGATTTTTCAATGTAGGCTCAAACTCCACAACCGGAGTTGGGTATGGATAACATGGTTAATCAATAAAAATAGGCTAAATTTATATTCAAGGCTCAAAAGTGGGAACTAACATGATAATATGATAGAAAATAGGTAGGCTTCAAAGGCTCAAACGATCCAAAACAATGGCCTATATCACTTCCTAAGCTTAATACGACTATTTAATACATCTTCAAATAAATTCAAAAAAAAATATCTGGTGTAATAATCCAATTTTGATGTCATTCTCAGTAATTTGACCAAAACAAAGAATAATGAGATCTAACAACAAATATAATGCGCACATCAAAGAAAATAATAATTTACTTATAACCCTAAAAAAAAAATCGAATGGCTCAAAATCTCACTGGGTCACAAGTCTCCACTGGTATTCTTCCAGTGATCACTTAACTCATGAATATTCTTCTTTTTCAAGCTAATATTAATATGGCTAGTGTAAAGATTTCCAAGCATAAATTTCACAAAAGTCATTTGTAAAAGCATGATATAAAAATTTTAATCCACATATTAATGCTGAAAATCAAGGATTTTAAATATTTTTTTTTTTTACTAAAAAACAAAACATAAGGCTGAATTTTTTTTTTGTTTTTTTCAAATTGACTCTAAAACGGATAAGACTAAAAACAGACACAGTGTAACCCCCTAATACCCCCAAACTTAAATTGAACATTGTCCTAATGTTCCCTAATCTACAGTGATCAGTTGCAAATTAGGAGAAAAATATCAGAAACGAACAACTTGAGTAGAGCAATACCTGAGATGACTCACTTTATGCAAAACCTGAAAAAACAAAGACGCAAAAACACAAACGCAACAACAATGACTCTAAACTGACTCTCACACAAAAACTGACTCAATAAAAGTAAAAACCTAAACTAATCCAACATCAACACAAACACATAAATTCACACAAAATTCAAAAACCTAACCTAGACAGACTGACAAACAACCTCACAAACACAAACAATCAAATCCTAATCTAGTTATCAAATACTCACACAAGTTTTGACTTTTTTTTTTTTTAATGCAACTTAATCTAACAATGCAATACTCAAAGCAAATATGCAAAAAATAATAAAATAACTAAGCTAATGCATGAAACTAACACCTTAATATGCATGAGCAAATTAAATATGCAATTTTTTTTTTGTTTTTTTATGTGCAAAATAAATGGAAGACAACCTAAGAAAATGTATATGAATGCATGTAAAATTAAAAATTTAAAGAAAAGAGATTTAGGCATTTACCTTAGCTTTTAATGTTTACTTATGCAAAAATTTTAGAGTAAACGATTAAAATTCATGAAAAATAGAACACCACAAACTTTGGTGAAGATTCTGAATCTTATAAAAATGCATGAAACCTAATCTAAATGCAATTTCCTAATGTTATAACTAGTGGAAGAAATTAAATGATTGGAACCTAATTATGAACTCTAAACTAAATTAAGACCATAAAAATTTCTAAATTAATATCCACCAAATTAATCCAAATCAGATTTTCAAATAAGTTTAAAGTTGTTCCTTGATATATATATATTTTTTTTTTCGACACTATAACTGGAACATTCCAAATTTAGATCTACTTTCTAAAAATAGAACATGACTAAATTGGATTAAAATTCTAAGATTAGAAAATGCTAAAAATAGAAACTAGATATTTTTGGAATTTTCTAAAAATAGAAATCTGCAAAAATAAAAAAAATTCTAAATTTAACAGTGATTCCAAATTTAGATAATCTCCTGATTTTTTATTATTTTTAGGACTTCTAAATAAGGTAACCTTCTAAAATTAGAGTTTCTAAGAAAAATAGAAACTTCTAATTTTAAAGAGTTGCCAAAAATAGATATTTCTAAAATTAACATTATTTCTAAAAATAAATAATTCAATGGCTATTTTTTTAAGTTCCCCGGCAACGGCGCCAAAAACTTGTTGTGCAAATTTTAAATTTATAACTCGCAAGTGCACGAACCATTTAGATAGTATAGCGATTGAGTGCGAGGTCGAACCCATCGGAACTTAGGAAAATATATCCATGAAAATACACCATTGAATTAAATATGTTAAGAACTTTGAGAAATATGGAGATAAATCATAAATATGAAATAATTTATCTAATCTATGAACTTTAATCTTAATTTTGAAACATTCTACATTTAAACATAGAATCTAACAATTTAACTAATTTTAATTAAGATGGTGGCATTAATATAAAAATATAAACAATCTCAATCTAATTTAAAATACAAAATTAAGATGCAATTAAATTATTTCCAACCTAGTTCATCAATTTAAGGATTTGAATTTATAAATAAAATAAAACATAAATAACATCTAAATTACCTATATACATATTTACAATGGAACTGGATCAAAGAATCAAGGAGGTATTATCATCCAAATTTAATGATAAAATAACGGCCTAGAACATGGAGCTCACGTAAAATTTCAATCTTATTCAAGTCTTTCATCAAATTAGTTCCCTAATAAATCTGAACCTTAGATCTAGATTAATCATGCAATTCTCCGATCTAAATATTTCATGTCTCAAAGAACCTTAGACCTAGAATAGTAATGTTAATCAAAGATCTAACTATTTCATATGTCCAAATTAACTACCAAGGGAGGAGTCAAGAACTAAAATGATTCAAACCATCATAATAAAAATCAAAATTTGGAAAATCATAATTCTAATAATCTCACCTTCTTTTATTAATTAAAACATGGAATTAAAAATTACAAATCAATGAAATTTTGGAACAAAGACATAAGAAAAATACAATGGAAATCAAAATCCACCAACCTTAGAACCCAATGTGAATCGAAAATCCCACAGTCTTTCTCCTTCTCTTCTTCCTCTCCTCTCCTTTTCTTCAATGCCCAAGTTCAGTTTTCTCAATGGGAGAGGGCTAGTATTTATAGATGAAAGGAGGTGGAATGAATGGATTGAATTCAAAGATTCAAATAAAGCAAGGGACACATGGAGGGCGGATTTGATTTGTGCTAAGTATGGAATGACTTAAAAGAGGCAAGGAGCTAAATTTGTATAAGGAAAGTGGGTGTAGAATCTCATTTTTTACACATACACCATCTTGCAGCTCAGTTTTGACCCTTTTAACTTCGAATCAGGAAAAGTTGTAAACTACAAAGTTATATCCCTTGAAGTCTTCTTTCCAACCCAAAAAGAATCAAAGCAATCGGACATCAGAGTGGAAATTTATGACCAAAATACCGAACATATATCAAACCTTCCTTATTTTTCTCCCTTCCTTATTTTCTCTCTTTCCTTAATCCACTTGCCAAATTCGAAAATCCTCTTATATTAGCTTTTAAATTTTGAATTTCCTCTTAAGATAACGAAAATACTATTCACATATGTTGATTTCTTCATCGGCTTAATAATTGGGCTTGAGGTCCAAAATAACTCATAATGGGCCCAGGCTTTATATGTAAGTATTTTTTCTGTCATCCTCACTTTTAAATCTGCAAAGCACAAAATTATACTAATTAAATAAAATTAAATAAAATGAGATACTAACAATTATAAGTTTAGGAATAAAATATGTAATTATTTTGCACTCATCATTTAACATGAGTTTGATATTTCCTTCTATCCTGTGGTGGCAGTTCTAGTGAATGGTATAGCCTGCAAGGATCCAAAGCTCGCTCAGGCCAACGATTTCTTCTTTGCAGGGCTCCACAAAGCCGGCAACACGTCAAACCCAGGTGGTTCTAGGGTGACACCGGTAAATATGGCCCAAATACTGGGACTCAACACTCTTGGCATCTCCATGGTCCGTATTGACTATGCACCATGGGGTCTCAATCCTCCCCACACCCACCCTCGTGCCACTGAGATCTTGGCAGTTCTTGAAGGCACCCTTTATGTAGGGTTTGTCACCTCCAACCCTGACAACCATCTCATCACAAAGGTCCTCTAGAAGGTGATGTGTTTGTCTTCCCAGAAGGCCTCGTTCACTTCCAGCGCAATGCCGGCTAGGGCAATGAAGTCGCCATTGCTGCTTTAAGCAGCCAAAATCCGGGTGTCATCACTGTTGCTGATGCCATCTTTGGATCGAATGCGCCCATATCTGATGATGTCCTCGTCAAGGCCTTCCAAATTGACAGGCAACTGGTTGATAATCTCCAATCCAAGTTCCAGAAGAGGAACTAAGAAGGATTTCTCTCTTCTACTGTTTGATTTTTTTTGCAAGATTTATCATTGTCGTATTGTTCTTTCATTCTTTTCTACGTATGTCGAAGTGATTGTGTGTGCGAGAAAAATTGTAATACATGGCATGTTGATTAATGAAAGGTGATTACTGTATACCTGATTAAGAATAAATGTAGTCTAAATTTGTTGTGATTCTTCTGGCTTTAGACGTTGAAAATGCTAGGTTAGAATTGTTACAGGATAGAAAATGTGAATTTATGTTTGAGTTAATAAACCTTATTTTATAGAATGTACAATTTTAGACAATCTGAAGATTAAAATTTAAGACTAAAATCTATTTTTAGTCATCAGATTTAATAAATCAAAACTAATGGTGAGACGATAACTAATCTCAATTTATTTTGATCATATTTCTGACATTCACTCTTGGTACTAAATTTTTTATTTTTGAGACATTTCAAAATTCTAAATTCAATAAGATGGGATCTGGTGACCCACTGTACACCACATTTTTATAGTTTTAGCATATGTGTTTTCTAATAACGAAGTAATCCATGACCCTCACCTCTCTCAATGTAGGAGGGCATATTGGGTGAAACTCTAGAAACACGTAGTCTCTCTCAAACCACGGGTATCATCAGCAATTGCAACTCTTTCTACGAGGTTTCGATTCTGGGGTCGTCGAAGATTGTTTGCTACTCGCTGAAATGCCTCCATTGCGATACGCACTGCATCAACAGGTTCATTATGGTGGACATATTCGCCTTAGTCTTCCAAGGGAGGAGTCACGCTTGCTCCTAAACTTACAGAATGTCGGGATACTTCTGACATCTCTTGACAAACACACCTACTATTAACATACTATTTGCAATATAAATCATAAAGAGGTATACTATGAGCATCCGTATTATTCATAATATAACTCATCACAACACAAAATAATAAACCAACATACTTATACATGGCCTTCAGAGTTACAAAAGATTATATACACATACATATTCATTGATTCTATGACCTTACAATCTGACTACAAAAATTTATATACAAAGATTTTCTTTTCACTACCCAAAACATCTTCCCACCTAAACACAAGTCTTTTGTACAAGTACCAAAAAGTTTCTCTCGTCAAGTCTTTTTCCTCTCAGAACATGCCCTGACTACTTCTACCACGAGTCTTCATCTGAAGAGGAAGTTGGGTTATAGAATGGACATGCTCCAAGAAGATGGTTGTGTTCTCCGCAGAAGCTGCATCGAACTGGAACATTAAACCTCACACAACAACACATTTCCTCATAATGTCCAAAAACTCCATAGATTTGACAATTACGGTTGGGCGGTCATGGACAAAAGGAAGCAACACGCCCCAAATGAAAACAGTTAGTGCACATGGGGATTGGTCTTTGCTGAACATATATTTCATATATCTATAAAGGTATATTCAGATCAAAATGCGTGTTGTGCAAATTTTAAATTTATAACTCGCAAACGCATGTATTATTAGATAGTATAGCGATTGAGTGCGAGGTTGAACCCATCGGAACTTATGAAAATATATCCGTGAAAAATACACCACTGAATTACGTAATTTATGAAATTTAGTAAACATTGAGATAAATCATGAATATGAAATTACTTCTCTAATCTATGTATTTGAGTTTTAATTATTCTAATAATAGAAAACAAAATGGAAAATTAAAATTTGTGAACTTGAAATAAAATGGTGGATTTAATCTAAAAGTATAAAAAATCTTAATGTAACTTAGAAAACTAAATTAAGATGCAATTAATTAATTTACCAACCTAGTTCACCATTTTCAAGAATTTTGAGTTTTTTATAAACAAAAATAAAATTGAAAGCTCCTAAACTACCTCTGTACATATTTACAGTGAAACTAAATCAAAGAATTATGGAGGTTTTATTTTCCGTATTTCAAAAATTATATCAAGGCTTAGAATGCGGAGCTCACATTTATTATTTATCATGTACTCAAATTTTTCATCTATTAAAATCCTTATCATGAAATTTATGAAATCAATTAAACTAAGAAAATTCAAATTCGGCCTTAGGCTAAATAAAATTTCAACTTGCAATTTTGAATCTAAAAGTTTTTTTGCTCTTAAAAAGAGCCTTAGACTGAAAAAATCAAGTTCCATTGAGTCTAAAATATTTTTTTGCTTTCATTGAATAACTTAGAGTAATTTCTCACATAAATCCATAAAAAGATTTTAAATAAAATCAAACTTTCATCATACAAAAATAAATAAATGGAAAAGCATATTTCTAAGGGTTTTTCTGCCTTTCAATTATTAATAAAAATTGGAATTAAGAATTACAATGCATTGGAATTTTGGATTTAAATAAAAACAAATCAAGAAGATTCATGGACTTTTTGAATTTATTCTGAATTTAATCACATTAACACTGAATTTTAGAAAATAATGATAAAGAGACAAAGAATTTCTACTTTTATTAATTGAACTAAATTACCAGACATGAATTAAAATTAAAGAAAATAATTACAATAAAATAAAAACACTAACTGATAAACACCGTAAAATTACCTTTTTACCCTTTAATATTAGATGAATTAATCTTTATTTTGTAAATATTAAATATGTTTAATGTTATTTTAGAGTTTTGCAGAATATTTTGGAAAATACAAGAAATATAAATAAAAATTGGAGAAAAGGGGCCATAATGTCAAATTTGTAAAGTTTATAATTTTACCACATAATTTTGGAATTCATTGTAATTTATTTTAATTCAAATCCATTATGAGAATTTGAATTAAAATAATACATTTTTTATTTTTTTTACAAAGGTGGTTAATTTTTACAAAAAAATAGCCCATTGTTCCATCTTGAAGTCTAGAGGTGGGTCATGAAACTGATTAAGAAGAAAAGAAGCAGAGGAGAAGAAGAAGTTTCATGCCAGTACTACAACAGCCAGCTTCAACTTCCATGGTGGGGAGTGCTTCTAGCAGGTGTACTTGCATGTTTCTTCACCCTGCCGATTGGAATCATCACTGCAACTACAAATCAAACACCGGGATTGAATATCATTTCAGAGTATCTCATGGGGTATTTATACCCAGGCCACCCTGTTGCTAACATGTGCTTCAAGGTGTTTGGGTATATCAGTATGCTTCAGGGTATAACATTTCTAATGGATTTCAAGCTTGGCCATTACATGAAGATTCTTCCTAGAACAATGTTCATGGCACAGGGAGTTGGGTTTTCAGCACTAACAACAAAAGGCAGCAGAGTCAAAACCCATCCCCCTCCTCGTCAATGTCTACCTCTTCATCAGAGTCCGTCAAAATTTGTCCAACTATTCTCTGAAACTTGCACATAGAAGGGAGTGAGTCGTGACTTGTGACACAGAGAATGGATAAAGGGTTGCATGGTAAAAGAGAATAGGAGATGGCCAAATCTAAATCGGCAGAAGAAATAGAAGATTTCACCCAAATCCATATCGGCGACAAAGCAGGAAGATTTGCCAGTTGAGAGATAAGAAGGAGGTGAGTTTTGCCATGAGAGATAATCGAAAGAGATAAAGAAGAAGTTGTTAGCCGATCTTGACAACAGAGAAAAAAGGAGATAATGATAAAAGAAATAACCGAAGGAGAGATAAGGAAGAAAAAAAAAGAGTTTGAATGAGAAAAGCTACTGTACAGCGTTAACCGATTACATAGAAGAGAAAAAAAAAGGATTGCTTGAAGGTTTCAAACAACTGGATCTACATTCAGAGATAGAAGAAGAAGATAAGGATAACGGAAGATAAGAAAGGGTTAGCTGATTCTAAGCAGAGAAGAAAATGAGATAAGAGTTAGCCGATTACAAAAGAAAGCGATAAAATTGGCTGAATTTGAAGGATCTCTTATCTCGGC
Organism: Chimonanthus praecox; assembly: GCA_022113865.1. Lineage (NCBI taxonomy): Eukaryota > Viridiplantae > Streptophyta > Magnoliopsida > Laurales > Calycanthaceae > Chimonanthus > Chimonanthus praecox. The sequence continues at coordinate 10,559,135 of CM039096.1, read as the reverse complement.
TGAATTTAAAGGGTCCCTTATCTCATCCCTTCTCCCTTCTCCCTTCTATAAATTCATGTGTTTGGGTCAATTAAAAGTTGAACCGGGCAAGGCATTGAAATGACTGAAGTTGGACGACTAAGGACAGAGAAAAAATATTTAATTTCTTCTAAGTTATTTATTTTATTTTTATGTAATGATGTCCAAAAGATTGTGTTTCATTAGTTTTCAATTTTTAAATAAAATTCATGGCGGTTTCTTTAGATTTATGTTATTCCCAATTATTAAATATTCTATAGTAATGGTTTTTAATTCTTTTTATGAACATTATAAAACAAATTAATTTTAGAATTTTTAAAGGAAAAGTGGAACACCTGTTAGGATCGGTAGGACTTGACCTTTTTTTCAGTCTAAGATTCTTTTCAAGAACGGTTTATTTTAGATTTGGGAAATGTAAGTTTAAATCCCGCTCAAGCCTAAGGCTTGAATTGAAAATTTTTTTATTTAATGGACGACGTAATTATTCTAATTAGAATTTTAATAAATGATGAACTTGAATTATATTTTATAATTCTAGAAAATTTCATAGTCTAGGCCATGATTTTATTTTTAAATGGGATAAAATGCCACCTTCGATACTTGTTTCGATTCTATTGTAAACTATGTAAATAATTTATTATTATTGTTTTATTTTATTTATTCATAAAAAAATCCTTGAAATGATTTAAGTAGGTTAGAAATATTTTATTTGTTTCTTAACTTTTTATTTTAAATTAGTTTGAGGTCATTTAAATTCACTCCACCATTTTAATAAAAATTTATAAAATCTAAAATTTTGTAAAATTAAGATTATAACTCCACATTTTAGAAAATTATTTTCTTAGATCACATTATTTTAAGGTACCATTTTTATTTCATATATATATTTTGTTGATTTCACTTGGGTACGACCTCACACTCATTCATTATACTGTTAACTAGTTCGTGCGCTTGCGGGTTAATTTAAAATCACAACAAGTTTTAAGCGCCGTTTCCAGGGACCTCTCGAAATAAATTGTGTGCCATTAGATTATGTGATTTTTGAAAGATTGCTATTATGGAATTAATTTAAATTTATAATTTTGATCTAGAAACTATATAATCTGGATTTTCTATTTCTTAGAAATTTCCTAATTTAATAGTTCCTCTTTTTAGCAACTTCTCTAATATTGGAGATATGTCTTAATTTTTCATCTAACTTAGGAAAGTTTATAAAAAAAATAAAAAATTAAACAAAATTTTGATTTAATGGGGTGGAGTCCAATTTTCATAACCTTGACTTGATTTAAATTTTTTTTTTAGGTTACAAATATTATATTTCTTCCATTAGTTGTAACTTTATGACAATTGCACTTAGATTAGTATCATGCATTTTATTTATTTTATTATTTCAATTAGAGTCTTCACCAAAGCTTGTATTGTCTGTTTTGCAAGAATTTTAATTACGCCGCGCTTAAAAATCACTGGAGATATGTAGAATAACCTAAGGAGCTTTAAATTGCACGCTTAAAAAAAATTGCTGAAAATATGCATAAAAGGCTAAGGTGGGTGCCTAATTTTTTTCTTTTAGTTTTATATTTCTCATGCATTCATATAGATTTATTTAGGGTGTTCTTTATTTCTCTATTTTACTTATTGCTTGCATTTAATTTGTCCATGCATCTAGGTTCTTAGTATTCATGCATTAGTTTAGATTGTTTTATTATTATTTGCATATTTGTTTGAATGTTGTATGGTAATTTAGGACTGCATTTTTACAATATCTAGAATAAGATTAGTAAAATTGATTCATGCAACTCCTTAATAAAATCAATTAAGAAACCATTAGGCTAGATTTTAGGGTTTCAAGCTCATTAGAAACCTTTTTAGTCTAAATTAATTTTTGTAACCGGTGAATAATTTTTTTTCAATCATGGTGTCTAAGATTAGTTCTGTCACCAAGGTGTAAAGAGCCTAAGGATAAGTGGAATCTTAAGCAGATTCCTTGTGCTCCTCCACTTACCTGGGAACTTACCTGGCCATGATTGTGGTTAAACTCTCATCGGAGACTTACATTATTTGGAGAGAAAAGTTGGAGCAAGTCTAGAAATAATCCTTACGGTCCTATTAGCTAAATAAAAAATTTTGATTGCATTAGTGCAATTCAAATTTAGATTCAGGCATTTTTCTTGTGTGAACATGAATGATCTTGTTTGTGTATGAAGTATTGGTGTCGTGACTCTCTCAATCGTTTAGTTCGAGTTAAATTTTCTGTCTATTTACAGATCATTGCGTTTGAAGCTTAGTCATAGACAGTCCACCTCCATCACGACCACCATCACCTAAAATGGCCGAAAAAAAGAGTCGAAAAGAGAACCCTCCAAGATTACTTTTCAGCAGTCACTCCTAATACACCATCAGGCATAGTTGTCCCAGCAACTAATGCAACCTTTGAACTCAAACCAGGCCTATTATATCTCCTACCCGCATTCCATGACTTGATCATGAGGATCTTACCTACACATCAAAGAATTTTTAGAAATATACGCCACCATCAGACTCCAAGCATCACTGATGAATCCATTAAACTTCGGTTATTTCCTTTTTCTCTTAAAGAAAAAAAAAAAAAACTTGGTTAAATTCTCTACCTGCAAATTCCATCACAACTGGGGACCATTTAGCCAATAAGTTTTTGAATAAATTCTTCCCTATATCTAAAACTAACGCCCTCAAGAAATAAATTTCAAACTTTAATCAGAAAGAGGGTGAACAATTCTATGAATCATGGGAAAGATTCAAAGATACGTTGAATAAATGCCCCTACCACGGTTTTGAAACGGGGAAACTCGTGCAATTCTTTTATGATGGTTTAACCATATCAAACCACACAATGGTCGAGTCTATGAGGGTGGGGAATTTTTATTGTTAACTGTAACCAATGGATGGAATTTTCTTAGAATCATTGGCAAAAAGATCTCAGCGATGTGACTTATCCAAAAGAGATAATTCACCCAAACCTCAAAGAGAGGAGGTTTATATGAATTTAGTACCGACTTAGACGTTAAGATTGCAATTGCAAACTTAACAAAGAAATTCGATGCGTTAGCGATGACTCAGGCGATGAACCCAACATTAGGAATGCATACTGAGGTTTGCGCAATGTCTTCTAACATAGGACACACAGTCCAAAACTGTCATTCTTTCGGATCTAACACTGAGTGCTCAAGCGAACATGCCACTTCACTCAATAATTTTGGAAGACAGCAGGGAACCCCTTTCTCTGCCACATACAATCCTAAGTGGAGGAATCATCCAAATTTTTCTTAACTCCAGAATCAACCTCCTGTAGGTCAAGGACCCCATCAATAACAAGGTCCCCTCAATATCAAGGATCCCCTCAATATCAAAGTCCACCATATCAAAATCCACCATACCAACCACCTCAGAACTAGCTATTCCACCCATCTCAAAATCATCCAGCCCAGTCAAATCAGTCTTATCAATCCGGTCCATCTCAACAACGTAAGCCCTCTCTCGAGGATACGTTGCAACAACTCATGCAATCTACCAAGCAGGCTATGCACAAGCTTGAAACACAACTTGGGTAATTAGCAACTGCAATAGGAGATAGGGAGAAAGGTAGATTTCCCAGTCAGCCTATCCCAAACCCCAAAGGCCAGAATGAAGTTTTATCGTCTAATCTAGAAGACGCTAACTCCATTATAACCTTGAGATCTGGGAGACAGGTAGACAATAAAGTGAAATTACCTACGCAACCGGAAGGTTAGACCACTGGTCAGGATGACCCATCAAGTTCATCCACAATCCGAATTGAACTGAATCCATCTGCTACGGGCGTACCGTACAACTTTCAAAATGCCTATAGGAATGTCACCCTACCGTCTAGTTTATTTTAGATTTAGGAAATGAAAGTTTAAATCCCGCTTAAGCCTAAGGCTTGAATTGAAAATTTCTGATTTAATGGACGACGTAATTATTCTAATTAGAATTTTAATAAATGATGAACTTAAGTTATGTTTTACAATTCTAGAATATTTCATAGTATAGGCCATGATTTTATTTTTAAATGGGATAACATTCCTCCTTTGATACTTCTTTCGATTCCATTTTAAACTTTGTAAATAATTTATTATTATTGTTTTATTTTATTTATTCATAAAAAAATCCTTGAAATGATTTAAGTAGGTTAGAAATATTTTATTTGTTTCATAACTTTGTATTTTAAATTAGGTTGAGGTAAGTTAAATTCACTTCACCATTTTAATCAAAATTTATAAAATCTAAAATTTTGCTAAATTAAGATTATAACTCCACGTTTTAGAAAATTATTTTCTTAGATCACATTATTTTAATGGTACTATTTTTGTTTCATACATATATTTTGTTGATTTCCCTTGGGTACGACCTCGTACTCATTCACTACACTATTAAATGGTTTGTGCACTTGCGAGTTAATTTAAAATCACAACACTAACTTTAAAACCCAAAATTCTCCAAAACTCCAAAAAATAAATGCCCAGGTTCGATTTTTGCTGTACATGAGAATTCAATTTATAGATGTTTGGGTTGGAAATCAATGGCCAAGATCACATGGGTCTAATTGAGGAAAGGTCAAATGGAAGGCTAGGATTACATTATTTAAAGTAGAAAGGAGATGGATAAGGAAAGAAGTCACGCATGGAGTTTGTTTAAAAGGAGGAAAGGTGGTGGGATGTACATGGGTCAGCCAAAATATAGCAGCATCGTTTCCTCTCTGTTCTGTTTTTAATTTTTTCTTTTTCACTTTCTTACTTTCCTCCATACGAATACAGACAACAAAAATCTCCTTCCTATTCTCTACTTCAATCAGCCACCACCTTCTTTCTTTTCTTCTTCCTATCTACAGTGATTCGGCCAGCACCTCCACCAGCACCTCCTTCTCATTCTCTGCTTCAGTCGGCCACCACCTTCTTTCCTTAACAATGGTTACCTTTGTTTGGGTTTATGCTTCAGCTGGCTGCTTCTATTACCTTCACCGCCTGACTTCTTGTTCTCTAATTCAACAACAACTCTTGCTCACGTGGAGAATGGACACATCTTTTGCTGTTGTATTCTATTTTTTTATTTGCTTGCTGCCAATCTTTGCTTACTACTCTGCTTTCTTTTATTTTTCAATTCAAACTGTTGCTTTGTTTTTCTTGGATTGGTTACATGCTGTCTTATCCTTTTGATTCTCTTCTTTGGTACAACTGTTCTATCTTTCTTCTAATTGATTTCTCTTCATAGCTGTTCAAACCAAAACTCTTTTCACACTCTGTTTGGGTTGGCCAAAATCAGTGATGGAAAACATCCCCAAAAATGTTGCTATTTTATGTTTCTCTTTCACTCAGACAAGTAGAAGTACTTGCAGTCAATGAACACAACTACCAATGGCTCCAAAGAAACACATGACAAAGGGAATAGTAGAAACGGCTAGGATAAGTCTGTTAAGTTTCTCTCTTTGCAAAGGACGGTACATAGATGGGGCGGCAGCTCCTCCCTTTGATATTTCTATTTTTTAATTTTATTCTCCATTCTGTCTTGCACAAAATTGCTGCTCTTTCTCATAGAAAACACTGCTAGCAATTGCCTCTCTGTTGTGTTTCATAACCAGTATACACTTTCATTCTTATCTTCTCTGTATCTTGTGTATTTGGTTGCCATCTCAAACACTTGCTAAGATCACACAAATTGCTGCTATTTGTGCTTATATTGTATGAACAACCCAACAGAACTTGGAAGCATTGGCTTGGCTGGAAGTTTGATTGCTTTTTTTTTTTTTTCATGTGTTTCATCCATTTGCAATTACAACACATGTTTTCCAACTGATTTCTTAGCAGGCCCATGTGTCCACATGCAACTGAAATGTCCATGATTTAAAAGTTAAATGGACCCCCTTTGGGATAACAAGATTGATGATGCCAAAATAAATGGGACCCACAACTGTGATGACATGGCATTCAAAATGGGTCCTCTCTTCCCACTGTTCATAAATTTGGAGAGCAAACTTGTCCACTTTTTCTAATTGGGCTGGCTCATCTTCAATTGGGCCCTACTTCTTGATTTTTCTTCCATTTTCATTTCTTTTCTTTAAAATCTCCATTTTTCCTGCAAAATTCCAAAATCTCATTAATTATATAATCTATACAAAATTCAAGAGCTAACTAATCTAAATATCAAGGGTAAAATAGTCATTTTACTGCGCTCATCAATGCGCTGGTTCCTCCACTGTAGCAGGCATTGGTTCTAGAGGTTCTGGGGCAAAAACTGGTGCTTGAACTGGTTCTGGAGGATTCACTGGTTGAGGGTTTATTACTAGCTCCTGGTTTACTGGACATTCATACTCAAGTTCAGGTTCGACACTTTGTTCAATGTTAGTCATTGAAGGTGAGGTAGATGACCGATAGTGAGATGGGGTATCTGGTTCATAGGAAGTAGTTGAAGAGATTTCTACGATCTCCTTTAGTTGGGACTCTACATCTGACGTAGGTGATCCTGGGGTTCAAACCATCATACTAGAATCGCTAGTCGAGGAGTACAACATCAGCGGACTCCCGGGTGTACCCTTTCCCATTACTTGAGTTGGAATCTTATTGTCAGACATCTCATCCAAGAATAAAACAACAGTTAGTAAGGGAACAAGGTGAGAATATAGGGGTGACACTAAAAACTCACACCCATACTACACTTTAAACATGCATGACCCTTCACAGTCCGAGAGCTGAACCTAAAGCTCTGATACCAAACTGTCACGCCCCGACCTGATATGTGGGCCCGGAACGAGACTAAATTTTTAAAAAAATTAAAACTAATCATAAACAAAACATGTCCATGGCCTTGGGTCTGCTTAAGCACATGAAGAGACCACACGTGTTCATAAAACCTAAACTATCACATAAGGTATTTATAATCACATAATAGTTCACACCATAATTATACACATACAAGTCTGGATGCTACAACTGGTAAACTTAGACAATATTTACATATTAAGCCATCTAAGTAAATTTATTCCAAATCAACTTATTGGAATTCAAAGATTCCACAGCTTAGGCCATTGCAGGGGGGTCCTCCGCTGCCTCCAGATCTTGTCCTGCATTGATGTACACGTGAGCTTCTAGCCCAGTGAAGAGAACTTGAAATTTCATAGATATAGCATGTGATAGAGAATTAAATTCTACAATGCAGTTAAAATAAATAACAGAACATGTGGCAACTGTTCTTTTCTTCAATTCATAATGTGTATCATTGTTTTTTGACTCACTGGGGTATCCCACTAAACCCCTTGAGGTATCCCACTGAACCTCAATTGTATAGGCCTAGGGTATCCCACTCAACCCTGTCGAGAAAACCAACTCATCCTCGAATGCATTAAGTCAAGGCAGACAAAATGCAACATCTTGCAAGAGCTCGACCGACTTCACAAGTGTGTGTGGGTATATATTTAACATACACAATAAACAAAATTCCATAAACATGAAAAATTTACAATTACTGTTGACTCGCAAGCGCACGAACCATTTAAATAGTATAGCGATTAAGTGCGAGGTCGAACCCATCGGAACTTAGGAAAATATATCCATGAAAATTATACCATTGAATTAAGTATTTTTAAGAATTTTAGGAAATATGGAGATAAATCATAAATATGAAATAATTTATCTAATCTATGAGTTTTAATCTTAATTTAGAAACATTCTAGATTTAAATATAGAATCTAACAGTTTAACTAATTCCAATTAAGATGGTGGCATTAATATAAAAATATAAACAATCTCAATCTAATTTAAAATACAAAATTAAGATGCAATTAAATTATTTCCAATCTAGTTCATCAATTTCATGAGTTTTTGGATTTATAAATAAAAATAAAATTAAAGACATCTAAATTGTATCTATACATATTTACAGTGGAACTGGCTCAAAGAATCAAGGAGGCATTATTTTCCATATTTTAAAAATAAAACAAAGGCCTAGAATACGGAGCTCACGTAAATTACCAATCATGCATTCAAATTTTTCATCGATAAATATTCTAACAATTAAATCCATGGATTTCATTAAATTAAAAATCTCAAATTAAACCTTAAAATGAATAGAATTTAAACTTTATCTTCAAATCTAAAATATTTCATCGCACTCTTAAAATAAGAGCCTTAGATCGAAGAAGGAAGTCTATTCAATCTAAATTTTAATCACATTTAATTTGAAATAATTAAAATAAATCCACACATAAACTTAATTAAAGAATAAAAATCAAATCAAATAATCATCATACATAAATTGAATAATTGGAAAACCATACACTAAATATTTCATCACACCTCAATTTTATTTATGAAACATGAATTTAGACTTACATATCAATGGAATTTTAAAGAAAAAGAAATACAATTAAAATCAAAATCCACCAACCTTAGAACCCAATGTGGATTGAAAATCCCACAGTCTTTCTCCTTCTCTTCTTCCTCTCCTCTCCATTTCTTCAATGCCCAAGTTCAGTTTTCTCAATGGGAGAGGGCCAGTATTTATAGATGAAAGGAGGTGGAATGAATGGATTGGATTTAAAGATTTAAATAAAGCAAGAGACACATGGAGGGCGGATATAATTTGTGCTAAATATGGAATGACTTAAAGGAGGCAAGGAGCTAAATTCGTATAAGGAAAGTGGGTGCAGAATCCCGTTCTTTACACATATACCATCTTACAGCTCAGTTTTGACCTTTTTAACGTCCGAATCAGGAAAAGTTGTAACTATAAAGTTGTAGCCCTTAAAGTCTTCTTTCCAACGCAAAATGAATCAAAGCAATTGGACATAGGAGTGGAAATTTATGACCAAAATACTGAACATGTGTCGAACCTTCCTTATTTTTCTTACTTTCTTATTTTCTTTCTCTTCCCTTAATCCACTTGCCAAATTCGAAAATCCTCTTATATTGACTTCTAAATTTCGAATTTCCTCTTGAGATAATAAAAAGTCTTCACACATGTGGATTTCTTCATGGGCTTTTCTTAATGGGCTTAATAATTGGGCTTGAGGTCCAAAATAACTCATAATGGGTCCAGACTTTATATTTAAGCATTTTTTCTTTCATCCTCACTTTTAAACCTGCAAAACACAAAATTATACTAATTAAATAAAATTAAATAAAATGAGATACTAACAATTATAAATTTAGGAATAAAATATGTAATTATTTTGCACTCATCAATTACCATCCACTGACATTAGATTCAGGTTTACCAACCTAGAATCTTCATATTCACAACATCTACATAACCATGTTAGTACATGTATATTCATAGGTATATACAAATAATCACATGCATACTTCAACATATATCATGTATATATGATTTTTAGATAGCACATGTACACATTCACATACAATCATTCACTTGCAAATAAACCACAATTGAGCTCCTCACTTTGATCAACGAAGTTACGTGGGTTTCTCGATTTGCATGAAGGAGAGAGAGAGCCGGTCCAACTGTTTCAATTGGATAATTGACGGAGTTAGACACTATATATTAAAAAGACCCAACCTACGAAATTGAGAAGAAAATAGTGGAGGTTTAATTTAAATACTCCAAGTTGGTATTATTTCATATTTAATAATAAAACCTCTCTAAAATTTGAAACTAAAAAAAAATAACATCCTTCTCCATTTATCTTTCACTACTCATAGTATAAAATTTTGCAAATTAATTAAAGTATTTAAATAAACATAACTCAACTAGTTAAATAGGTGTATTTTCAATCACTTGCTTATTTATGGAAATAATCACTTCCTAAATCATATCATAACATATTTTAATTGAAACCCAAAACAATAACATCTAATGTTATTTAAAATAAATACCTCATCCAAAAATCTGAATAATCCATATTTATTACATTAAAAGCCTAATGTGATAAATAAATAAAAATCGTACAACAATATCATATATTAAAATAAATAGAAACTAATTGATTAAACTAATAGAAATTCCAACTAAGTCATATTCATGAAACAACAGTCCCTCCTAACTTATCTTAATCATATATTTTAAACTATTTGAAAACAAAATATCCAAAGACACTAATGAACTTAATAATAAGAAACATTACAAAGCCTAAAATACCAGATCAAACTATAACTTTCTCCATTTTAGGAAAGATGAAGAAGACAAGAACTGTGAACAAAAATGGGTTTTTAGTCCCCTACTTAATTTCATTTTATTTAATCAACTTAAACTAAATCTTGAAAACCACTATAAACTAAATCATAGCTTAAAATTGCAAGATGAAGGTCTTAGCATATAAAAAATCACTTCTAAAGGTATTACTTAAAAATTAAAAGAAAAGGGACATTTTTCTCTAAATTCTAAAAATCCAAAAATGAAGCCCAAAATCAACCCATTTCACAAAAAGAACAGTCCCGGAGCTATTAAAATTTCGAATAGATGGATTTCTATACCTTGATCGTTGAAATCTACTGAGAAATGATGAAGTTTGAAAGCCCAACAAAAACACCCAAAACCCGAACACTGTTGCCGCAGGAACCGTTGGAAAAAGGAGAAGAAAGAAGAAATAAAGGAAGTAAAAGAAACAAAGGAAGAGAGGATCGGTTGAAGAAGACAGAGGAAGAAGGTGAAAAGGAAAAAAAGAGAGGGATCGATGGAGGGTGAGAGACCCCCTTTGATTTTTTTCTTTTTTCTTTTTACACCTTCAACTTCTTCTTTTCTTTTTTCCTTTCTCTCTCCCACGTTAGCCTAACTACATTGTAGCTTATTAATTCCCTTCTTATCTTTTTAAAAATAAACTAAACTATATACTTCTATAGTTTGTAATAATAAGCTAAAACTACATAACACCATAATTTGATTAAATAAATTAAACCTCTTTTTTATTTATAAAACTATTTTGACACTTTCGAATATTTAAAATTAAGATTTTTAAAAAAAATCCATACTTCTACAAATCAAAATGTCAACCGGGAAAATTCTTTAGACTTAGAATTTTAAAACTAAATTAATGAGTGAAATATGAGAATTTAAACACTTCAAATAATTTATTTTCCAATTGCATATTATTTTAAGGGTCTCAGCCGAAGAAATTTTAGAAATTTCAACTTTCCCACTACACAAACGTGTTGGATCCACAGACTTTGAACTCGGGTCGAGTGAACTCTGACTCTATAAAAAGCCCATTTGTTAATCTCTTAGATTAACCGGCACTAAACACAATCAACTATAATTAATCACATAATTATACGCTAAGTTTGGTCGTGTACAGGCTCATTCCAACTAAAGAGAAGTATGAAAAGATACGTGAACATATCATGGATGTACCTCTTGTATGCGAAACAGTGCGTGAGTGGCACCCTGATATATCTTGTGAAGATCCTGCTGACATTTCTCAAGATAGCAGCAAGCTCTGGGAAACAAATAAACCCAGTATCTCTCGGCCCCATCGTGGGTGGCAAAGGTTGATTTGGATCAGAGGTGAAGGAGGTACCAGGTTTCCAGATGTGTACTATGTCGCACCATGTGGCAAGAGAATGCGCTCCATGGTGGAGGTCGAGAAGTTCTGGCTAGAAAATCTAGGGTTTTTAAGTGCTGGGATAAGTATGTCTCACTTTTCATTACAAATCCCAAAAGCCTTTGCAAGAAAATTATGTGAGAAAGCGCCCAACTACAAAAGCAATGCTACAGTGCAATGGTGCAAGACTTGAGACAATGAGACGTCATGAACCATGTGAAAGTTTTTGATAGGAATATTCTTGCAGTAACCAACACCGTTCATGGAGGCCCCAGATCCTGTTGTCCCACCATTTTTTGCTGCTATATGTTTTCTTCATAAGATTTTTTGAGAGACCTCTACAACGTCTCTCTGCCCCTGCTGTATTCGTCCACCAATTGCGATTCAGTATTGGTGTTTCATTTTTTTTTCTTCTCGCAACAATCTACGATATCTGTGCCAAGATGAAAGGGGGAGAATTGAAGAAATGGACACAAAATGCCCTTCTCCTCCTACTTAACTACCTTTCGACCAGCCTTGTTTTGCAGTTTCTCCAATATGAGACGACCTCTGTAGCCGTAGAAAGGGACGCAACTTTCCATTCGTTCGAGCACGCCTTGTTTTGTCGTTTCTCAAAATGAGACAGTAGCATGTTTGTACACATGTCCTTTTGTTGTGGAATTCATTCACTCATTTTATTTGGTGGACTCTGATTCGTCCCCATTATTTGATGGTCTTTAGGACTTCAGCCATTGTTTGCTGGCCTTTTATGGCTACAACCTTATTTACTGGTCTTTATGACTTCAGCAATTGTTTGCTGGCCTTTTATGGCTACAATCGTATTTGTTGGTGTTTATGACTTCAGCCATTGTTTGCTGGCTTTTCCGATCAGATTGATTGATGTGATGACTTCAGCCTTTTTTGGCATGTACTATGCCCTTTGTGTTGCAGGTCATTCATTGTTTGTCTTTATCGCATATTGCAATCATTGTTTTGTCGGACAATTGTTTTACGGCCACTGCCGTCTTCCAAGCCATTCTCTTTTACAGGCCACCATCTGTGTTTGCCACCTGTCATTTTGCAACCAATCAACATTGCCTCGTCAACAATTTTTGTAGCCAAACAATTTACTGCCACAAATCTTCGTGGCCAGCCGGTGTGCCACCTTTGCAGTTCACCTGCCGTTTTTACACGTTCCAAACTTCACGTTCATCCACGCTTCAGCTTGCGAGGGCGTATTGTAATAATTAGAATAATTATGTTATTAGGATTCCTAGTTTTGGTTTACCTCTAATTAATAGGTTATTTAATTTATGATTAGCATAGAGTTTGAGTTTGGGTGTGATAGCCATAGGGTTAGCTAGAGGCTATAAATATAAGTAATAGGTTAGGAATTCAATACAATACTCAGATTATTTCTTTTTCTACAAGAATGTCTTTTTATTATTGGTGGGAAGGGTTCCTCCTCTCGATGCAGATTTTTTGAAAAAACATTGATGGCAAAGTTCATCTCTGATATATGACCGTTTATCTGATATAAATAAAATATAATTAAGGCTTTGTTTTGATGCATACTGAAGAGAAACAGGGACAGATAAACAGGGACTAGTGAAGAAATTTGATGCCCATTAATAGCTACTTCATTATATAGAAGAGAACTGTTATTTTTAAAGTTTGGTAAAAAATGGCACTTGATTTCCTGGGCCAGGTTTGGTCAAAATGATATTCAATGAGCCACCTGTGGTCTCCCAAAGCAATAGGATGAGTCGAGCTTCTTTCAATTCAACCAATGGAAATGCAACCCCTTTTGGATAATTCTGCTGTTATTGCAAATGGAGATGGATATGGCAGTGATGGTTCCAAGTTTGCCCCTTTGTAACTTTCCTGCCTGTTGTGTTACTCCATGAAATTACTTTTATTCTTGTTGAAAGTGGTTCTCTCCTTGCTGGATATTCATCAGATTTTTCATCATGCAATTACTTTTTCTTCTCGTTTGTAGACCTGTTATTATTTCTCTAAGGCAAACACTTCTGAAGGACCATTTGTTGTTATTATACTAGTATTTCTTCTTCTCATGCTTTTGTGAGTGGCAGTTGAAATGATTGGTTATAAAATTCAATGGAGTCTGAGTCGACTCACTGATACAACTCGGACTTGAATGTATCACTTTGAACTCAACTATTTTTAGTGATTGCACTCTCAGAGAACTTCCTGTTTATTGGGAATTCTACTCTTCTGGGTGTTTGTCAGGATGATTTTTTCTGAACTGTCATTGGTAAGCTGAAGGAGGTGCAAAATGGAAGTCCAGATGAAGTGACTGCTCATCCTCCTCTGGTCATCGGATTTAGTTTGAGTTAATTTGATTCGACTAAATTTCAAGTTAAGCAATTCAATAATCTTTTTCAATTTTCTTTTAAATTTAATTAATTTCTCAACTTGATAGAATTTTAAATGAAATTTGAATTTAGAATTTTCAAACTCCGATTTAGGTTTAGAATAAAATCTGATTTATTGGGCCAATGGCCTAAAAATTAAGGTTAAAAAGTTTTAATTTTGCCTCTGGTAGAATTGAAGTAGCAGTTGGAGTCATATGATAGGCCAAATGGACAAATGGGCCTTTATCGAGCCTTGGACAGTCTGATAGCCCGATTGGGCATGGCCTGATCCAACGCTAATCAGATCCTATATTATCGGGCAGGGCCGCGGACTGTCCGAATATCCTATTGGGCCATGCCGGACCTGAGTCCGTTTACAGGCCTAATCACATGATTAATCAACCTAACAATGGCAAGTGTTATAACTGTTATACAGAGGAAGAGAAGTGTAACGAGTCCATTTCTACCTAAATAAGGTGACTGGACCATACTTGGATATAGTGTATAAAACTTAAACTTCATTTGATTATTTTAACTACGATTTTAGATCTTGAAAGTTTGATCATTTTAAAGCTTTTCTTTTTTCATAAGTCATCTAACAAAATTATAATGATTAGATATAAGAATTTCTGTTGAATTATATTTTTCGTAAAATTTTCAATCTATTCCACTCATCCACCTTAGAGAATCACAATATCCTTAAGAAAAGTTGGTATTCAAGTCTTCTAAAGAAATTGATTAATTACAAATGTAGATAGAATCTTTTCCCATTGCAAGCGAATATGCTAAGTAGAGCGATGTTAGTCCCAAGTTTTTATTGTTTTTTATTTGTTCAGCTCAAGACGTACCACCTATCATTGAAATAGAGTCTTCGTATGTATAAAATAAGACGTTAGTTATTAATGTAGCCATAGACAATTAGACATGGTAATAGAGAAATATATTTTGGTAGGGCAGGCAGATAGAGGAGGGTAGTGACCAACCTCAAGCTGGCTAAGAAGGTCCCAATTCTTCTTTATTGGTCAACCTTACTTAAAAATATGTCCATTTCAACAACTCTTGTGATCTACTCTCTTCAGCCTTCAATAGGCCTGATTCACTTCCAATTCAACATTGGCCACACAAATGCTGTGGTTATTGCTGCTTTGAGCAGTCAGAACCCGGGAGTCATCACCATTGCCAACGCTGTGTTTGGATCAAATCTGCCAATCTCCGATGATATTCTTGCCAAGGCCTTCCAAGTGGACAAGAAAATTATCGATAAAATCCAGGCCCAGTTCTGAGTGGATCCTTAACCAACAGACCATGGTTTCTTCATTGCTGTCTTTTGGGTTTTGAATAAATGAGTACATGTTTGGTTTTCCTACTACATTCAATAAATGAATTTGTTTGTCTAAAGTACCAAGATTCTCAACATCAAACATTTGCTGCACTCTTGTATAATTTTACCCAACTCGTTTGCATAACAAAACTAGATAGTGACGATGAAGGTTCAAATAAATGCAAAATCTTGAATAAAAGAGATAAAGATGATAATCCTGGCCAGAATAAACCAACAAAGGTGATTTCAGGTGTCCAGAAATATGGTGCAATTTCGGTAATTGAGTTGAATTGAGAGTCAAATTTTAATCTATCCATATTTAATTCGGGCCACTATTTTTCAATCAAACCCATATTGTGACCTCCTTCAACTTTCTCATAACCCAACCCATTTTAAAAAAATCCAATCCGTCTTTATTTTGGCCCAACGAATTTAGATTGAGCTAAAATGGATAACAGGTCTATCCATATAATTAAATAGATAATTTGCTCTTCATACATTGCATAGGTATGCAATTTGGATAATTTGGGCCGGCCAGGTTATGTAATGCGTGACTTTAGTCCGGTCGAAATTAAAAGTGAGTCTGATTTTTTTAGCTTTGACCAACTCATTTTTTAAATGGATTAAGTTAGTTCACTAGTATTTTGAGTCGAATAAGTTATATTTGAGTTGACCGTAACCCAAATTGTACTCCGTTACAAAAATAATTATTAAAAAGTGAGTTTTACGACCAATTTAAAAATTAAGGACCAAAATAACTATCTATGGGATCGTGGTGGGTCTGTCATTTTTTGATAGGTTTTAAGGAACCATCCACAGAGGGTCCGTCACCTCCCTCGGTCTCCAAAACTCTCGACAAACAGCAACAATGTTGGGATATGAAACTTAACATGTTGCCAAAAATTTACATATCGTTGCTTGTAGTAATTAATTGTGAGCAGATATTGGCCTTTGGAACTTGGATTTAATAATGAAAAGGTGATGGTATTTATTGCTAAGATTAAGAGTTAGTTATCTGTGTTCAAATTAAGGTATATCTTTAAGAAACTGAATGTATTTAAATTTGTACATGCGAATAACTACCATTTATCATGTAACATAAGATTCAACCACCCATTTATCATGTATAGTTGTTGGTTTGACAATCGGTCTCACAATAGTTAATTCATTTTTGTTGATTAATCCCTTTAGCAACTAGACTAGCGTTGCATCTATCTAAAGGTACTATCAGCTTTTTCTTAACCAACGAGCATTGTTAAAATTTTGTGTATATAAAAGATACGTCCATTCGAGTTTATTAAACTATCTGTGTGCCAATATAATGGTTTTACGCTGGGTAATCTGAAATTTTTCACATGTAAATTCAAAAAAGAAAAACATAATAGTTTCTAACCTAAGTTCCTCTATAAAGTGCCTATAGCAAACTTGGCTTTACTGGGCCTATGAAGCCCGGATTATTAAAATCACTATTATCTCATAAAAATTAGTTTGGTATAAATCTAGTGAAGTCCTATGTAATGAAAGAGTACCATATTAATTAAGAGTGGAATTCTGTAAATTCGCTAAAAGGCAATGCTTTATAGAGTGAAACAACTGAAAAAACTGTGATTGTAGAAGTATATATACTATCAAAAGATAAAATTAAGAATTACCTCAGTTCAGAACCTTAAAACTACATAAATAAAACATATTTAGAGTGACTGTAACCAAACAGAGTTTTCCTTCGTCTATATCCAATTACTCGGTGTCGCTCTTAGATAATCCTATTTGGTGCTTATTTGCTTGAAAATCTCACATTTCAAAGGTCGCCTGGTGATGTTTGACTTATGCTAACACTCTCCCTCAATGTTAGGGTTGAAGACACTCACCTCTCTCCCTTCATGCAGGGTTTGAGATACAAACCCGATCCATCCCAATTGTACTCCCGCTCTAATCCGAGATTAAACACATGAGTACTACTCATTCTAAAAAACCTGCTATTAAGGAAAGGGTGCACATACACTTATAAATCTAACATTTCAAAAGTCCACTGTGAGACTTATACTAACATTTTCAATACATCCAAATAGGATTCAACTATAGTTTCCGGCCTTTGTTAGAAGCCCCAAAAAACAAAAAATTCTTAAAACCATCTAATTTAAAGTTTTTCTATCCATTTTCATTGTATTACGTCGTAGGGCTAGTGAATTTAGTTAAAACTAACATATGATGCTTGAATTGTCTAGAGTTTATATTTCATTCAATATGGTCAAGAGGCCCTAGAATTATGCGTATTGTAATTTTTCTAATATGTTTTAGATGCGACACTAAAGTCAGTTTAATGCATGATGCATTGAGTCCATAATCACGTCAACGCCTACCATATATCATTAAATATTTTGTCACATGGATGAGACAGTTAGATAGAATGTAGATAGAACTGCTCTCACTTACTACCATTGTCATAAATATTTTCATTATATCTATAGAATAAAGGTTAGTTATATAGATTTGTAGGGCAGATAAAACCTTGAGTTAAGACTTTAGAATTGAAAAACATGTGCATTTTAACAACCATTATGGCCCATATGGCTTATATTTCCCTATATATATGTGCCCTATCTCTACCTTGTTTCTCACACTCATAGCTGCTCAGACCTCTTCTTCTATCATTTGCTCTATTCACCTCTAAATTCATAGGAAGAGTGACGATGGCACCTCATATCTCTGCAATTCTCCTCCTTTGCTTCTTCACCTTATCTCTTGTTCATGCTTCCGATCCAAGTCCCCTGCAAGACTTTTGTGTCGCTGACCGCAACTCACCTGGTACTTGTACACTTCACATTCATTCTTTCCTTTCTTGAACTATTGCAGATACGTATTTCTAGTGCAAATTTAACTCACTATTTCAATTACATTGCAGTGTTTGTAAATGGGTTTGTTTGCAAGGATCCAAAGCTCGCTAAGGCGGAGGACTTCTTCTTTTACGGGCTTGACAAACCAGGCAACACAAACAACAATGTTGGGTCCAACGTGACTCAAGTGAATGTGGCCCAGATACCAGGACTCAACACTTTAGGCATTTCCTTGGTTCGCATCGACTATGCACCCTACGGTCTAAATCCTCCACACACGCACCCCCGTGGCACTGAGATACTAACTGTCCTTGAGGGGGCCCTTTATGTTGGATTTGTGACCTCCAACCCTGAAAACCGGCTTATAAGTAAGATCATTAGAAAGGGTGATGTGTTTGTCTTCCCAATAGGCCTCATTCACTTCCAATTCAATATTGGCCGGACCAATGCTGTCGCTATTGCTGGTTTGAGCAGTCAGAATCCAGGTGTGATCACCATTGCCAATGCAGTGTTTGGATCAAATCCACCAATCTCTGATGATATTCTCGCCAAGGCCTTTCAAGTGGACAAGAAAATAATAAACAAACTCCAGGCCCAGTTCCGAGTGGATCGTTAGCGAATAGCCCATGATTCTTAGTTGCTGTCTTTTGGACTTTGGCACTATCCAACTTAAATAAACGAGTGTGTATTTGTTTATCCTACTATATTAAATAAATGAATTTGTTGTGTCAAGATTCAAGACTGTCAACATCTATCTTATGATGCATTCTTTTTATGATTTTATCTAACTCGCTTGCTCAACAAGATTGATATTTTTTATGAGGCGTTATATGAACGCAAAATACTGTATAAAAAGAGATAAATATGATGAACTAATCTTGGCCAGAAACATCCAACTAAGGTGATTTCAAGGATATACACCATCTATCTCAAGGCCCAACCACTCACTTGCATCAATGTTAAACGTGTGTGTCGTGTATTGGTATCAGGATTTTTTTTTTCTTTTTTTTATTGACGAATGTCTATTAATGTGCCTCACAAACTATAATATTTAAATCATATTTATTAAATCTATTTAAATGTAAAATTTTATTTTAGAATTTTTTTTTGCTATAAAGCTATAAAATCAATGGCGAGATTGGACAAGAAAATATCTTAGAAAATATATTTTTTTTGTTTAATTTTGCGAGGACCCTATGTGAGCCAAAGGAAAATAAACACAGGTGAAAGATAAAAGGAATATTTATATTTAAATAAGTTTAATGATTTTAATTAAATTAATATACTTTATAAAAAAAGAGGAGACATGTAAGCAGTAATGCCCTAACTGAGCCCCTACCACCGTATAGTGGTTCCCTGTGAATTTGAAAACCGATCCTCAGTAGAGTCATCCAAACCAATGACTCTGGTTTTTAGATTTTTGAAGTTTATACATTAGTTTGATTCTGTTGTAAAAATCTAAATTGTATAAAGTGAATACAAGTCAACTTAATTCTGTAGAGACTTGTTAACTATTTAGGATAAAAAAAAATGATTTCATATGATCTATATTAAGCTAAAATTAAAATAATCTATCAATAATTATTTATAAATGAAATTATACTATTTTGTATTTTCTTCAACACAACAATTTAAAACTTCTGATTCAATGTTATGTTTCACAATTAAAGGAGATCCAGAGAGTATCTTATATTAATTCATCGGGGAAATAATATATTAAGAATTTTTTGAATTTATAAGAAAACGGAGTACGTGTGGCTAAAAAAAATGAAGTGCAATCTAGAAAAATGAATTGGTAATAAACATATCACTGGGTGTACTCAAACAAAGTGTGTAGATGATAATTTATTTATTTTCATTCTCTATCAATTGTCAAGAAATAAATAATACTTTAATAAAAAACATAGAAATTTACTAACAGAATAATAGAAATAATTTAGTATATACAGTATTGTAGTATACTAACTGTGTTATTATCATGAGCTGTTACTAAAAATGTTTCCACAAATAATTGAATATATGATATTTATTATATTAGCAGTCGTGTAGTCAATATTAAAAAAAACATTGATATTTTAATTATCAACTTACAAGTTACATCTGAATTTAATTGTCACGCCCCAACCCAAAATCGACACGTGACGCAGAAAAAAATTTCATTTCTCGAAATACACCAAATAAATAATAGTTACACGTGAGAATCACACGTGTTAACACACAATAATAGTATCATATCTTTTTAGGGAAGTAAGATCCCTACTGAAATTTCGGCAGATTCTCCCTAAAAATTGGACTATTGGGCCAATCTTAGCCTCTAGAATTAATCCACCTGTTCAACATAGTAAAAGAATGTATAACCATTCACGTCCAACCACAATAGAGATTACCTTCTCAATGTTTAGAAGGTTCAAATAAGTTTTGAAAACATTAAACATGTTTTCAATGATAATTATACATGGTTTATCTTCTAACTTAACAAAAATACACATAACTATATAATCAAAATAACAAAATATCAAAATGATAGTCAAGTGAGTGGTAGATCAACAAGGTGGGTAGTCTATAGACGTCCTCTTGGTCCCTCGGGCCCCACCGAAGCAATAGTACCTGAAATTGCAAGGAGGTGAATATAAACAAGCAGAATGAGGAAATACATGCATGCTACACACTAACAAACTCACAACATATAATGTATGTAATGGAGAGTGTAATCATACTATTCTACGTAATCATATTACCACATCATCATTATGGGAACTACTCCCCTCTTAATGGAATTTTACAATGGGACGGATGGTCATCACAAGCAATATACCTCAACTTCAAACATGACTTAGGGCCCACGACTTACTAGGCGGGTGAGTCACGCATAGCGTGTCCATGTCAACCTCGCCCTGTGTCCCTTCACCTCATAGATGATTCAATCAAGTTCTAAGGTAGTCAAATCACGACTTACGGAGCTAACACCATCCCCCACAGGATGAATGTATATCTAGCCCTACGTATCCAAGCACATCTGAAGTGCTAAATGGCCGTGAGAGCGCCCTACAACGCATGACATGTGAGGGACCTACTCCTCAACGGCAACCCTATGAGACCCAGTCTCCGTAGCCGATGCCACTGTCCCAATAAGAATACTAAGATAATATCTGTTGCATTGTCATCCCAACCCCCTCAAAGGAATTGATTATTCACATTAGTGGAAATTCCAAATGAGGTAAAGTTCACTTTACTACCCCATGATCTATTCTCACCATAGCATCATTAAATTGTTCATGTCCAATAAGCACATCTTTCCTAACTCACTCAAATTAACCTATTTTATGTTAGTTGTGAGTACACAATAGACATGAATATCAACCTCAATATAGATGAGCTCTCAAACACACCAAGCTCATACAAACACCCTTAAGCAAAACATGATAATTTACATAACCAATTTCACAAGTTCATATATTTAAATTCATCTTATTTAGATTAGTCTTGAGAGGAGAGTAATCTCTTATACTTGGGATACTCAATTGGACCTGCGCAACCTCTATTGCATCATCCATGCAATTTGGGTCCAATATTAATCCAACATATGGTGATTAGCACAATTTACCCCATAATTCTCCATTTCAACATCAAATCCAAATTTCATTATCAAACAACCAAATATCCCCTCAATAGGGTCCATTTCCATTCAACACCTCATAATCATCATCATTACACATAATGCAATAATAGTAACACCTTGTATCATAGAAGAATTATCTCTAATTAAATATTTCCATCTATCATAAATATCACATCATCATACATTTAATTATGAAAATGCATATAAGGATCTCTAAAAAGTATAGAAATCTTTAAATATCCAAACAAGTGTGTGGCTTTCCTCACCTTAAGCTTTTATGAGGTGCCGGGTTGATTCTCGACTTGATTGGCTTCGGGGTTCAGATTAGTGGGCTCTAATCCACATAAAAACACAAATAGAACTCATTTAGTACATTGTTCTAAGCTCAACTAGTGTTTAAAAAACAAAACCCCCAAATTATTTGTCCCCATTTGGATTTTTAGACTAAAGATCAACTTCATGCAAGCTCAAAATTAGGAGAAACCCCAAGTTTCTCCAACCTTGGTGCTCCAATTCATCCACATAAGAGATTTTCCCCAAATCTTACTTTTCCATGGTCCAAAACCCATTTTCCCTCATTATCCATACCCAAGCAAAGCCCCAAATTCAAAAATCCCAATTTATTCCATGGGTTTCTCTCCAAACAAAGTCCATTGGCCATTTCAAGCCCCATTCTCACTACATCCCATAAAAGCCCCATCGAAGAAGAGGAATGAGAGTGTAAAGAGATGAAAACCTTACCTTGAAGATGAGAAAATCCACTCAAATGGAAGCTTGGGGTGAGATCTCTTCACATCCACACATGATAGGACTGAGAAGATGGTGAAGGGAAAAGCAAGCACATGGATCGCCTGATATGGAGGAGTTGGGGCAATGGAGATAAAGGGAAGTGAATAAGAGCCAAGGGTGTGGGAGTTGGGGGTTTTAAATACCCCAACCTAAATCACATTGTCGGTCGGTCAGACTTTACCAAAATAAAATAAATTAAAAACTTATTTTAATTTTTTATTTTCCAACTCTTTTCTGACGGGGTACTATTTACTGGTCACGTGTGCTTAGGTGGGACCATCAGATATGCTTCATACGTGAAACCCCTAATATTATATCATAAATCTATTAATTTAAGGGCCAGGCCATTACATTAACTCAGTATACAGAATAAATCACCAACTCAGCTTAATCTAAACCAACCATTAGGAGTTAATCCAACGGTGTCCATGCCATTTATGGAGGACCATCAGTTGTATAAATTTTGCTCTGAATTCTGCTTAGTCTAACTTCAACGTTGGTTGGCCAAAAAACAAAAGTATGGCCAAAATGTCATATATAGATCAATACTTAATCGAATTTTAGAGACGGTGATCTCTATCTTCATATATTATTTATTGTTCAATAGATATCAGCATTGATATAGGCCAAATGAGTTCATTGGACGGTGTTTAGATGTTTATTTTCTTTTTTCCAACATTTTTGGGCTAGGCCAAGTGGTTGAAATCTTTAGACTAATTTAGAAAGGTGTCAATTAGTTGTTTTATTTTTATTTTTTAATTTCAAATATTTTCTTAATTTTTGTCATTTGAAGTTTTTAGAGTGTAATAGATAAGTTAAATATATTCATATACAAGTTAAATGTTTAGTCAAATATTTAAAAAACTTGAGCTGCCAGTCAAACCACCAGGACCGACCACCACAAGTGGTTTCAAAATAGTCGAAAGGAAAAAGAGAAAAAGAGAAATAATCATATTCAGTCCGACTACGATAAAATTAGCATTAATATTTATCCACTATATTATTTAAAATTTCCTTATTTTAATGTCATTTCCATGTTTTTTATTTAATTGGATTGAATTGTAGCCCAATACATGTTCTGCAGACTGCACTTCCGCGTATCCAATGATTACTAAATCAATCAGGTCCATTAATTATATGCTGCTTCTTTGTTTTATTCATGTATCTTCTTCTTGCAGGCCAAGAATAAGTCATCGGACCATTTCAATACAGGATGGAGAATTGGATGAAAAGTCTCATAAGACTTGTCTAAATAGAACCAGAGAAGCTTCTCTTCTTCCATCACCCTACAGCCAAAATACAAATACCTCACCTCAATTACTATCGAGTGGTGGAGGTTTTCATAGATTTGCTTACATAATCAGTCAAAACAACCGTAGAGAAATTCCGAAATCCCAGAAAAGATGACTGAGGATTCCCTCCTACTCTTAGCAATCCTTGCACTCTCTTGCTGCCTTGCAGTTGCCTCCGACCACAGGCCCTTGCAAGATTTCTGTGTTGCACTACCTAATGGTCCAGGTATAATCTTTGCACCAAACACGCATCGTGTTTTATGTTTTCTAACCATGGCTTTTTTAATGTTCTTGATGAAATTTCTGAACTTTAACATGAGTTTGATATTTCCTTCTATCATGTGGTGGCAGTTCTAGTGAATGGTATAGTCTGCAACAATCCAAAGCTCGCTCAGGCCAACGAATTCTTCTTTGCAAGGCTCCACAAAGCCGGCAACACGTCAAACCCAGTTGGTTCTAGGGTGACACCGGTAAATGTGGCCCAAATACCGGGACTCAACACTCTTGGCATCTCCACGGTCCATATTGACTATGCATGGGGTCTCAATCCTCCCACACCCACCATCGTGCCACTGAGATCTTGACAGTTCTTGAAGGCACCCTTTATGTAGGGTTTGTCACCTCCAACCTGACAACCGTCTCATCACAAAGGTCCTCCATAAGGGTGATGTGTTTGTCTTCCCAGAAGGCTTCATTCACTTCCAGCGCAATGCCGGCTACGGCAATGCAGTCGCCATTGCTGCTTTAAGCAGCCAAAATCCGAGTGTCATCACCGTTGCTGATGCCGTCTTTGGATCGAATGCGCTAATATCTGATGATGTCCTCGTCAAGGCCTTCCAAATTGACGGGCAACTGGTTGATAATCTCCAATTCAAGTTCCAGAAGAGGAACTAAGAAGGATTTCTTTCTTCTACTGTTTGATTTTTTTTTGCAAGATTTATCATTGTCGTATTGTTCTTTCATTATTTTCTACGTATGTCGAAGTGATTGTGTGTGCGAGAAAAATTGTAATACATGGCATGTTGATTAATGAAAGGTGATTACTGTGTACCTGATTAAGAATAAATGTAGTCTAAATTTCTTGTGAGTTTGCCTTCATTCTTCTGGCTTTAGACGTTGAAAATGCTAAGTTAGAATTGTTACAGAATAGAAAATGTGAATTTATGTTTGAGTTAATAAACCTTATTTTATAGAATGTACAATTTTAGACAATCTGAAGATTAAAATTTAAGACTAAAATCAATTTTTTGTCATCAGATTTAATAAATCAAAACTAATGGTGAGATGATTACTAATCTCAATTTATTTAGATCATATTGCCGACATTCACTCTTGGTTCTAAATTTTTTATTTTTGAGACATTTCAAAATTCTAAATTCAATAAGATGGGATCTGATGACCCACTGTACACCACATTTTTATAGTTTTAGCATATGTGTTTTTCTAATAATGAAGTAATCCATGACCCTCACCTCTCGCAATGTAGGAGGGCATATTGAGTGAAACTATAGAAACACGCAGTCTCTCTCAAACCACAGGTATTAATCAGCAATTGCAACTCTTTCTCCGAGGTTTCGATTCTGGGGTCATCGAAGATTGTTTGCTACTAGCTGAAACGCCTCTATTGCGATACGCACTGCATCAACAGGTTCATTCTGATGGACATATTTGCCTTAGTCTTCCAAGGGAGGAGTCATGCTTGCTCCTAAACTTAGAGAATGTTGGGATGCTTCTGACATCTCTTGACAAACACACCTACTATTGTTGTGCAAATTTTAAATTTATAATTACTCGCAAGCGTACAAATCGAATTGGAGTATAGAGAGATGAAAGTGCGAGGTCGAACCATAGAGACTTGATTTAGAATGAACGGGAAAACAAATTAAAAAGCCTAATGTTTTAACCTTAACCTAGTTAACAATTTTTCAAGAGAATGATTGAATTGAAATTGCAAAATTAATTAAAACAACTAAAAATGAAGATTAAATTAAGTGAGATAAATTACTAAGGTATCAGATTCCACCACCATTAAATTCATAATATTCCAATTATTTATTTATTAATTTCCAATTTTAACGATTTAAACATTTAAGTTCCTTAATATGGTGTTCAAAATTCAGATTTTCCTTCGCTTAAAAGTGTAAATTCTAAGAATTCAATGTATCATATTTTAATTCAAAAGACAATGGATCAAAGGGATTAATCTAAGCATCCAATGTATTTAAATTAAAATAAAAGAAAACAATGAATCAAAGGGTTTTACTTTTATTCAATTAAAAACCAAGCATTTAATTAATTAGATATTAATATTAATAACCAAAAATACATGGCATGGATGGTAAAAATAATTAACATCTATTAATTTGATGAAGCCAAAATCATAAATAATCAAAAACACATAATTTGGAATTAAATAAATAAATAAAAGAAGAATTATTTCATTAATGGCCTTTCATCTTCCACCTCAGTACAAGAAATTTGCTGGACATTATAAAAGAATTAAAGCAAAAGAGATAGAAAAATAAAATCCAAGCCATGTCGGAGATCCCGAGCCGGCTCTGTCTCCACGCCTCTTCACTGTCTCAGCTGAACCTCCTTCTTGTGTCACGTTCCAATTCTTGCTTGTGAATGGGACCTCAATTTATAGGATTTGGGAGGAAACAAGCAAGGGTGAGGATCTAATTTCACTATTTTGGGAAGGGACACATGTAGGGCCATGTTGCAATGATATTTTTGCAAAGGAGGTTAATCCAATGAATGGGATTGCATGGTCCAAGAATGGAAAGGACACCTGGATGGCTTAGAGTGCAGTATCCAAAATTGGAAAAGGATTAAAATAAGCTCATGCATGTGTTATGCGCATGGGATAGAGAACAAGGATCAACACTGGTTTATTGGTTTTCTACTCCACGATACATGTAGCAAACTCCTTTCACCTTTTTCTCTTTCATTATCCTTTCCATGTCATCCTTTACTGCTCCTAATTTCTCTCTTTTAATTCTTCTTTTGCAATCTTTCTTCTCTAAGCTTCACATCAGTTTGCTAGGACAGTGGTAGCTGTATTTTTTTCACAATTCTGCTTCATTTTTGTATGTAAAATGGCAGCCATTTTCCCTTTGAATCTTCTTTTCTTGCTTTATTTTATCTGAGTTCGGCTAGCACTTCTCTTGTCTCTAAAAATACACTTATTACACCAAATTAAATAACATGAGATATTGACAAGTATAATTATAAATATACAATATATTACATTAATAATACAAAATAAATAAAATTCAATAACTAACAAATCCAATATTTAAAGGTAGAATTGTCATTTTTCTGTGCTCATCAACTATTAACATACTATTCGCAATATAAATCATAAAGAGGTATACTATGAGCATCCGTATTATTCATAATATAACTCATCACAACACAAAATAATAAACCAGCACACTTATGCATAGCCTTCAGAGTTACAAAAGATTATATACACATACATATTCATTGATTCTATGACCTTACAGTCAAATACAAAAGTTTATATATACAGATTTTCTTTTCACTACCCAAAACATCTTCCCACCTAAACACAAGTCTTTTGTACAAGTACCAAAAAGTTTCTCTCGTTAAGTCTTTTTCATCTCAAAACACGCCCTGACTACTTCTACCACGAGTCTTCATCTGAAGAGGATGTTGGGTTATAGAATGGACATGCTCCAAGAAGATGATTGTGTTCTCCGTAGAAGCTACATCGAACTGGAACATTAAACCTCACACAACAGCACATTTCCTCATAATGTCCAAAACACCACAGATTTGACAATTACGGCTGGGCGGTCATGGACAAAAGGAAGCAACATGCCCCAAATGAAAACAGTTAGTGCACATGGGGATTGGCCTTTGCTGAACATATATTTCATATATCTGTAAAGGTATATTCAGATCAAAATGCGTGTTGTGCAAATTTTAAATTTATAACTCGCAAGCGCATGAATCATTAGATAATATAGCGATTAAGTGCGAGGTCGAACCCATCGGAACTTAGGAAAATATATCGGTGAAAAATATACTACTGAATTACGTAATTTACGAAATTTAGAAAACATGGAGATAAATCATGAATATGAAATTACTTCTCTAATCTATGTATTTTAGTTTTAATTTAGAAATATTCTAATAATAGAAAACAAAATGGAAAATTAAAATTTGTGAACTTGAAATAAGATGGTGGATTTAATCTAAAAATATAAAAAATCTTAATGTAACTTAGAAAGCTAAATTAAGATGCAATTAATTAATTTACCAACATAGTTCACCATTTTCAAGAATTTTGAGTTTTTATAAACAAAAATAAAATTGAAAGCACCTAAACTACCTCTGTACATATTTATAGTGAAACTGGATCAAAGAATTATGGAGGCTTTATTTTCCATATTTTAAAAATAATATCAAGGTCTAGAATACGGAGCTCACATTTATTATTTATCATGCACTCAAATTTTTCATCTATTAAAATCCTCATCATGAAATTTATGAAATCAATTAAACTAAGAAAATTCAAATCCAGCCTTAGGTTAAATAAAATTTCAACTTGCAATTTTGAATCTAAAAGTTTTTCTGCTATTAAAAGGAGCCTTGGACTGAAAAAATCAAGTTCTATTGAGTCTAAAATATTCTTTTGCTTTTATTGAATAACTTAGAGTAATTTCTCACATAAATCCATAAAAATAATTAAAATGAAATCAAACTTTCATCATACAAAAAGAAATAAGTGGAAAACCATATTTCTAAGGGTTTTTCTGCCTTTCAATTATTAATAAAAATTGGAATTAAGAATTACAATGCATTGGAATTTTGGATTTAAATAAAAACAAACAAGAAGATTCATGGACTGTTTGAATTTATTACTGAATTTAATCACATTAACACTGAATTTAAGAAAATAATCATAAAGAGACAAAGAATTTCTACTTTTATTAATTGAACTAAATTACAAGACATGATTTAAAATAAAAGAAAATAATTACAATAAAATAAAAACAATAACTGATGAACACCGTAAAACTACCTTTTTACCCTTTAATATTAGATGAATTAGTCTTTATTTTGTAAATATTAAATATGTTTAATGTTATTTTTGAGTTTTACAGAATATTTTGGAAAATACAAGAAATATAAATAAAAATTGGAGAAAAGGGGCCACAATGTCAAATTTGTAAAGTTTATAATTTTACCACATAATTTTGGAATTCATTGTAATGTTTTTTAATTCAAATCCACTATCAGAATTTGAATTAAAATAAAACATTTTCTATTGTTTTTACAAAGGTGGTTAATTTTTACAAAAAATAGCCCATTGTTCCATCTTGAAGTCTAAAGGTGGGTCTTGAAACTGATTAAGAAGAAAAGAAACAGAGGATAAGAAGTTTCATGCGAGTACTATAGCAACCAGCTTCAACTTCCATGGTGGGGAGTGCTTTTAGCAGGTGGACTTGCATGTTTCTTCACCCGGCCGATTGGAATCATCACTACAACTACGAATCAGACACTGGGATTGAATATCGTTTCAGAGTATCTCATGGGGTATTTATACCCAGGCCACCCTGTTGCTAACATGTGCTTCAAGGTGTTTGGGTATATCAGTATGCTTCAGGGTATAACATTTCTAATGGATTTCAAGCTTGGCCATTACATGAAGATTCCTCTTAGAACAATGTTCATCGCACATGGAGTTGGGTTTTCAGCACCAGCAACAGAAGACAGCAGAGTCAAAACCCATCCCACTCCTCGTCAGTGTCTACCTCTTCATCAGAGTCGGTCAAAATTTGTCCATCTATTCTTTGAAACTTGCACATAGAAGGGAGTGAGTTGTGACTTGTGACACAAAGAGGATGAATAAAGGGCTGCATGGTAAAAGAGAAGAGGAGATGACCAAAGCTAAATCGGCAGAAGAAAGAGAAGATTTCGCCCAAATCCATATCGGCGACAAAGCAGGAAGATTTGCCAGCTGAGAAATAAGATAAGACGAAGGTGAGTTTTGGCGTGAGAGATAATCGAAAGAGATAAAGAAGAAGTTGTTAGTCAATCTTGACAACAAAGAAAAAGGGAGATAAGGATAAAAGAGATAGCCGAAGGAGAGATAAGGAAGAAAGATGAGAAGGAGAGATAAGGAAGAAAAGAAAAGAGTTTGAATGAGAAAAGCTGTTGTGTAGTGTTAGCCGATTACATAGAAGAGAAAAAAAAAGATTGCTTGAAGGTTTCAAACAACTGGATCTACATTCAGAGATAGAAGAAGATAAGGACAAAGGATCAGAGAAAGAGAAGATAAGAAAGGGTTAGCTGATTCTAAGCAGAGAAAAGAAAGAGATAAGAGTTAGCCGATTACAAAAGAAAAAGGATAAAATTGGTTGAATTTGAAGGATCTCTTGTCTCGCCTGAATTTGAAGGGTCCCTTATCTCATCCCTTCTCCCTTTTATAAATTCATGTGATTTGTGATTTTAAATTAACTCGCAAGCGTATGAACCAGTTATAGTATAATGTATGAGTGCGAGGTCGTCCCCAAGGGAAATCCACAAAATATATGTACGAAATAAAAAATGGCACTATTAAATAATGTGATTTAATAAAATAATTTTCTAAAACATATAGTTATAATCCTAATTTAGCACACTAATTAATCGATTATCTAGTTCTCGTAGTTAACATTAAATTTTGATTAAAATAATGGAGTAAATTTAAATGACCTAAATTTAATTTAAAATGTAAATTTAAGAGACAAATAAAATGTTTCTAACCTAGTTAAATTGTTTTGATGATTTTTAAGAAAGAATAAAATAGTTCAATAATAAATAAATTGTTTACATATTTCACAATGGAATCGAGACAAATATCGAAGGCGGCATGTTATCCTATTTAAAAATAAAAGCATGGCCTAGACTATGAAATATTCTGGAATTATTAAATATAATTCAAGTTCCTTATTTAATAGAATTCTAATTAGAATAATTATGTCGTCCATTAAATCAGAATTTTTCAAATCAAGCCTTAGGCTTGAGCGAGATTTAAACATGCATTTTCCAGATTTAAAATAAACCGTTCTTAAAAAGAACCTTAGACTGGAAAATTGGTCAAGTCTCACTGATCCTAAAAGGGATTCCATTTTTCCTTGAAAAATTCTAAAATTAATTTGTTTCATAAAGTTCATAAAAAGAATTAAGTAAAAATTAAAAACCATCATTATCAAATATTCAATAATTGGGGTTAACATAAATCTAAACAAACCGCCATGAATTTTATTTAAAAATTTGGAATGAAATACATTCCTTTGGACTTTATATAAAAATTAAAAAAATAACTTAAAATAAATTAAATATTTGTTTCTCTGTCCTTTGGTTGTCCAACTTCAGTCTCTTCGACGTCTTGCCCAGTTCAACCTTCAATGGTCTCAAACACATGAATTTGTAGACGAGAGGGCTGAGATAAGAAACCCTTCAAATTCGGCCGGATAAGAGGCGCATTTAAATTCAAATAAATGAGTGCCGTGTAAGCCTCTGTTTTATCCCTATCTTTCTCCATCGGCTAGCTCTTCATCCCCTTATCTCAATTTCAAACCTCTCTGCATCGGTTACTCCTTAGCTCTATCCGGCAGATAACTCTTTTATTTTTTTCTTATCTGTCTTTTCCCTGCTAAGGATCGGCTAACACCTTATCCTTCCTTATCGCTTCTTCTTCTTCTTATCTTTTCTTCTTTCTTGAAACCAGTTGCTACACGACAGCTGCCTCTTTTTCTTATCTTCATCTCTCCTCCTCACGCCTCTATCTTTCCTTATCTCTTCCAAATCTTATCCCTTCTCTGCTTATCTTCTTGAAACCCAGCTGTGCCCGACAGATAACAAATTTTCTTATCCTCATCTCTCCTCCTTTTCTTCCACACCTCTATCTGGATTCTTATCTGATTCCCAGCTTCTCTCGTCAGATCTTATCCTTCCTTGTCTCTTCTCTCCTATCAGTTTAGTCACTACCTTATCTCTTCACCGGCTGTTTCTTTTCTTCTTATCTTTCTTCTTTCCTTTCTCTTTATCCCTATCTATCTTCCTTTGCCTCGACTGCAATCGGTTCAGCTTCGGCCTTCTCTGCTGATTGACCGTTGGAACCAGACCCAGAAGGCCAAGCCGTGTTGCCCCATGTGGGAATCTCTTTGGGCCATGGCTGCCCTGCGATGGAGCCTTGCTGCTGTTCCGTCATCTCTGTTGCTGCTTTCAGTGCTCTGTTCAGCATCTGCTTTGGTCATCTCCTCCTCTTTCTTCCCAGCTGCTACTTCTGCTCTGTGCGCCACTGGCTTCAGTTGCTCCACCATCATCTCTTCTCAGCTGGCTGCTGTTCTGTTGCTCTAGAATCACCTCTTCTCAGCTTTTCCATTGGGCAGTGCGAGCAATACCGATGAATCACATCCCCGGGCAAAACAGTCATGAAAGAAGAACCTGAGAGTTGTAGGAGCCTCCTTTGCAACCTCCAGCTAGCCTCTTTACTCCACCATTAACACTAGAGCTAAAGACAACAGTATTCTGTTTGTTTTGAAATTCACACTGGCTTGAAAACTCTAGCATCTTTTCTTCATATCGATCCTTCAGCACCCAAGGTCTTCATTAGCCTTCCTGAAACTTTGCAGAGAATCTCTTCAGTGACAAATTCTTGATACTTGTCATGGAGCTTGGTTCTCATGTTGTAAACATATGCCACCTGCTTTGACCATTTACCTTCTTGTACCAGCTGAAACGTCATCCTCTTGGGCCTCATGAGCTTTGTTTTATTAATCCCCAAGTTTTTGTAAAAATTAACCACTTTTGTAAAAAAAAAAAGAAAAGGTATTATTTTAATTCAAATTCTCATAATGGATTTGAATTAAAATAAATTACAATTAATTCCAAAATTATGTGGTAACTTTACAAATTTGACATTGTGGCCCATTTTCTCCGATTTTTATTCACATTTTTTATTTTCCAAAATATTCTGCAAAATTCAAAAACATATTAAACATGTCTAATATTTATAAAATGAAGACTAATTAATCTAATATTAAATGGTAAAGGTAGTTTTACGGTGTTCATCAGGTCTATTGAAGGTTGAACCTGGCAAGGCATTGAAAGAACTGAAGTTGGACAACTAAGGAGAGAGAAAAAATATTTAAGTTCTTGTAAGCTATTTATTTTATTTTTATGTAATGATGTCCAAAGGATTGTATTTCGTTATTTTCCAATTTTTAAATAAAATTCATCGCGGTTTCTTTAGATTTATGTTATTCCCAATTATTAAATATTTTATAGTGATGGTTTTTAATTTAATTTTAATTCTTTTTATGAACATTATAAAATAAATTAAATTTAGAATTTTTCAAGGAAAAGTGGAACTCCTGTTAGGATCGATGGGACTTGACCATTTTTCCAGTCTAAGGTACTTTTCAAAAACGGTTTATTTTAGATTTGGGAAATGCAAGTTTAAATCCTGCTAAAGCCTAAGGCTTGAATTGAAAATTTCTAATTTAATGGACGTCGTAATTATTCTAATTAGAATTTTAATAAATGATTAACTTGAATTATATTTTATAATTCTAGAATATTTCATATTCTAGGCCATGATTTTATTTTTAAATGAGATAACATGCCGCCTTCGATACTTGTTTCGATTCCATTGTAAACTATGTAAATAATTTATTATTATTGTTTTATTTTAATTATTCATAAAAAAATCCTTGAAATGATTTAACTAGGTTAGAAATATTTTATTTGTTTCTTAACTTTGTATTTTAAATTAGGTTGAGGGAGGTTATTTAAATTCACTCCACCATTTTAATCAAAATTTATAAAATCTAAAATTTTTCTAAATTAAGATTATAATTCCATGTTTTAGAAAATTATTTTCTTAGATCACATTATTTTAATGGTACTATTTTTATTTCATACATATATTTTGTTGATTTCCCTTGAGTACGACCTCGCACTTATTCACTACACTATTAACTAGTTTGTACGCTTGCGAGTTAATTTAAAATCATAACAAGTTTTTGGCGCCGTTGCCGGAGATCTCTCGAAATAAATTGTGTGCCATTAGATTATGTGATTTTTGAAAGATTGCTATTATGGAATTAATTTAAATTTAGAATTTTACTAAATCTAGAAACTATATAATCAAGATTTTCTATTTCTTAGAAATTTCCTAATTTAATAGTTTCTCTTTTTAACAACTTCTCTAATACTGGAGATATGTCTTAATTTTTCATCTAACTTAGGAAAGTTTATAAAAAAAAAAAATTAAACAAAATTTTGATTTAATGGAATGGAGTCCAATTTTCATAACCTTGACTTGATTTAAATTTTTTTTTAGGTTACAAATATTATATTTCTTCCATTAGTTGTAACTTTAGGACAATTGCACTTAGATTAGTATCATGCATTTTATTTATTTTATTTTTTTGTTATTTGAATTAGAGTCTTCACCAAAGTTTGTATTGTCTATTTTGCAGGAATTTTAATTACGCCGCGCTTGAAAATTAGTGGAGATATGCACAATAAGCTAAGGAGCTTTAAATTACGTGCTTAAAAAAATTGCTAAAAATACGCATAAAACGCTAAGTTGAGTGCCTAATTTTTTCTTTTAATTTTATATTTCTCATGCATTCATATAGATTTATTTAGGGTG
This sequence comes from Chimonanthus praecox, assembly GCA_022113865.1. Classification (NCBI taxonomy): domain Eukaryota; kingdom Viridiplantae; phylum Streptophyta; class Magnoliopsida; order Laurales; family Calycanthaceae; genus Chimonanthus; species Chimonanthus praecox. Next base: position 10,524,685 of record CM039096.1, on the reverse strand, counting down.
TTCTTTATTTCTCTATTTTACTTATTGCTTGCATTTAATCTATCCATGCATCTAGGTTCTTAGTATTCATGCATTAGTTTAGATTGTTTTATTATTGTTTTCATATTTGTTTGAATGTTGTATGGTAATTTAGGACTGCATTTTCACAATATCTAGAAAAATAAGATTAGTAAAATTGGTTCATGTATCTCCTTAATAAAATCAATTAAAGAACCATTAGGCTAGATTTTAGGGTTTCATGCTCATTAGGAACCTTTTCAATCTAAATTAATTTTTGTAACATGTGAATAATTTTTCTTCAATCATGGTGTCTAGTATTAGTTCTGTCACCAAGGTGTAAAGAGCCTAAGGATAAGTGGAATCTTATGTAGATGCCTTGTGCTCCTCCACTTACCTGTGAACTTATCTGGCCATGGTTGTGGTTAAACTCTCATTGGAGATGTAACACTTTTTTTTTATAACAGAGTAGAGTGATAGAGCGCGGGACGTCACGACGCGAGCTAAGTCCGAACTTGTAAAGTCCGACCCTTAACTGATCAACCCTATGTGTGCTTGGACTCAGTCCACTAAAATGGTTCACACATAGCAATATCAACATGCGGAATAAAAATCACAATTTGCGAAATCATAACATCAATTTGGGGAATCATAATAGAACCTACTTCCATTCCATTGATAGCAAAGTACTTAGTCAATAAAATCACAATCATCATTATCCAAATAAAACATCCAACTATAGCATTTCATCTAAGTTATTACATTATGAAATCTGGATACTCTCAATATAAATCCCTGAGTGTCTTAAACAAAATATAAAACTAAAAACGTTTCAAGCTCCTACGCTTGTCCCTTTCCGTGTTTAGCGTTTTCCTCATTTCCTACATCATCCACTAAAGGGTAGAAGTAGGGTCTTAGTACAACGCGCCCAGTAAATATTCCAGTTAGGGTTAGCACATGGGTTAGTACCAAAAATCCAGATATAATAAATATATCAAATCAGTTATAATAAATCATGCCATACCTATAAAGCATCGTATCCAAAACAGTGTATGATAATAGAGATCCAATCATACCGATAAAAACCAAAATATTGCATGATAATAAAAGTCATAATCATGCCGATTCAATGCCATGCCATGCTATCATATGCAATGAGCCCCACCCATCACATGTACATAAAATGTACCCCTCCACATAGGTCTTTTGGATGTCCCGACGGAGTGAGGACCCTCCGGCTATATTTTCACACATAATATACTCTTGATGGAAAGCTCCTCATCAAGGTATCCCCCACGATTCTTTTAAAGATGTCTCGACGGAGTGGTGGATCTCCGGCTACATAGTATCCTCATCAAGGTATCCCCCACTAGTGCTTTAAGGACGCCCCGACGGAGTGTGGTCCCGGTTACCGTTCATCCCTCCCATGCCATGCATGAGATGCAAATGTCCACATGCTATGCAATTATACAAAATCATAACATTTAAAAGCTCATATTTGAAACACATGTTATTTTATCAAATAAACATAGCATATAAAATCACCATTTGAAACATATCCTTTGCAATATAAAATCATCAAAATAAGATAAAGACAATGTATATAAACCCATGGTTTCAAAGAGGTGGAATCCTACCAAAGATCGTTAACGCGTGTTTGCGTCTTTCGTCCAAGAATCGATCACCGATCGCGCACCACTTGTGAGATCCCGTTACCTTATAATATAATAATAAGTCAACACCAAGTCCCAGTTGATTTACAGTATTTAAATCCATAAACCATACTTGTGGGGTTCGGCCATACCTATGGCCGAGCCTCACCCTTTTTGTTCATTTATTCCATTAATTGCCAAAATGTCATTGGTCCAACCTTAGTTAATATTTTATTTATTTTAATCCAAAGTACATAACCCTAGGTCCACCAATCAATTCCCATGTTTAGATCCAAATACATAGATCCTAAACATCTAAGTTCTCCAAATAATTTCTCATAATTACCTTATTGCCATACAAGGCTAAATTTCCATCTTTAACAAGTATTTACAATTTTGCCACTCATTGCTTACATAACCCATAGTTTCTTTTAAAATCATTCACCCGTCACATGGTCCATAATAATTTCTCAACAACTTAAGTTTATACTTAGAAAGTCCACATTTAGAAACTTTCTAATTTCATTATCCAACTTCCATACTTAGAAAGTCCCTAAAATGGGAAACTTTCTAAATTTATCATTTCCTAATCTTGGATTCATAATTCCAAGTTCTTTCTATAAATAGATCCTTTCTAAATTAAAGACTTTCCAATTTAATCATATCTTCCAAAAATAATTAACATACTTTAAAAATGTCATTACAACTCCATGGGATTCGGCCATACACCATGGCCGAACCCTATGGTTCATAAGGTTCTCTTTTAAAATCCATACATAGTATTCAATGGCTTTCATCATTCACACTTCCATAAATAAGTAGTTTCCAAAATTAGTATGCATCTTTCCATAAATATCACTTCTTAATTTGGCAACCTCCTTCCTTAATTAAAAGGTTTCTAATTTAGCCAACTCCTTCCATAATTGGAGGCTTTCCAAACTTAATCTCAACCTTTCCATAATTGGAAGGTTTCCTTAAACTCTAACTTTCCCTAATTGGAAGGTTTCCATAATTAATTCCTACCTTCCATTTTAATCCAAGATCCATAATTAGAATAGCTTCTTAGATTAGCAACCTTCTCCATAAATGGAAGCTTTCTAAATTTAGCAATCTTCTTTCTATACTTGGATAGTTTCCAAATTTAGAAAAAATCTTTCCATATTTGGATGCTTTCCAAGTTTAGCAATCCAAATCCATCTACCTTAATTAAATAGTTTCTAAATTTAAATTCCACCTTCCAAAATAATTATCATACATCAAAATACCAAATCAAACTCCATGGGGTTCGGCCATACCATGGCCGAACCCTATGGTTTTCATCATTCTAAACTCCATTAAAATTATTAAAGTTCTTCCATTGTTTTCTTCCATGGTTTTTAACCATAAAAGTATAATCAACCTTCCATTAAACCATACCAAATTATTAACCATAATCCTTCCCAATTTTCTTCCATAAAAATAACCAGTAACCTTTCATGGGGTTCGGCCCTTCACCATGGCCGAACCCTATGATTTATCAACCTCTTCTTAAATCACTTTAAATCCCTTTTTAAACCATGCATAATCAGTCCATCGTTTTCAAACCAAAAACCATAATTTAAACATGTCTTTCCATGGTTTTTGTCATTGAAATTCATTAACCAACTCCCATATTAAAACTCCATAATTTATAAGCAACAACCTTTCATGGGGTTCGGTCCTTCATCATGGCGAACCCTATGGTTTATCCAATTCTTTTAAACCATCTAAACCATAAATCAAATCAAAACATAGGATCACTTACCGGTTCCGCGACTCATTCGGCTTGTTCTTGCTCTTTCAATCATTTTTCTTTCCTTAGTCTTTTCTTCTCCTAGATCTTTTCCTCTTGCTGGCTGCCCTCTCTTCCTCTTGTTGTAGCCGAGAATAACAATTGAGAGAGAGAGAGAGAGATCAGCCTATGTAAATAAGTGTAAAGTCATGTGCCCTTGTGTTCCCCCTTTTTTACACATATAACATATTGAGCTCAGTTTTGACCTTGTTAACTTCCGAATCAGGAAAAGTGGTAAACTACAAAATTGTAGCCCTTGAAGTCTTCTTTCCAACGAAAAAGAATCAAAGCAATCGGACATTGGAGTGGAACTTTATAACCAAAATACTGAACATATATCAAACCTTCCTTATTTTTCTCCCTTTCTTATTTTCTTTCTTTTTCCTTAATCCCTATTTAGAATGTGTTGTGCGCCCTTGATCCCTTCTTTAATTATCTCATGCCGTGTACACTTGTTTGCCTCTTATAAAACCTTCCCCAAATCAAGAATAGAAAGTGCCATACGTCCCATTCTTGTTGCCTCTTCCATTTTATTAAACCTTCCCTTTAATTACACTTCCCATTTTAATTTCCAACTTCTAAACTTAGAAACTTACTAACTTAATAACCATTCTCCATATTTAGACACTTTCCAAATTTAGCTTCAATGTTTCCATATTTAGGCACTTTCCAATTTTAGCCATTACCTTAACTTAAATCCATCCACATCATGCGCATATAATTAATTATAGACATCTTATTGTTTCGCAATAAGATATCATTGTCTAAACCCAACGTGTGACCTATTTTAGGACCATCCTAAAATCTTTCCACTTAATTTTAAATATCTCATCTCATCCAAAATATTATACGCATATAATCCCCATGATTTTTGTGATATAAAATCTTATATTCGGCCACGCAATCTTTTATCTATTTAATTTTGCATTACTAAAATAATTCAACCCATTTAAATTTATTTGAAACCATTTATCAAAATCGTTGGGTCTTAATTAGGTAAAGACCCAATCACTTTATCCATCTAAAATCCATATCTAAAATCTCCCAATTTAAATAGGTAATTTCCGTAAATATTTATAACTTGAGAGTTCGGGGTATTACAGGAGACTTACATTATTTGGAGAGAAAAGTAGGAGCAAGTCTAAAAATAATCCTTAGGGTCCTATTAGCTAAATAAAATTTTTGATTGCATTAGTGCAATTCAAATTTAGATTTAGACATTTTTCTTATGTGAATTTGGGTAAACATGAATGATCTTGTTTGTATATGAAGTATTGGTGTCGTGACTCTCACAATCGTTTAGTTTGAGTTAAATTTTTTGTCAATTTACCAATCATTGCGTCTGAAGTTCAGTCTAGCTCAGTCATAGACAATCCACCTCCATCACCTAAAATGGCCGAAGAAAGAGTCGAAGAGAGAACCCTCCAAGATTACTTTTCAGCAGTCACTCCCAATACACTATTAGGCATAGTTGTCCCAGCAACTAATTCAGCCTTTGAACTCAAACCAGGCCTATTACATCTCCTACCCGTATTCCATGGACTTGATCATGAGGATCCTTACCTACACATCAAAGAATTTTTAGAAATCTATGCCACCATCAGACTCCAAGGCATCACTGATGAATCCATTAAACTTTGGTTATTTCCTTTTTCTCTTAAAGAAAAAAAAAATCTTGGTTAAATTCTCTATTTACAAATTCCATCGCAACTTGGGACCAGTTAGCCAACAAGTGTTTGAATAAATTCTTCCCTATATCTAAAACTAACGCCCTCAAGAAAGAAATTTCAAACTTTAATCTGAAAGAGGGTGAACAATTCTATGAATCATGGGAAAGATTCAAAGATACGTTGAATAAATGCCCCCACCACGGTTTTGAAACGGGGAGATTCACCAATTCTTTTATGATGGTTTAACCATATTAAACCGCACAATGGTCGAGTTTATGAGGGTGGGGAATTTTTAATGCTAACTGCAACAAATGGATAGAATTTCTTAGAATCCTTGGCAGAAAGTTCTCAGCGATGGGACTTCTCCAAAAGAGATAATTCAGCCCAAACCTCAAAGAGAGGAGGTTTATACGAAATTAGTACCGATTTAGACGTTAAGATTGCAATTGCAAACCTAACAAAGAAAATGATGCATTAGTGATGACTCAGGCGACGAACCCAACATTAGGAATGCATGCTGAGGTTTGAGCAATGTGTTCTAACCTAGGACACACTGCCCGAAACTGTCCTTCCTTCGGATCTAACACTGAGTGCTCAATTGAGTAGGCCAATGCACTCAATAATTTTGGAAGACAGTAGGGAACCCCTTTCTTTGCCACATACAATCCTAATTGGAGGAATCATCCAAATTTTTCTTGGCTCCAGAATCAACCTCATGTAGGTCAAGGACCCCCTCAATATCAAGGACCAACTCAATATCAAGGTCCCCCTCAATATCATGGACCCCCTCAATATCAAAGTCCACCATATCAAAATTCACCATACCAATTCCTGAGAACCAGCCATTCCACCCATCTCAAAATCATCCAGCTCAGTCAAATTAGTCTTATCAATCCGGTCCATCTCAACAACATAAGCCCTCTCTTAATGATGCGTTCTAAAATTCATGCAGTCTACCAAGCAGACTATGTACAAGCTTGAAACACAGCTTGGGCAATTAGCCACTGTAATAGGAGATAGGGAGAAAGGTAGATTTCCTAGTCAGCTTATCCCAAACCCCAAAGGACAGAATGAAGTTTCATCGTCTAATCCAGAAGACGTTAACTCCATTATAACCTTGAGATCCGAGAGGCAGGTAGACAATAAAGTGAAATTACCTACGCAACCGGAAGGTTAGACCACTGATTATTCCAAGCATCAGGATGACCCATCAAGTTCATCCCTAGTCCCAATCGAACCGGATCCATCTGTTAGAAAACCATATGTACCTAGGGCTCCGTACCCTCAGAGGCTCATCACCAAGCAAGGGGTACCTTATGGTGACATACTAGAGGTATTCAAACATTTCAATATCAACATTCATCTACTTGATGCCATAAACCAGATACCCTCATACCCTATTTCTTAAAGACCTCTGTACGGCGAAACGGAGAACTAATGTTCCCATAAAGGCATTTCTAGCAGAAAATGCAAGTGCTCTCCTCCAACAACCATTCCCGATTAAACATAAGGACCGTGGGTACCCAACCATTGCATGCACCATCGGTACATGAGGTTAACAGGGCCTTATTAGATCTGGGAGCTAGTGTCAGCCTACTGCCATACTCCTTTTATGAGCAGTTGGGGCCGAGAGAGTTGAAACCCACTCCTATCACACTACAGTTAGCTGACTGCTCTGTAAAAATTTTGAGGGGTGTGATAGAAGACATTCTGGTGAAAGTAGACAAATTCTACTTTCCGGTCGATTTTGTGGTGCTGGATACACAACCTGTTCAGAATGAGAGTGGGCACATTCCGGTTATTCTTGGACGACCATTCTTGGCCACCGCAAAAGTTGTTATCGATTGCCAAAATGGTATGCTTAAGTTGTCGTTCGGAGATCTGATGACAGAACTCAATGTGTTTAGTCTATGTCGACAACCTTTTTGCACAGACGATCCGTGTGAGGTTAATATGATCTATAGTTCTGTCCAAGAGTCCTTCCTTCACCTCATTTGTGATGACCCATTTGAGAAGACTCTGACCACTTTTAGCACAGACTTCAATGAAAATGGTAAATAAGAAGTGAATGCCATATTTGATGCATCTCCATATGTGTGAAAGCTCTCCAAATTTGAACCTCTCCCTGTTAGTCAATCTGTTTCGATCCCCTCTATCGAGAAACCACCAAAGTTAGAGCTCAAGCCACTTCCTGAGACACTTAAATATTCTTATCTTGGACCATCAGAAACTTAACCTGTGATCATAGCTTCCGATTTAACTTTTGAGAAGGAGTCTAAACTCCTTGCTGTTTTAAGAGATCACCGTGAAGCTATTGGATGGTCCATTGCCGATCTCAAAGGAATTAGCCCCTTTGTGGTCATGCATAAAATTCACTCGGAAGAAAATTCCAAGACATCCAGAGAACCACAGAGAAAATCCAGTGATGCAGGATGTAGTAAGAGCTGAGATTTTAAAACTTCTCGAGACGGGTATTATCTACCTGATCTCTGATAGTACATGGGTGAGTCCGATACAGGTTGTACCTAAGAAATCGGGTGTTATGGTAGTAAAAAATCAAGATAATGAAGTGGTGTCAACCCGCATCCAAACGGGTTGGAGAGTTTGCATTGACTACCGTAAGCTGAATGCTATCACTCGAAAGGACCATTTTCCTCTTCCGTTGATCGATCAGATGCGTGAGCGTTTAGCCGGTCATGTATTTTATTGTTTCCTTGATGGTTATTCTGGCTATAACCAGATCTACGTTGCTCTTGAGGATCAGGAGAAGACCACCTTCACATGTCCATTTGGTACGTTCGCATATCGCCGTATGCCATTCCGGTTGTGTAATACACCAGCTACTTTTCAGCGGTGCATGATCATCATTTTTTTCGATATGGTTGAACGTTTCCTAGAAGTCTTCATGGATGACTTCTCTGTGTTTGGGTCCACTTTTGACCAGTGCCTGCACCATCAGAGCCTTGTGCTAATCAGGTGCCAAGAAAAGAACCTGGTATTGAATTGGGAGAAATGTCACTTATGGTGAAGTAGGGCATAGTACTAGGGCATATTATCTCTGAAAAGGGTATCGAAGTGGACAAGGCAAATGTCAACCTGATCTCTAAGTTACTAAGACCCCAAACCGTTAGAGAGATTAGGTCATCCTTAGGCCATGCTGGTTTTTACAGGTGGTTTATCAAAGATTTCAATAAAGTTTTAAAACCTCTCTGTAAACTCTTGACCAAAGATGCTAGTTTCGATTTTGATGATGAGTGCATTCAAGCCTTTGAAAAATTGAAAACTTCTCTGACCTCTGCTCCAATAATTGTAATGCCTCTCCCTTTTTTCACTCGCTTCTTTTCGAAAATCAGAGTCTATTTTTTTTTTTTAAAAAAAAACGAAGAGTGATAGAGAGCGGGACGCCACGACGCGAGTTAAGTCCGAACTTCTAAAGTCCGACCCTTAACTGGCCAACCCTTTGTGTATGGACTCAGTCCAAGAAAACGGTTCATAAATAGCAATATAAACATGCAGAATAAAAATCATAACATGCGGAAACATAATAGAACACAATTCTATTCGATTCAGATAGCAAAGTATGTCAAGTCTTTAATCATCATTATTATAACATAATTATTCAGTAAAATATCCAACCATAGCAAATTCATCTAAGTTATTGCAATCCGAGTTCTAGATACTCAAAATACAAGCCCATGAGTATCTTAAACAAAATATAAATTTTAATAGCTTCCAAGCTCCTATGCCTGGCCCGTTTCGCTTTCATCGTTCTCCTTGTTTTCTGTATCATCCACTAGGGTAGAAGTAGGGCGTTAGAACAACGCGCCCAGTAGGTATTCCAAGTAAGGCTAACACATGGGTTAGTACCAAAAATCAAGATATAATATATATATTAAATCCAGTTATAATAATCATACCATACTTATAAAGCATCGTCTCCAAAATAGTGTATGATAATAGAGATCCAATCATACAGATAAAAACCGAAAATCTTGCATGATAATAAAGATCATAATCATGCCGATTCAATGCCATGCCATGCTATCATATGTAATGAGTCCCACCCATCACAAAATATTCTCTTGATGGAATGCTCCTCATCAAGGTATTCCCCACGATTCTTTTACGGACGCCCCGACGGAGTGGTGGATCTCTGAATCTTCTTGATGGAAATCACATCAAGGTATCCCCCACGATTGTTTTTCTCCGCTACGAGTGGACGGACACTACCCGAAGTGGTAGATCTCCGGCTCAACACATGGATCATTGATGGAATTCTCCTCATCAAGGTATCCACCACAAGTTTTTTATGACGCCCCGATGGAGTGTGGTTCCCCGGCTACATATCATCCCTCCCATGCCATGCATGAGATACAAATGCCAATGGAAATACATCCTATTTTATCATATAAACATAGCATTAAAAATCACATATTGAAACGTATCCAACAAATGCTATTTTAATCATATAAACATAGCATTTAAAATCACAATTTGAAACATATCCTTTGCAACATAAATTCATCAAAATTAAGATAAAAACAATGTACATAAACCCATGGTTTCAAAGAGGTGGAATCCTACCAAAGACAGCTAATGTGTCCTTGCGTCTTTCGTCCGGTAACCGCTCACGATCGTAAACACCTTGTGAGGTCCTGTTACCTTAAATAACATCAATCAAAACTAATCCCACTTGATTTACAATATTTTAAGTCCATAAACCATCCCCATGGTTTATCATTTTCAGCCGATATTACCAAATTGCCATTGGTCTAATATTTAATTTACAATTCATTCATTTAATCCAACATACGTAACCCTATGCTCACCAAGACAATCCCCATGGGGTTTGACCACACACCATGGCCAAACCCATGGTCCCTTATTTTCACTTAATTACCATAATGCCATCCAAGGCTATCATTCCATTTTAGTATGTATTTACAACTTTGCTATTACCTTAGGTTTATGTGTCTCTATTAATCCAATCATCACATTAAGTTCATAAAATATTCCTCATGGGGTTCGGCCATACACCATGGCCGAATCCATGATTCAACACTTCCACTTATATTTACAACAATGCCATCCATGGCTAACATAGCCCGTAGTCCAATAATATAATTGATAAACATAAATTGGTATGATCCAATTAATATTTATCAATCACTTATGTTAAGTCCATGACCAATCCATGTTAGAGCTCCATTAATGATCCATTAACCTAACGATATCAAGTCCATAAAATCCATAATCATTCCCATGGGGTTCGGCCATACACCTGGCCGAACCCATGGTGGCTAACATTTTCACTTTTATTTACAATTCTGCCATGGTCTCCATTACCTCATGTTTATGTTCAAAACATAGGTCCATAATTGATCATTCGTAAAACCCAACGTAAAACTCCCAAGTTGATCCGTAACATAGGTTCATAATTTGATTCATAAATCAACTACATACATAAAAACCCATAATATTGATTCATAAAACAAACCATTAACCATGACCTAAAACCCCATATGATTCCTTAATTTGGTCCATAAACGATAACCTATACTTGCATCCTTCCTTTAAAATACACATAAACATAAACCCATAAAATTGGTTCATGGGGTTCGGCCAAACACCATGGCCGAACCCTATGATATCTAAGTTTCCAATTTTTATCAATAATCCATAATTAGAAAGTTTTCTAATTTTAATCTCCACCTTCCAATAACAATCCATCCCTTCCATTCTTGGATCCTTTCTAAATTATTATCCAACCCATAATTAGAAAGTCCTTAATAGAAACTTTCTAAATTAAAAATCCAACTCCATAATTAGAAAGTTTTCAAACCTAGGACCCAACCTTCCATATTTGGCATAATTTCTCAATTTAGCATGCATCCGTCCATAATTAGCAACTTTCTAAATTTAATAACCATGTTTCCATTCTAATCAATTAATCATACATCAAAAATATCAATCCAACTCCATGGGGTTTGGCCATACACCATGGCTGAACCCTATGGTCCTTTAATTTCCTCTTGAACCATTTAACTACCATTTTAAATCCATATATTTAACCAATATTCTTACATGGGGTTCGGCTATGCATTGTGGCCGAACCCTATGGTTCATGCTTCCATTAATTTAATGATTTAATTGCATTAACATAATTCCATTTAAATCCTTTTGAAATCCATTAAACCCAAAGAATGTCCTTCCAAGGTTTTCCAACCCATAGATCAAATTAAATTTACCAATCATCATCCATAAAAATATGACCCATATTCCTTCATTAAAATCACAAAAACCCTTCCATGGGGTTCGGACATGCAAGATGGCCGAACCATATGGTTCATCCCTTTTCCTTAAAATTATTTAAAATCAATCCCAAATCTTCTTCCATTTACCAATTCTCTTCCATGGGGTTCGGCCCTTCATCATGGCCAAACCCTATGGTTTGTCAACTTCTTCTTAAACCACTTTAAATCCCTTTTAAAACATGTATAATCACTCCATGGTTTTCATCATTAAAATTTCATAATTAAATCATGCTTTTCCATGGTTCGGCCATACACCATGGCCGAACCCTATGGTCTATTCTTTCCATTATAATCATCATATTCATCTTCCAATTTTCTTCCATGGGGTTCGGCCATACACCATGGCCCAACCCTATGGTTCCTTATCTTTTAAACAAAAACCATAAAATCACTTACCGGTTCCGACGACACCTCCGGTTTTCCGTCGATTGATCTTGCTCTTCCAATCTTTCTTTCCTTAGCCTCTTTTTTTTTTTTTGATCTTTCACAAACTAAGAACACCTTGTTGCCAAGAGCAAACCAGTGCCAATGCTTGCTGATTTGTGTAATGCCGTGTGCCTTTCCCTCTCTCCTTTTATTACTACTAATTTGTCCCAATTTAGAAGGTATCAAGATAGCAATTGCTAATGCTCCTTGCCATTGGTCGACTGCCCTTTCTTTTCTTAATTAATCCCATCTTAGACAATGTCATGTGCCCTTGTTGTGGTTCTTTCTTTTTAATACAACTCTACATGGTTCCATATTAAGAAAGTACCTAGGGCCCCTTGTTGCCTCTCTTAGATAGCATTGTCCGTGTACCCTATTGCTCTCTTGTATCAACCTTCTAATTAGTCCTATCTACAATTAGATAGTGCCATTGCCGTGTAATGCTTCCCTCTTTACAAAACCTTCACTTAATCAAAAATAGAAAGTGCCATGCGCCCCTCTTCCTTGTCTTAATTAATTTCCAATTAATCCCAACTTAAAAGGTGCCATGTCCCTTTAAATTAGCCATTGCTACTGCCGTGTACACCTTTCTTATTTTGGAGAGTCCTCCATTTAGAATATGCTAATGCGCCCCTTGCTTTCTTAGCAATTGCCTTAGTGCTATTTTCAGCTTAGATATCTTTTATATTTAGCAATATGACATTCGCCCCTTCCATTTATCAAATCCCTAGTATCACTCTTCACCATGAAAAATACTCCCTTTTTAAAATATTCTAATACATCATGCGCATATCCCATACATGTGCAAATCCTTCATACACGGCCAAAGTAATCTAAAACCTTTCCATTAATACTTTTTATGTGCATGAAATTAATCCAAATCCCTTAATTATATAAATTGCATTACTAATTAAATTCAACCCATTTAATTGATTTGAAACCCTTTCCATAATCCGTTGGGTCATAATTGGACAACGACCCAACATTTTACCCATATAAGGTCCATTCACAAATTAAATGGATAATTTTCATATATATAAATAATTTGAAAACCCGGGGTGTTACAATAATACAGCCACCTGTTTGGTCTGTCCCCTTTGAAATTATGTACTATGCCACCGATTATGCAGTAGGAGCCGTGTTAGGACAAATGTTAAATCGGTTGCCTCACGTTATCTACTATGCTAGCAAAACTCTCAGTGACGCTTAGCTCCATTATTCCACCACAGTAAAAGAGTTGTTGGTAGTTTTTTTTGCACTAGACAAATTTCGATCCTACTTAGTGGGTTTGAAGGTCATTATCCATTCTGATCATGCAGCACTTAAGTATCTCTTTTCTAAGAAAGATGCTAAGTCTCATCTGATCCAATGGATCTTGCTGCTACAAGAGTTTGATATGGAAATCTGGGACAAGAAAGGTTCTGAGAATGTGGTTGCAGACCACTTGTCTAGATTGATAAGTGAGTTCACTGATGAGAATGGTCCTATCACTGAGTCCTTCCTTGATGAACAACTCATGTCAATGTTCCAAGTACTGTGGGTTTTTCAAATATTGTTAACTATCTTTTTACTTGTCAAATGCCCCCGCATTGGACTAAGCAAGATAGGTTCAAGTTTTTGGTACAGGTCAAAAGTTTTATTTGGGATGACCCTTATCTGTTTAAACACTGTGCAGACCAAATCATTCGTCGTTGTGTCCCAGAAGAAGAGCAACAACGTGTCATAAGTTTCTACCATGACCAGGCTTGTGGAGGGCATTTTAGCACTAGAAAGACAACTGCAAAAATCTTGCAGTGTGGATTTTATTGGCCTTCCATGTTTCGAGACATCCACACTTTCTGCGTCTCGTGTAATAGATGTCAAAGATTGGGTAGTATCTCCCGTAGAAATATGATTCCTTTAAACCCCATCCTAACCATTGAGTTTTTTGATGTCTGGGGCATCGATTTCATGGGACCATTTCCTAATTCTTTTGGCAATCAATATATCCTTGTAGGGGTCGACTGTGTGTCAAAATGGGTCGAAGCGGTGGCATGCAAAACCAATGACCACAAGGTTGTCCTCTGTTTCATTAAAGAAAATGTTTTCTCTAGATTTGAAATTCCACGAACTATCATTAGTGATGGGGCCAAACACTTTTGCAATCGCCCATTTGCCAATTTGCTAAAATCATATGGGGTGACAAAGTGGCTACTCCTTATCACCCACAAACAAGTGGCCAAGTCGAAATTTCGAATAAAGAGATTAAGAGTATTCTCGAGAAGACAATCAACCCAAATCGGAAAGATTGGTCTTCCAGACTCATTGATGCACTACGGGCGTACTGTACAGTTTTCAAAATGCCTATATGAATGTCACACTACCATCTGATTTATTTTAGATTTGGGAAATGCATGTTTAAATCCCGCTCAAGCCTAAGGCTTGAATTGAAAAATTCTGATTTAATAGACGACGTAATTATTCTAATTAGAAGTTTAATAAATGATGAACTTGAATTATATTTTATAATTCTATAATATTTCACAGTCTAGGGCATGATTTTATTTTTAAATGAGATAACATGCTGCCTTTGATACTTGTTTTGATTCCATTGTAAACTTTGTAAGTAATTTATTATTATTATTTTATTTTATTTATTCATAAAAAAGTCCTTGAAATGATTTAATTAGGTTAGAAATATTTTATTTGTTTCTTAACTTTGTATTTTAAATTAGGTTGAGGTCATTTAAATTCATTCTACCATTTTAATCAAAATTTATAAAATCTAAAATTTTGCTAAATTAAAATTATAACTCCACGTTTTAGAAAATTATTTTCTTAGATCACATTATTTTAATGGTACCATTTTTATTTCATACATATATTTTGTTGATTTCCCTTGGGTACGACATCGCACTCATTCACTACACTATTAAATGGTTCGCGCACTTGCGAGTTAATTTAAAATCACAACACTAACCTTAAAACCCAAAATTCTCGAAAACTCCAAAAAATAAATGCCCAGGTTTGATTTTTGCTGTACAAGAGAATTCAATTTATATATGTTTGGGTGAAAATCAATGGCCAAGATCATATGGGTCTAATTGAGGAAAGGTCAAATGGAAGGCTAGGGTTACATTGTTTAAAGTAGAAAGGAGATGGATAAGGAAAGAAGTCACGCATGGAGTTTGTTTAAAAGGAGGAAAGGAGGTGGAATGTACATGGGTCGGCCAAAATATAGCAGCACCGTTTCCTCTCTGTTCTTTTTTTAATTTTTCCTTTTTCACTTTCTTACTTGCCTCCATACGAATACAGACAACAAAAATCTCCTTCATATTCTCTACTCAATTGGCCACCACCTTCTTTCTTTTTTTCTTCCTATCTATAGTGATTCAGCTAGCACCTCCTTCTCATTCTCTACTTCAGTCGGCTAGCACCTTCCTTCCTTAACAATGGCTACCTTTGTTTGGGTTTATGCTTCTGTTACCTTCACCGCCTGACTTCTTGTTATCTAATTCAGCAACAACTCTTGCTCACGTGGAGAATGGACACATCTTTTGCTGTTGTATTCTATTTTTTTATTTGCTTGCTGCCAATCGTTGCTTACATCTCTGCTTTCTTTTATTTTTCAATTCAAACTGCTGCTTTGTTCTTCTTGGATTGGTTACATGCTGCCTTATCCTTTTAATTCTCTTCTTTGGTACAACTGTTCTATCTTTCTTCGCATTGATTTCTCTTCATAACTGTTCAACCCAAATCTCTTTTCACTCATTGTTTGGGTTGGCTGAAATCAGTGATGGAAAACAGCCCCAAAAATGTTGCTATTTTATGTTTCTCTTTCACTCAGACCCAAGTAGAAGTACTTATAGTCAATGAACACAACTACCAATGGCTCCAAAGAAACACATGACAAAGGGAATAGTAGAAATGGCTAGGATAAGTCCGTTAAGTTTCCTCTCTTTGTAAGGGACGGTACACACATGGGGCGGCAGCTCCTCCCTTTGATATTTCTATTTTTTTCTTTTATTCTCCATTCTTTCTTGCACAAAATTGCTGCTCTTTCTCATAGAAAACGCTGCTACCAATTGCCTCTCTATTGTGTTTCATAACCAGCTATACACTTTCATTCTTATCTTATCTGTTCTTGTGTATTTGGCTGCCATCTCAAACACTTGCTAACACCACACAAATTGCTGCTATTTGTGTTTATATTGTATGAACAACCCAACCGAACTTGGAAGCATTGGCTCTGCTGGAAGTTTGATTGTTTTTTCTTTCCAAGTGTTTCATCCATTTGGAATTACAACACATGTTTTCCAACTGATTTCTTAGCAGGCCCATGTGTCCACATGCAACTGAAATGTCCATGATTTAAAAGTTAAAATGGACCCCCTTTGGGATAACAAGATTGATGCTGCCAAATAAATGGGACCCACAATTGTGATGACATGGCATTCAAAATGGGTCTTCTCTTCCCACTGTTCATAAATTTGGAGAGCAAACTTTTTCTCCATATTATACAGCATCAACACCACTTCATGAAGCAACGATGGATTATCACTCTAGCCCTTCGTATGAAATGCCATCTTCACCAAAAGTGGGAGAAGTCTATCCCCCCATCCATCAGACTGAACTTCCAGTATGAAATCCGGTTCCCCCAAGGACTGATGTTGCCGGACCCTCCAGGCCAACTTTGTGTAACTTTTGTGCAAAACCAGGACATACAGAGGAAACTTGTCCATGTCCAGTGGATGTTAAGTGTTATAAGTGCTAGGTTTTAGGACATGCCATGAGTAACTGCCCATTCTCAAAGAGCAATGGGACCTATGGATGTCAGGCTTGTGGAAATTACGATCACGGAGTGAGGATGTGTTCTCTTTATGAAAATCGTTCCATGACATCCTCGTCTGGAGAATAAGGGAAGGGTCAGGAGCAGATAAGGGGAGATGGGTAGTTTGATATGATGTTGCATCTAGGAACCTCTTTGTGATTTTATTTGGTGTGTATGGAGAAGTCATGTTATAAGACTCTCCAATTATGTATATTTGATATAAAATATGCGTGTAATAGGTTTTGTGCATGTAAATCGCTTGTGTTTCAAATAAAGCTTTGACTTTCTCATGCGTCACATATGTATGGAATACTCTTGTGATGGAATTCTATATGATACTTTGTGTTTATCAGGAGAAAATGCCACCAAAAAGGTCATAAGAGATCAAGGAGATGGATCAAGAGCATCACCTCTTCCTCCTCCTCCACTTAATTCGGAGCAGGAAGCTTTGTACGAAACTGTTAGGATAGCTATGACAGTTATCAATGAAACTAGAGATGAGCAACCTACGGCCACGCGAACTGGCGGGGGAAGAACAACTACAACCCTAAGGGATTTTTGGCAATTAAATACTTTATCCTTCTCTGGAGGACCAGACCCAACAATGGCCGAGAACTGACTTGCCGAGACAGGCAGAATGTTCGATATTTTGGAAATGGTCAACGATCTGCGGGTAGCTTTGGCAGCTTGTCAATTAATGGGGAATGCCTACAAATGGTGGGAAACCAAAAATCTTGCCAGAGATAATGCGCCCATGACTTGGGAATAACTCTCTAAGATGTTTCTTATAACACCCCAGATTTCCAAGTTATCAATATTCACGGAATTTGCCATTTAAATTGTGAATTAACGGATATGAACCTTAGATGGGTAAGGTGTTGGGTCAATGGCCCAATGAAGACCCAACGGTCATGGTATAAGGTTCAATTTAAAGTAAATGGGTAAGATGCATTCAATGGGGTCAAGGTTGCTACTTGGGTCAAAATGCCCAATTGGGACCCAATGGGTCATGGTTGACTTGGTTGACCACCAAGTGAGTTCAAGCCTAACTTAATTGGGGTTGAATTAAGTTAGAATGGAATCAAGTGATTGAATTTATTTGTAAGTGAGTTAAATGAGTCGGATTAAAGAGGTGAGTTGAGTTAAAAGAGTTGAATTAAAGAAGTGAGTTGAGTTGAATGGCAGCTAATGGAACTTTAATTTCAAGTATGTGGAGTGGGAAGGTAGAAAGATGCACCTCATGAGACCAAGTCAAGGTCACACGTTGGAGGGGGGAGTTTCATCTCATGCATGAAACTCCAAATGAATCATTAATGGGGAGATGAAAGGTTTTGGAGGTTACACAAGGCTTAATCTTAGTACAAGTTGGAAACATGGGAGTCTCATTTCATAGAATGAAACTCCAAATTGTATCACTAATGGGAGGTGGATTGTTTTGTGGTTGTTACACAATCCAAGTCAAGCATACACGTTGGAATGGGAGTATCATCTCATGGGATGAAACTCCAAAATGGAACATTAATGGGAGGTGAAGGGTTGTGGAGGTTACACAAACTTACACCAAGGCTTGCATGTTGGAGGCATGGGGGTTTCCATCTCAAGATGGAAACCCAAGAGCCAAACCGTTGGGAGTGTTTCATCTCAAGAATGAAACCTTCAAGTGGCCGTTGGGAGTGTTTCATCTCAAGAATGAAACCTTCAAGTGGAGCACTGAGAAAGGAGATAAATGAAAATGGGAGTTACACAATTCTTACCCAAGCTTACACCGTTGGGACATGGGAGTTTCATCTCAAGGATGAAACCCCCAAATGAATCATCAATGGATAGACGGTTTGGTGTTGTTACACAATTCAAACCAAGGCTACATGATGGGAGATGGGAGTTTCATCTCATGGATGAAACCCCCAAATGGGTCATGAATGGAGGGGACGGTTTTGTTGTTACACAAGGTAACCAAGGGGCAAAACGGTTGGAAGTTTCATCTCAAGGATGAAACCCCCAATGTAAGTATCAATGAGTAGGTGATGAATTATGGGAGTTACAAAAGGGCTTATCAAAAGGCACCACCCTTACCGATCACCCTGATTGAGCAAAACAAGATTGGTTGTCATCTCACTCTCAAGCTCTGTCTTGGCCGACCACTCACAAGGACAAAAGGGAAAAGGACTCAAGAGTTTACATCCCAAACTCCTCTCCCTCTTACTCAAGGCCGATCCTCTCTCAAACCCACATAATTTGTCCGAACTATCTCTCTCTAAAGTCTCACTCTCGGCCAAAGAAGTAAGAAGGAAGGAGGAAGACGAGGCTAAGAAGGGAGAAGATTGGAAGAGCAAGGAGTGAAAGAAACCGGAGGAGTCGCGAAACCGGTAAGTACTCCATGAGATCTTATTTAGTGTTATGATCAAGGATCATGGGCTGGCCTTGCATGGCCAAACCCTAAAGTTTTATGTACAAGAAACATCAAGGAACAAAAAGGGTGGACGAGGTTCGGCCATGGTGTATGGCCAAACCCCATCAAGGAATATAATCTTGGTAACATGATTTGTAAGAGAAAGTGGTGAACCATAGGGCTTGGCCATGGTGTATGGCCGAACCCCATGGAAGAACATCATTGGTTTAAATGGTGTTAAAGGTGGTTAAACCATGGAAGGTTAATAATGATTTTAAAAGGTTTTACATGGAGGTATATTGTTGATGTTTAAAGGGTTTTAAAGATGAGGATGATTGATGGACGTTGGTAAATGTTAATGGTGGTAAATGGGTCTAAATGATGTAAAAGAGTGGAGAACCACGAACCATGGGTTCGGCCATGTTGTATGGCCGAACCCCATGGGGAAATATTGAGGTATTTAGACCATAAAAATGATGGAGAAAGGTGGTAATCTTAATAGGTTTTTAAATGAAGAAGATGATGTTTTTAAGAGATCTAAGTGTATGATTAAACCCATCATGGAAGGACTTGGGTCATGGATTTATTATTGTAAATAATTTAAGAAAGAGGATGGAAAAATGATATCATGGGTTCGGCCATGATGTATGGCCCAACCCATGAACCAACTTAATGGGTCATTTGGGGTTTTATGTTGTGATTTATGAATCATTTATGGACCTAGGTTATGGATCAATTTTGGACATAAGCATGAAGGGATGGGAATAATGGCAAATGTGAAATATGGGAGGAAATGATAGACCATGGGTTCAGTCATGGTGTATGGCCGAACCCCATGAGGAAAGTTTTGTGGACTTAAGTGGTTACTAATGTTTAATAACTATTTTATAAGTGATTAGAGTTATGAATAAAAAATGGCAAGATCTTGGATCAAAGGATTACAAAGAGGAACGAAACTCAAGTGAGTGAGGTTCGGCCATGTTGATGGCCGAACCCCACTAAGGTGTAGTTTGTGGAATAAGTGTTTAAATGAAGAACTTGGTGATGAGTGATTAATAAATCAAGAGAGGCACTAAAACCAAATGAGTGAGGTTAGCCATGGTGTATGCCCGAACCACAAAGTGTGTTTATGGACTTGGACATTATTGTAAATCAAATGGGACTTTAGTTTGACTTGTTTATATGTAACAAGGTGACGGGACCTCACTAGGGGTGCACGATCGTGAGTGGTTTTCGGACGAGAACGCAAAGTCAAACTAGTTGTCGTTGGTAGGTTTCCTACATCATTGATACCATGGAATATGTATGATGGTTTTAATTCCTGTTTTGGATGAGTTATTTTGTATAAATGATATGTTTCAAATATGAGTTTTTAAATGCTATGATTTGTATAATTGCATAGCATGTGGACATTTGCATCTCATGCATGGCATGGGAGGGATGATATGTAACCAGAGACCACACTCCGACGGGGCGTCCGTAAGACCACTGTGGGGATACCTTGATGTGCATTATCCCATCAAGAGGTAACCGGAGGTCACACTCCGACAGGGCGTCCGTAAGGCCACTGTGGGGATACTTGATGAGGAGTTTTCCATCAAGAGGTTATTATGTGTTTGTGATGGGTGGGACTCATTGCATATGGTAGCATGGCATGGCATTGAATCGGCATGATTATGATCTTTATTATCATGCAATGTTTCTGGTTTTTTACGGTATGATTGGATCTCTATTATCATATAATGTTTTGGATACAATGCTTTATAAATATGGTATGACTTATTATATCTGGATTTGATATATATTATATCTGGATTTTTGGTACTAACCCATGTGTTAGCCTTACTTGGAATACCTACTGGGCACGTTGTCTAACGCCCTACTTCTACCCTAGTTGATGACACAATGAAAGAACGGGACGAGGAACATGATCGGAGCCAAACTTGGGAGCTTAGATGATTAAGTAATATGTTGTTTAAGTTACTCATGGTTGAAGTATTTGAGTAACTAGCAGTTGGGAATGTAATAGTTAGATATATTTGCTATAGTTTGGATGGTTAATATTGGATATTTAACTTAAGGTAATTATTATTAAGTGATGAATGTACTTTGCTATCTAAAATGGAATAGAATTGTTATTCTATTATCATTCTGCATGATTTATTCCGCAAGTTAATTTGAGTACATGTGAACTATTTTAGTGGACTTGGTCCACGCACAGGTATGGTTGGCCAGTTAACGGTCAGGCTTTGGAAGCTCAGACTTAGCTCGCGTCTGACGTCCCGCTCTCTTGTCACTCTTCTATCACTCTTTAATCATTTTAAAAAAAAAATTAGACTCTGATTTTCAGAAAGCGAGTGAAAAAGTGTGGGGCGTTACAGTTGGTATCAGAGTGAAATGAGAAGGTTGAATCTTTCGAATTAAGCTTAAGACGATATCATGTCTCGCTGACAGATAAGAATCCTAACTGACCGCCTCTTCGGAGTCCGCTGCACGGGGCCGGATTAATTTACTTCGTAAGATTAGACTGAATCATTCAATCTGAAAGCAACAAGGAATGATAGTAAAGGAAGGACAGTCACTATAAATTGGATTATCAAATATAGCAAATTAGGAGATACTTCCCCGATATCCCCAAATTGAGAAACAAACACTTGATACTTAGGATTTTTTTTCCCCAAAAACAAAGGAAATACAAAGAATGCTGATTTGTCAATTTTCTCAAGGACAAGAAAGACAAGTTGTTTATTTGGCAATTTTCCCAAGGACAAGAAAGACAAGTTATTTATTAGGAAAGTTCCCAAAACAAGAGACATTATGTGATACATAGGAAAACTCCCCAAAACAAGAAATACAAGATGATGATTAGTGAATTTCCCCAACTATGCAAACTTAAGAGTTTATGAGGACTTTCGCACTGAGATGTATGTGACGAGGTCACTTGATTATATTGAGATGTGGTATGGGTGCATCCCTCACGTGATATTGATAAGATAAGTATATAGATTTCATGAATAAGGCTTAGTAGTTGTGAGACTGTGGGAGCCTCGATATGAACACGAAGACTTGGTCCTTTAGGGTTGCCGTTGAGGAGTGGGTCCCTCCATGCTACGCGCTAGAGGGCGTTCTCACGGCTATTTCGCACATTTGATGTGTATTGATGCGCAGAGCTAGGTACTATTTTACCCTGGGGTGAAGGGATGCAGGGCGGGGTAGACATGATCATGTTGGACGTGGGTCTTCCGCTTAGTAAGTCATGGGCCTTAAGTCTTACTAGGGGTCGGGTTATATTTATGATTTGATATTGTTGCCACAGTCTTGTAGTGATTCATTCGAGTGTTTTTCCTATGTATAGAACATCTCATTGTAGATGATGTGCCCTGGATTAGTTATGCTCATTAATGGATTATACCCAGAGGGGGGTTATATTCATGGATGGTTATTAACCATGGATAGGTGATACTCATTGGTAGAGTGATACCAGGATGGATGCGTATAACCATGGATGATGATTCCCATGGTGGTTTGGATTGATGCTAGTATCGGTATCGTAGAAGTTTTGCAAATAAAGATATGCTTAATTTTGGATGCTATGTGACTTATGTGCAAATAAAGATATGCTTAATTTTGGAGATGTACTTAGTGGAAAAGATAAGTGTCTAGTGAAACTCGAATGGGAAGCTATGGACGACTGCCGAGTTAGACTAGTTAGCTGACTCTATAGTTAGCGATGGATTCCAAGAGAGTGCAGCTAGGAACTTAGTTAAAATGGAATCAGTGAAAGCCCTGAGCATAGGCTCGCATTGGTAGGCTACCTCACTAACAAATTTCCAGGAGGGGCAAAGTCATCACTAACCTCATACAGAGTGTAGACGAATGAACGTATGGAGCAAGTACGTTTGGAAAATATTTTGGTGGCAGGTAAAGGGAAACATATTACATTGATCTACATAAGAGCAAATGGGCTCACGGGAAAAAGAGATACATGAGACAGAACAAAAGATGTTACGGAACCGAGCGATTCAGTTCGTCAAGGTAGTATGGGATCGACAAGGAAATGAGGAAGGCACTTGGGAACTTGAGTGGGAAATGAGAACAACACACCCCGAGCTATTTATGTAAATTGTTTGAAAACCCCGGATTTCCAAGTTATCAATACTTATGGAATTTGCCATTTAAATTGTGAATTAACGGATATGAACCTTAGATGGGTAAGGTGTTGGGTCAATGGCCCAATTAAGACCCAACGGTTATGATATAAGGTTCGATTTAAAGTAAATGGGTAAGATGCATTCAATTGGGTCAAGGTTGCCACTTGGATCAAAATGCCAATTGGGACCCAATGGGTTATGGTTGACCACCAAGTGAGCTCAAGCCTAACTTAATTGGGGCTGAATTAAGTTAGAATGGAATCAAGTGATTGAACTGATTTGTAAGTGAGTTAAATGAGTCGGATTAAAGAGATGAGTTCAGTTAAAAGAGTTGAATTAAAGAAGTGAGTTGAGTTAAAAGGTTGAGTTGAATGGAAGCTAATGGACTTTATTTCAAGTATGTGGAGTGGGAAGGTGGAGAGATGCACCTCATGAGACCAAGTCAAGGTCACACGTTGGAGGGGGGAGTTTCATCTCATACATGAAACTCCAAATGAATCATTAATGGGGAGATGAAAGGTTTTGGAGGTTACACAAGCTTAACTTAGTACACATTGGAAACATGGGAGTCTCATTTCATAGAATGAAACTCCAAATTGTATCACTAATGGGAGGTGGATTGTTTTGTGGTTGTTACACAATCCAAGTCAAGCATACACGTTGGAATGGGAGTTTCATCTCATGGGATAAAACTCCAAAATGGAACATTAATGGGAGTTGAAGGGTTGTGGAGGTTACACAAACTTACACCAAGGCTTGAACGTTGGAAGCATGGGGGTTTCCATCTCAAGATGGAAACCCAAGAGCCAAACCGTTGGGAGTGTTTCATCTCAAGAATGAAACCTTCAAGTGGCCGTTGGGAGTGTTTCATCTCAAGATGAAACCTTCAAGTGGAGCACTAAGGAAGGAGATAAATGAAAATAGGAGTTACACAATTCTTACCCAAGCTTACACCGTTGGGACATGGGAGTTTCATCTCAAGGATGAAACCCCCAAATGAATCATCAATGGAGATAGACGGTTTGGTGTTGTTACACAATTCAAACCAAGGCTACATGATGGGAGATGGGAGTTTCATCTCATGGATGAAACCCCCAAATGGGTCATGAATGGAGGGGACGGTTTTGCTGTTACACTGGTAACCAAGGGGCAAAATGGTTGGGAGTTTCATCTCAAGGATGAAGGCCCCAATGTAAGTATCAATGAGTAGGTGATGAATTATGGGAGTTACAAAAGGGCTTTATCAAAAGGCACCACCCTTAGCCGATCACCCTGATTGAGCAAAACAAGATTAGTTGTCAACTCACTCTCAAGCTCTCTCTTGGCCGACCACTCACAAGACAAAAGAAAAGGACTTAAGAGTTTACATCCAAAACTCCTCTCCCTCTCACTCAAGGCCGATCCTCTCTCAAACCCACATAATTTGTCCGAACTCAATCTCTCTCTCAAATCTCACTCTCGGCCAAAGAAGTAAGAATGAAGGAGGAAGAGGAGGGTAAAGAGGGAGAAGATTGGAAGAGCAAGAAGGAGTGAAAGAAACCGGAGGAGTCGCGAAATCAGTAAGTACTCCATGAGATCTTATTTAGTGTTATGATCAAAGATCATGGGTTGGCCTTGCATGGCCAAACCCTAAAGTTTATGTACAAGAAACATCAAGGAACAGAAAGGGTGGATGAGGTTCGGCCATGGTGTATGGCCGAACCCCATCAAGGAATATAATCTTGGTAACATGATTTGTAAGAGAAAGTGGTGAACCATAGGGTTCGGCCATGGTGTATGGCCGAACCCCATGAAAGAACATCATTGGTTTAAATGGTGTTAAAGGTGGTTAAACCATGGAAGGTTAATAATGATTTTAAAGGTTTTATATGGAGGTATATTGTTGATGTTTAAAGGGTTTTAAAGATGAGAATGATGGATGGACGTTGGTAAATGTTAATAGTGGTAAATGGGTCTAAATGATGTAAAAGGGTGGAGAACCATGAACCATGGGTTCGACCATGTTGTATGGCCAAATACCATGGGAAATATTGAGGTATTTAGACCATAAAAATGATGGAGAAAGGTGGTAATCTTAATAGGTTTTTAAATAAAGAAGATGATGTTTTTAAGAGATCTAAGTGTATGATTAAACCCATCATGGAAGGACTTGGGTCATGGATTTATTATTGTAAATAATTTAAGAAAGAGGATAGAAAATGATATCATGGGTTCGGCCATGATGTATGGCCCAACCCCATGAACCAACTTAATGGGTCATTTGGGGTTTTATGTTGTGATTTATGAATCATTTATGGACCTAGGTTATGGATCAATTTTGGACATAAGCATGAAAGGATGGGAGTAATGGCAAATGTGTAAATATGGGAGGAAATGATAGACCATGGGTTTCCCATGGTGTATGGCCGAACCCCATGAGGAAAGTTTTGTGGACTTAAGTGGTTACTAATGTTTAATAACTATTTTATAAGTGATTAGAGTTATGAATCAAAAATGGCAAGATCTTGGATCAAAGGAGTACAAAGAGGGACCAAACTCAAGTGAGTGAGGTACGGCCATGTTGTATGGCCGAACCCCACTAAGGTGTAGTTTGTGGAATAAGTGTTTAAATGAAGAACTTGGTGATGAGTGATTAATAAATCAAGAGGCACACTAAAACCAAATGAGTGAGGTTCGGCCATGGTGTATGGCCGAACCCCACAAAGTGTGTTTATGGACTTGGACATTATTGTAAATCAAATGTGACTTCAGTTTGACTTGTTGATATGTAACAATGACGAGACCTTGCTAGGGGTGCACAATCGTGAGCGGTTTTAGGACGAGAACGCAAAGTCAAACTAGTTGTCATTGGTAGGTTTCCTACATCATTGATACCATGGAAATATGTATGATGGTTTAATTTCTATTTTGGATGAGTTATTTTGTATAAATGATATGTTTCAAATATGAGTTTTTAAAGTGTTATGATTTGTATAATTGCATAGCATGTGGACATTTGCATCTTATGCATGGCATGTGAGGGATGATATGTAACCGGAGGCCACACTTCCACGGGGCGTCGTAAGACCACTGTGGGATATCTTGATGTGCATTATGCCATCAAGAGGTAACCAGAGGCCACACTCCGACGGGGCGTCCGTAAGACCACTGTGGGGATACTTGATGAGGAGTTTTTCATCAAGAGGTTACTATGTATTTGTGATGGGTGGACTCATTGCATATGATAGCATGGCATATCATTGAATCGGCATGATTATGATCTTTATTATCATGCAATGTTTCTGGTTTTTATCGGTATGATTGAATCTCTATTATCATACAATATTTTGGATACAATGCTTTATAAATATGGTATGACTTATTATATCTGGATTTGATATATATTATATCTGGATTTTTGGTACTAACCCATGTGTTAGCCTTACTTGAAATACCTACTGGGCGCGTTGGTCTAACGCCCTACTTCTACCCTAGTTGATGACACAGGGAAAGAACAGGACGAGGAACATGATGCAGCCAAGCTTGGGAGCTTGGATGATTAAGTTATATGTTGTTTTAAGTTACTCATGGTTGAAGTATTTGAGTAACTAGTAGTTGGGAATGTAATAGTTAGATATATTTGCTATGGTTTGGATGGTTAATAGTGGATATTTAACTTAAAGTAATTATTATTAAATGATGGATGTACTTTACTATCTAAAATGTAATAGAATTGTTATTCTATTATTATTCCGCATGATTTATTTCGCAAGTTAATTTGAGTACGAGTGAACCATTTTAGTGGACTTGGTCTACGCACACGTATGGTTTGCCAGTTAAGGGTCAGGCTTTGGAAGCTCGGACTTAACTAGCATCGTGACGTCCCACTCTCTTGTCACTCTTCTATCACTCTTGATTATTATTTTTAAAAAAATAGACTCTGATTTTCGGAAAGCGAGTGAAAAAGGGCGGGGCGTTACATTTCTCGCACTTTCCTACCCTCTAGTTGCAAAGGTGGCTAGGAAACAATAGTTTATGATTATTGAGCAAGGGAGTGACACCATGGCTCAGTACAACAACAAATTTGTCAACATCTTACCTAATGCGCCTAAAATGCTAAAGGATGAGGAAGATAAGATTCGACACTTTGAATGGGGAATTCATCCGTTCATTCGTCGTCAAGTGGTTACCCTACATGACTCCAGTCTGGAAGAGGTAATGGAAAGAGCTTCTTTGGTGCGGTTGTAGATGGACCTGAATACAATCAAAGGTCAACTCACCAAGGAAATTTCCATAAACCACCACAATATGGGAACAGGAAGAGAAAGTTCAAAGGGTACCCTTTTAAGAATAGTCAGTTTGCAACAGGACAATCAAGTAGGCCAGGAGTGAAACAACCAGTATTATGTTTTACTTGTGATCAACTAGGACATACTTTTAGGCAATATAAGAATCCAAAGTGTATGGGGAACGACTATGCTACACCTGTAGACAACCAGGGCATTTGGCAAGAGATTGCCCAAATCCCGGTGACGTCAACAATGTGGGGCCACCTAAGGGTAATAGGCCAACGCAATCTGTTACACAATTAGGGTATGAAAGAAGTCCACCTCAGGCTTTGAGGGGGTCATCTGCACCCAGTTTTTTACAACAAAGGTCCAGCCAAGGGAGGGGACATGGACGTCCTCAACAGGTGACTCCAGGGCGAGTCTATAGCTTTGGACAGCAATAAATGAGCATGTGAATCATTCAGTAATGGAAGGTACTTTACCCCTCTTTAGCTCTTTAGCTCATGTGTTATTTGACATTGGGCATCCCATTTTTTCATATCTGCTATGTGTGCTGAAATTTTGGGTTTGAGATCAGTGGTTGTCAATAAACCATTGAAGGTAAAGTCGCTTTTAGGAAATGACGTATTGATTAATCGTATGTCCAAGTCTTGTGTAATAAGACTTGGAGGGAAAAATTTTAAGTTTTGACTTATTAGTAATGAGAATGACAAGTTTTGATGTCATCTTGGTTATGAATTGGCTTTTGAAACACAGGGTTGTGTTGGATTGCTATAAGAGGATGGTGTTTGGGCATTCTCAAAAGAATCAATTTTTGAAAAGTTGAAACCTTATTAAAGGCCTAGTGTAAGAAAGTCTGGTCTATGTGGACATCCAAATAATATGGTAGCAGTATAGGTTGGGAAGACGTAAGAGGTGTAGACATAGTGATACCTCAGGTGGTGTGTGAATTCATGAATGTTTTTCTAGACCAATTGAGTGGTCTACCTCCACGTTGAGAAATAGAATTTGTGATAAATCTATAACCTGGAATGTTACCTATTTCCATACCACTGTATACGATGGTAACGAGAAGTACGAACCCATGTGGATGAGCTACTTAAAATTTGTTTTGTACGACCAAGTACTTCACTTTGGGGAGCGCCGGCTCTTTTTGCCAAGAAAAAGAATGGAACATTAAGGATGTATATAGATTACCGGAAGCTGAACCAGGTAACTATCAAGAATAAGTATTGTTGCCACGGACATAAGATTTGTTTGATCAACTGAAGGGGCCCAAGTGCTTTTCAAATATTAGATTTGAGATCTAGTTACAATCAGTTGAGAGTTAGAGATGAAGATATGTCTAAAACAGCGTTCAGGACTCAGTACGATTATTATGAGTATTTAGTAAAGTCGTTTGGGTTAACGAATGCGCCGGCCACATCCGTGGATCTTATGAATAGAGTTTTTCGGCCATATTTAGGAATTTTTGTAGTAGTATTCTTTGACGATATTTTGAAATTTTCATCAACTGAAGGAGAGCATGAGTAACACTTGAGAATAATGTTACAGACTTTATGAGATAATCAGTTGTACGACAAATTCAGCAAGAGGGAATTTTTGTTGGCACATGTCCAATTTTGGGACATGTAATGACTCCAGATGGAAACACAGTGAATCCTGCCAAGGTTGAGGCAGTGATGAGTTGGCAGAGACCAACAAACGTCTTTGAAATAAGAAGTTTTTTTGGATTAGTTGGGTATTACAGGAGATTTATACCAAGTTTCTCCTAGACTGTTGTTCCAATGACAAGGTTAACAAGGAAGACGTGAAATTCGAATGGAGTGAGGAGTTCGAAAAAGTATTCCAGGATTTGAAAAAAAAACTGATCACCTCTCCAGTATTGATCATGCCAAAGCAAGGTCAAGGATTTGAAGTATATTACGATGCCTCTAAGAATGGTTTAGGATGTGTCCTAATGCAAGAAGGTAGAGTAGCAGTCTACGACTCTAGACAATTAAAGAGACATGAGCAAAATTATCGGACTCATGATCTAGAACTAGCAACCGTAGTGTTGGCACTAAAACTTTGGAGACATCATTTGTTTGGTGAGAAATTTAATGTTTTCTCTGATCACCACAGTCTTAAATACTTGTTCACTCAAAAAGATTTGAACATGAAACAAAGGAGATGGATGGAATATTTAAAAGACTATAATTTTAAACTATCCTACCATCCAGGAAAATAAAATGTAGTAGCTGATGCTTTGAGTAGGAAAATTCATTGCAATATAGCCTGTATGGCCATCTCTATGGTGGAACATGTTGAGTACAGTAGGTGAATTTGACCTACAGTTAGTAGAGTACGATGAATCAGTTTAGGAGCAGAGTGAAGTCAGACAGCCAGAATATGAGGCTTGTGTTAAAAGCACAACAAAGGGACCCAAAATCTATCAAGGTATAGACTCAATTGATTGATGGAATCGATTTGAAAGATTGGAAAATCAGGACCGTTGGAGGTCTAACCTTCAAGGTCAGATTGTTTGTGCCAGAAACAGAGGATCGTAGAAGAATAGTCATCGATCACTTCCATCACTCTCGTTTTGCAGTACATCCCGAGGGTACAAATATGTATAATGATTTACGACACCAATTCTGGTGGAATGGAATGAAGAATGAAGTTGCCGATTTTGTGTCTAAATGCTTAAATTGTCAGCAAGTAAAAGCTGAGCACAAGAGACCGGGAGAAAAATGAATCCTTGTAACGCCCCGCCCTTTTCCACTCTTCCAAAAATCAGATTCTATTTTTTAAAAAAAATAAAGTGGAACAGAGTGGGGGCGTCACGACGCGAGCTAAGTTCGGACTTCCAAAGTCCGACCCTTAACTGGCCAAACCTATGTGTGCATGGACCAAGTCCATGAAAAATCGAACCACACATAGAACTAAATAAATCATGCAGAAAATTACTAAACTGATTGCGGATTATAATGGAACCTAAGACTACTCCATTTAGATAGCAAAATACAAGTCATATTTACTTTACACTAAACATTCATTCAAACTAAATCAAACCATAGCGATATTCTAAGTTATTACATATCCTTGCAAACATAAACAAAATATCCATATATAAATTCCATTAAGATATCCAAGCTCCTATGCTTGGTTTCCTTCGCGATCCTCGGCCTTTCCCTTTCCCTTTCCTGCGTCATCCACTAAGGATAGAAATAGGGCATTAGAACAACGCGCCCAGTAGGTCTTCGATTAGGGCTACCACAAGGTTAGTATAAAAACATGCATATAACATAATAATACATGATTATCAAAATCTTACAAAACAATGTTATGTATGTATGCAAATGTAATGAGTCCCACCCATCACAAGTATACATAGCCATCACCAAAGTACCTCACAGTGGTCTTTCGGATGCCCCTACGGAGTGTGGCCTCCAGCTTCCTCTTGATGGGATTCTCATCATCAAGGTACCTCTTGATGGGATTCTCATCATCAAGGTATCCCGCAGTGGTCTTTCGGACGCCCCGCAGATGTCAATGAGTACATGCTATATGTAATAGAATCTTAGCATTCAAAACCTCTTTGAAACATAATACTTTAACACAAATAACTCATCAAAATTAACATAAAATAGCAAGTATAATATGTGGTCACAAAGAGGTTGGAAACCTACTGAAAGTTACTTAAACAGTCCACTCTTCTTAACCCGTCACCCGTTCACGATTTGAGCATCGTTCAAGAAGTCCCGTTACCTTGTTTATATAATAGCAAGTCAAACACATGTCTCATTTGGTTTCAAACTAAGTCTAAGACCAAACACCATTTTGTGGGGTTCGACCATACACCTTGGCCGAACCTCACCCACTTGAACACCATCCAAATAACTTATTAAAATACCTCATATTACCAACTATACCTTGGTAGGGTTCGGCCATACAACATGACTGAACCTTACCACTTTGGTTTTGACCCCTCTTTCAAGTCCTTTAATCTTTCATTCCATATTTACATTATAACTTGTATTTACGGTTTTGCCATTGGTTTAACCTTTGTTTAATTTTTGCTTAATAACTAATGTCCACAACAAAATCCACCTTAGTGGGGTTCGGCCATACAACATGGTCGAACCTCACCAACATAATGATGATCCTTTTTAATTAAATCCAAATGCTATTCCCATTATCTAATTACTCATACACCCACAACATCATAAGTCCATAAAATTGATTAGTGGGGTTCGGCCATACACCATGGCCGAACTCACTCCCGTGATTTCATGTTTCAACCCCCTTGATCTTCTAGTTAGACACAAGATCATGTCCTTCCATGACCTAATATCCATTATCATTTTCCATCCATTTGAATATTTTTAGACCTTTTAAAACAAACACCACACATAGCACTTGGTGGGGTTCGGCCATACACCATGGCCGAACCTCACCCCTTTGGTTTTGTTGCTTGTTGATGAACAATAAACATCCAAGTCCATCATTCTTTCAGCTATGTTAAACCCTTTAAAAACATCATAGAACCAATAATAATTCTAACCATAATCTTATCTCCATTTAAAACACCTTAAAACCTTCAATCATTGTATGGTTTTTATCCCTTAAAAACCATAAAAATAACCAAATTATTTCATGGGGTTCGGCCATCCAAAGTGGCCAAACCCTATGATCCATGTTCTACCCTTTTTAAACAGCATATCCATGGTTTAAACCCTTGTTAGATTCGGCCATACAATGGCCGGATCATACTTCCTTATCCATTTTATTTAACAAATGGTTATGATTTACTTACCAATCTTCTTAGCCTCTCTTCTTTCCTTTGATCCTTCCTTCTCCCTTCTTGCTCCTTTGGTCCTTTAGCCGATTGTGTGCTTGCTCAAAATGAGAACACCAAGGGCTGGTTCAGCCAAGGTGGAGGTAGGTTTTGAGAGAGGGAGAGAGATGAAAATTTCTAAGCTTCTTGAGATGGAAATTCAGCCAAATAGTGTAGTGTACCCCTTTTGTTAATCAGCAGCCCTCAGAACCCTCTCATTTACTCTCATCAATTAGCCCACTTTCCATTGAATTTTATGCATGGGATACCACTCCCAAGTAACCAACGTGTGGGTCTTTGCTTGGGGTCTTTGAAATCATCACAACTCCTCATTTTCTCACTTGACTCATTTGAATTAAAGGTCTCCATGGCTTCCAATCTAACTCATTCAACTCATTAGCTCAACTCACTCATTTAATTACACTCATTTAATTCACTTGAGTCAACTCCATTGTTTGATTCCATTTCCAACTCAATTCAGCCCCAACTCAACATAATTTAACTCAACCTTTGAGCTCACTCGATGGTCAACATAGTCAAGCTCGACCCATTGGGTCCCAATTGAACTTCTTGACCCAAATAGGCACCATGACCCATTTAAATGTCAATTACCCATTTAAATGTAGCTTATGCATTTAAATGTAGCTTACCCATTTAAATATGGTTTATCCATTTACATATAGCTTACCCATTTACCCTACATTGATCCACATCTACCATTTGTTGGGTCTAAATTCACCAATTGACCCAATTATCAAGCCTTACCCATTTACTTCCATTGATCCACATCTACCATCCGTTGGCCTATTAACCCAACATTTATCCATCTAATGGTCATATTTTTTTAATTCACCATTTCAATGGCATTTTCGTAAATATTGATATCTTTGAAAAATCGGGGTGTTACATTCTCTACCAGTAGCTAGATGGAAATGGGAACATATTACCTTGGATTTTGTTGTTGGTTTTCCTAAATCATCTAAGGGAAATGACTCAATATGGGTGATAGTAGACAGACTAACCAAATCTGCCAATTTTTGCCGATCAATGTCACACACTCTTTGGTGACTTTAAGTAAATAGTATGTAAAGGAGATAATTAGAATACATGGAGTACTAAGCATAGTATCAGACCGTGACCCACGATTTGTATCCATATTTCGAAAGAGCCTACAGAAGGAACTTGGTAAACAATTATGTTTCAGTACTACTTTCCACCCTCAGACCGACGATCAATCTGAACGGACTATTCAGGCTCTGGAAGATATGTTGAGAGCCTGCGTGATAGATATGTAGGGCAGTTGAGAAGATCATCTCGCGTGATAGAATTTGTCTACAACAACAGTTATTACATCATTGTAAATCATGCAGATCACCCTTATGTTGGATGGAAGTTGGAGACAATGCGTTGTTAGTGTAACACCCCGCCCTTTTTCATGGAGTCAAAATCAGAGTATATATATATTTTTTTTAAATAAGTGAAAGAGAGCGGGATGCCACAACGCGAGTTAAGTCCGAGTTTCCAAAACCAACCCTTAACTGACCACCATTACGTGTACGTGGACTAAATCCACTAAAACATTTCACACGCACTTCTGAATACTTGCAAAATTATTTATATGAATAAAAATAGTATTCATATACTTATCATTATTAGGCAAGGAAAGTCAATTACCATATACTTAAAATGAAACTTGAATATAATCAAACTATAGCAAATAAGTCTAAGTTATTACAATCCAAAATGTGTTCTCCCAATACATCATTGAAATTTAAACTGAGTAATTTTAAACATAATCTTTCCAAGCTCCTATACTTGGCTCCCTTCGGTCCATCGTCCTTTCCATTACCATTCCTTGTTCCATCATCTATAGGGTACAAGTAAGACATTAGTCAACATGCCCAGTATGTATTCCAAGTAGGGTTATGGTACACATAGGAATGATATAAATCAAGGTAGATACATCATATCATATTTGCAAAATATGTCATAAGTAGTAAAAACAATGCATGATGTCCATAACATAATCATGCTTACTTATATGTCATGTCATGGGTGTCAATGCCAAATAATCTCTCACCCAATTTCCATATCAAAAATCACATCAAAAATAAATATCAATGGTTTCCTTGATAAATCGTCATATAAACGTTTACTTGGCCAATTACGTCCGCAGTATTTTGTGGCGGCAACCACCAGGTCACTGTGTACCCATCCACAAATTAATCGGGATTACTGAAGGAGTGTGGACTCCTCCCTCTGCGCAGGGTTACGGGACCATCCCAGGAGCTCTTTGGCCCAAATTACGTCGTACCTATTTCTATCAACCCGAACAAAGCTAAATCTCAATAGTTCACATAGCTTCATACAAGCTAGTCTCAAGCCCAAGTCATGTCCGAACCGCTCAGAACTTGGCTTGCTGGTCATATATGCTCCCTCCCATGCCATGCATGAGGAAATGTATGCAAGTGTGCCATTTTATTTAAAACACATCACATCATTTGAAAATCAGCTTATAAACATATACAATTTTGTTTGATCAAAGTAATCATCATATTTGAAATAAAAACAAGTATCATATCATACTCCATAGTGCTCTCAATAAGGTAGGAATCATACCAATGTCAGTACATTATCCTTACTGTCTTGTGAAGATAATGTTAACGATCGCGTGAAACGAATCACAACCCCTCTGCGAATCGCCTTACTTTATCAAATTCAATCACATATATTAATTTGATTTTTCATTTTATTTTCATCACTCCTTACACCCCTAGAAGAGGCTTTGGAAGATAATCCAAAAATCTAAATTTACAATTCAGTAGACTAAATCACATCCAGATACCAACTGTGCTCTACCCGCAAACTTTTAGTCGATGAATCATAAGATTTAGTCGCTGAAACTACAACCAGATATTGTATAAACTTGACCTGTAAACTTTCAGTCGACTAAATCATAGATTCAGTCGGCTGACTTTGGGTCAAATCCGCTGTGTTCTCGGCCAGTACACATTCAGTCGACTGAATAACAGATTTAGTCGGCTGACTTTAGATCAGATCATTTGTGTGTTTGGCCAGTATAAATTCAGTCGGCTGAAATACCAACTATCATTTACGTGTTTGGTAAGTATACCTTTAGTCGACTGAATCATAAGATTCAGTCGGTTGAAAAACACTGGATCACTTACTTGTTTGGTACGTATACGTTCAGTCAATTGAATCAAAGCTTCAGTCGGCTGAAATACCAATAGACCCCATATGTGCTTAGCCAGTATACTTTCAGTCGACTGAATCATAAGATTCAGTTGACTGAAACACCCAGATATCCCTTAGGTGCTCGGTCTGTACATTTTCAGTCGACTGAATCATAAGATTCAGTCGGTTGAAACACCCAGACATCCTTTGTGTTCTCGGCTCTTCTTCACGAAATCCATCCTTATCATTTCTAAACATGGATTTTCATCTTTCATACTTTAATTAGTAAATTTACTCTACCCACTAACCAAGGTTTGGGTTCCTCATGATCCATTCAATCATTGTACCATATAGTATGGTTTTTTATTTGATCCTATGGTTGTTTTGTTTTCCACCCATAACCATGTCTTTGATTGATTTCCAACTCCATGGCCTTATAACAATTTGGTCATCCATTCCAACCAATTATGGAACTCATGGGTTCGGCCACACCATGGCCAAACCTATGGTTTCCTTGGATTCATTCTTATGTTATTAAGCCTTAAACGTACCTTCTTCCCGTCTCCTTCTTTTCTTTTTGATCTGTCTTTTCTTCCTTAATCATTCTTCTTCTTTCTTTGCTCTTCTAAGTCTCCAAGTATAGAGGTAGAGGTGGGATAGAGAGGAGAGGAGAGGAAAATCCTTTGCTCACAAGTGGAGGAGTTGGCCAAGGGGTGTGGAGTGTCCCTTGGTTTGTGTCTTTTGTATAACCACCGTAGACTCTTCACTCTCCCTCATCATGGTTTCTTTAAGCAATGAGGCCCTTGGTTTAACCAAGGAGACCCTTGGCTTAAACCAAAGAGACCCCTTGACTTCCCAATGAGTCTGTTGGTTTCATGCCCCTTGAGATGAAAATTCTTCATCTTCTCAACTCAAGCCACAACTTAATTCATTTGAAATCACTTATGGTTGACCAAGTCAACCATGACATGGCCGGCCATGCATGTGGTGACTTGGTCACCACATGGCACTTGGGTCCCATCTTGGCCATGTCACTTGATGACATGGCACCTTGCTTAATTGGCCTCTATGTGATAACATGCATGCCACATGGCAATGCCACATCACTCACATGCTACCTCACTTGATGAGGTGGACTTTAATGCATTGGGTATTAATTGGGTAATTGACTCATTTAACTTAAACTTACCTAATTACTTTAAAATCAAGCTTACCCATGATCCATTGGGTCTTAATTGGGTAATTGACCCATTTACTTTAAACTTACCCAATTACTTTAAAATCAAGCTTACCCATGATCCATTGGGTCTTAATTGGGCAATTGATCAATTTCTTGCCCATCTAATGTTAATTACCACTTTTTAAATCTCAAATTCCATTAATTCGCAATTCAAATGGACTATTCCAATATATTCATAAGTAAGGAAAATTCGGGATGTTACAATTAGGACCAGAAATGGTCAAAGAGACATCGAGCAAGTCGAAGTTATCAGACAACATCTCAAGACAGCGCAGAGTCGACAGAAGAGTTATGCCGACAGGAGGCGCAGAACTCTTGAATTCTCAGTGGGTGACCATGTTTTCTTACGTGTTGCATCACATCATGGAGTTAGACGGTTTGGTCGTAAAGGAAAGTTATCGCCAAGGTACATAGGACCCTTCGAAATCTTAGATAAAATAGGTGGAGTGGCTTATCGTTTGGCTTTATCTCCAAGCTTAGCTAGAGTACATAATGTATTTTATATATCAATGCTGAGGAAATATGAACCAGATCTGCCACATGTATTGAATTGGGATGACATCGACATCACAGAGGACGTGACTTTCGATGAGAGGCCAATAGAAATCCAAGGTAGGAGAACTCTACAGCTCAGGAAAAAGATGATACCTCAAGTGATGGTACTGTGGAGGCATCATGGGGCAAACAACACGACATGGGAGAGTGAGACAATGATGCGGGAGCTATATCCCTATCTATTCATAGAGAAACTTACTACTTTTGTTGAAAATTAGGGACGAATTTTATTTAAGGGGGATATGATGTAATAACCCGACCCATAATTAGAAAAATGACAAAATCTTAAAACCGTTAATTCTGCTTAGTGACCGATTAACATGATAGAGTACAGAAAGAGCTACCCGAAAAGGTATTGTATAACCCAATCGAAGCTCGTTTGCTCAATGATCTAGCTCGACGAAGTTCGGAGGGCATTTTGGATATTTCATAATGTTATTTGTTTTGAAAAAATCATGAATAGTGCCTTTAAAACTGTCAGAGTGTACAGGACCACTCACATGTCCAATTTGGAAATCGAGAATTTCACACACTCTACGTATTTGAGTACTCTACTCACCAGTATTTTTGGAATTGTCTAACGTTTACCCAAAATTCAATGCTTAGACGTGATTTATCTAAATACCCCAGTTTGACAAATACCCTATATTCTGAAAATTAGTAAACTTGGATCATAGTCAATCTATGTTTTAAGTAAACTTTTTGCATTTTTAGAAAATTGATTTAAGGGTTTGAAACACTAGAAAATAGGTTTCAAAGTTTATAGAAACTTAGACCACTGGTTTTTTATTAAACATTTTTTTTTTGGTAAAAATAAAGGATTTTTGGTTAAGAAAATGAAAATATGATTTCACCAACCAAGCTAAAGCCCGCGTTCTCAACTTGATAGTGGTGTCAAATTTTATCAATTTTACCTCTAAATATCTCAACTTTTAAGTGCTTGAAAAGAGGAAGAAAAGTTAGAATTTTTAACCCCTTTTTGGAAAATAAAAATGCTAAGGTAAATCCTGCCGACACTCACCGACACCACCAATGAAAATTAACGGAAGAAAATCAATTGAACAGTGATTTTTGAAAGTTATAAATATGGGCTTCATCTTTCAGAAAAATTTACCAATTCACAGAGCTTTCTTGTTCTTCAAACGCTTGTCAAGCAGCCCTTTTGTAGTGGATTTTTAGCTATCTTCAAATTGAATTTGTTTTCGTTAGTTTGTAGATAAATACTTTGTAGATTTTCCATAGGAAACCAGAGAAAATTCCTGCTCGATCACGACAGTCTGCTCAAAACCCAGTAAACACATCGAGTTTTTACGATGTGTCTACCTTATACAGCCGATATATGTTCAAAGTCGATATATCTGCAAAGGTAAATTCGACGCATCGAGTTTTACATACATATCGGACAAAGAAACTGGACATATCGACTTTGTCAACATGTTTGAAAACAGAGCAGAGACTGACCAAACTATCAAAACAAAAATGAGAATATCGCCATTTTACGATGTATACAGAAATAGTACACATATTCATTTCGCTATACATACAGAAATGGTACACATAGGAGATTCGTTATACATATAGAAATGGTACACATAGTCATTTTATGATGTATCCAGAAACTGTACATATCGACAAACAATTTTGAATAATATTTTCAAGAAAAAAATTTAGGTTATTTAAACCCCTTTCAAATATATAGATTATTTATACTGTTTTTAATGATTTAACAGTTTCAACTCAAAATACTCGCCAATTGAAAGGTGAGGAGATTCAACCATACAGTATTTATGCATTCATACTTTGCATTTAAATTCTGAAATTTATTACCATTAACCCTATGGTAATAAGTGGATATCCGTGGTCATTTTACTGACAGGAAGAATGTGAACGGACTAGAATGAGATACCGACATCTTTCACACGTAGGGGATGAATGATTGTTTCTCCAGATGAAACGTGAATAAAACAGTGCCGAGATGACGAGGTCTGGCCATTCTAAAATGGAGAAGGGAAACCGCTTATTCCTTAAGGCTAACTGGTTATTAGTTGGAGATCTTGATATAGATCAAGTTCCAAACCGTGGTTCCGATTGGAATACACGTATTGTGCGTTTAACGATGTATTGCAGGAAATATGCATTTACATGGTAAATGGTATGTAGAGGGTAGACGTACCCGACCCGGAAATACGGTAACTAATAGAACTTGTATGAACTGCTTGAATTACAGTCGATATAAACTGTGTTTATGTCCAATATATATTGTTAAATACCAATTGTTGTTATATGTATGATTCTATGCGGGAGGGCTGAGGAATCCATGCTAGCTGAGTGAGAATTTAATTATGATCATATGAGATATATTTATGTGGGTTGAATGGGGATTTAATCTATAATTGATGTGCATTTGACTAGTGTATTACGCATATCTAATTACCTCACACTGTTGTATGAAGTACCTAGCTCGTGGTGGACACTGGTATGAGGTGTATATATGGACTGTGTGAAGCACTAAGCATAAATTTGCCTGCAAGGTAGCAATGTATCTTCACGACTGAATATCATAGACGTCGATTGACAGGGGTATCATTTTGGGAAGGAAAGAACATGTATTAACTACGTTAGATGATATGCTCATAAAAAACTATATGATTTTTAAGTGTTTAAACTGCTGTGTAATAACATGTTTATAAATTGATAATATATTGAATTATCTGTTGTTTTCTCTTCGCTGGGATAGTAGAGGTCAGATCCCTTACGGTTCAAGAAATCTAAATGAGGAAGGACAGGAGGATTTTATGCAAGAGTAGGGGTGGAGGCCCTACCTTTCTATCTATTTATTTCCCCGTTGTTGGGAATTTACATCAGGATGCTTTTATTACTGTTTGTATGAACAAATATGATGTAATCAACCGTGTTATGTCGATTTGAGGTCCAGGGGATGTGTAATTAAATCTACTTTGTTTCTTATGTACGATTTTGATAAGTATAAAAATGTTTATGGTGAATGTTAGGTAGAACGAGTGTGACATTTTCTACTTGGACTTAACAATCAATGGATCAAGGTATTAAGAGTGCATGTTGATTTGTAGTGTGTCCACATATCATAGTGACGGGTGGGTTTTTTTCGAGAAGTCATCTTTTAAATGGATTCATTGTAATCCCCCCATCCCTTAGAAACTTAACCGGTTGTGTAATGGCTAGATTCGAGGCTATCAAATGCTACGTCCGAATCTTTGATCACATGAAATGGTAAATTCATGATTAGTTAAGATTTCTGCAATTATTAGAGACTCAGTGTTAGAAAAAAAAAAACAACTAACTCACGTCTTAGGAGGCCCAAGGGGCGGGGCGTGACACCGAACCACTATAAATGTAGTGTTGTGGGTGATTAACATCGTTTGTGTGTTTGATCAACAACTGTTACACTCTATTGTTCACACAGACACTTTGCATCTTTATTATCATTTTAATCCGCTGCTTGTAATTTTAATTAATCAAGAATTTTGCAAAGACCAAGGTAAGTGGTGATCTCCATATACCTTGAAGATAGAAGAGAGAAAGACTAGAGAGAACTCAACCAACCCTTGGAATTTTGTTACAGAAGAAGTGGGGAAGATAGAAGAATTTTTGTTGCCTCATATGGAGACAAGACTTCCAACGAATAATGGATATTAAAATTAAAAAGGGTCGGCCAATGTGTTAAAATCCTCCTCAAATTCATATGGAGTAAATTAGGATTTGCTAGTTTCGAAAATCAAGAAAAGACTACGGAGATAACGTGTTAGACTTGTTTCCAAATTAGAATTCTAAAGTATGCACAACCCAAAAATATCACCATATAAATTTCGCCCAAAGCGGCGTGGGTCCCATTGGTCTACACAAAATAAATAAAAGTTTCCAAATAATTTAAAAATTGAATTTTGTTTTTATATTGAGTATTTTAATTTTCAATTACTCCCACTAAGTTCATATTTATAAAACTGAATAAAAATGGGGAATTTCAAAGTATAGGAGATAAATTTACACAAATTATAATATAATAATTTCAAATTTATTTTTTAAACCAAATATTAAATTTTGAACAAATTCAAACAATCTAAGAGGCCAACAAACACAATACGCGGTAAAAATCTACTCGTAAATCTTATTTGGGTCAAAACCTACTAATTTGGGTCGGGTCGCTACATGTTTAGCCAAAATTTTATCTCTCTCAAGAAACTTGCAGAACTTTGTGTTTCTTTAGGTGCCGTGTGAAAAATAGGTTCATTCTTGGTACTCTGTTTCGAGGGGTAAGCTCTAGAGTCGCGTACACTAGTTCGGAAAGTCTCAAAGGAGTGTGCACCTGATACTTGTAGAACTTCTTCATCTGCAGACCTCTTAGTATGTTTTCCACCTGAGTGACGAGTAGATTCTAGTGACAAACGTGTTAGTACCCCGGCTTGACCTAGTCACATTGTTGTCAATTTTGTGATCTAGTTGATCATTGCCTTGGAAGAATGAAGTAATGAAACAAGACACAAGTGGTGATGAAGACGGAATCAAGCATTGAAGATGGAAAATCCAAAGTTGATGATTCAAGCATCACCAAGTGTATGGCAATCACACATGTAAATTAGCCATAGATGACTTTAGGGTGAACTTAACACACCTAGGAAGACCTGAACTAGGCATAGATATCACATCTGGTAAATCTAGTTAAGTCGAAGTGAGCTTAGACATCCAACATAACAAGTGGACTCAAACTTGTAAAGGCGAAGGATCTCAAGACAAGATGTGTCGTCCTGATAGTTCATCAGATTTCACAAGTTTGAGTCCACTTGTTATGTTGGATGTCTAAGCTCACTTCGGCTTAACTAGATTTACCAGATGTGATATCTAAGCCTAGTTTAGGTCTTCCTAGGTGTGTTAAGTTCATCCTAAAGTCATTCATGGCTAATTTACCTGTGTGATTGCCATACACTTGGTGATGCTTGAATCATCAACTTTGATCTTCCATTTTCAATGCTTGATCCGTCTTCATCACCATTTGAGTCTTGTTTCATTACTTCATTCTTCCAAGGCAATGATCAACTAGATCACAGAATTGACAACAATGTGACTAGGTCAAGCCGGGGCACTAACACGTTTGTCACTAGAATCTGCTCGTCACTTAGCTGGAAAACATACTAAGAGGTCTGCAGATGAAGAAGTTCTGCAAGTATCAGGTGTACACTCCTCTGAGACTTTCCGAACTTGTGTACAATACGTGAAACCCTCCCATAAACACAACAAAGGCAAGTGTTTCTTCTTGTGTTTATTTCAAACATCATATTGTGAAAAGGATTAAAGCAAGGTGTTTGAACCACAATAAAAAATAGAGGGATAAGGACGTAGACCGGGGTAGGTCGAACCTTTCAAAATATTAGGCGAGTGCGTGAAATTCCCATTCAATTGTGTAAGTGGAAATCCTACTTTATGCGTGAGGGCGTAATTCCTCATATAGTGTATTTAGGATAACCCAAGGTTAGGTGAGTCCAACAGTGGATGTAGGAGGGATTTATTCTGAACCACTATACATCTAGTGTTGTGGGTATTTGGTTTATTTGTGTCATTGATGTATAATTTGTGCACTTTTGTTATCACACAACACATTTATCTTGATTAACATTGCTATATCCACTGTAAATTATTGTGATTAATCAAGCAATTTTTAAAGCCCATTAAAATTGGGATTGTCCCATTCCTCCCTCCCCCCGCCCCCGCACCCCGCTTTTTTCTCTAGGAGCAATCGTGTTATAGCATACCGGGAACTTTCAATTGGTATCAGAGTCTTGTGCTCTCCATAAGGGTTCTAACCATCCGAGTTGATCCAAGTGTTAGAACATCAATCATGGATGCCCGAAAAATCTTCTATATTACTCTATTGCTTGTTTTATCTATATAGGTTTATTTGAAAACAAAAATAGAGAACATCTTGGAATCTTCTGATGAATATGATTGGACATTTATCCAATATGATTTTATTGAAAATATTTGCAAATCTATGGATAGTTCAATGGATGGCTCCACCTCTCAACCAAATAGACAATCAAGAGAGAGAGGTGCAATCATATTAAATTGTTTTATAGCCTCCAATTGTTAATGATCAAGGGGTATCCTCAACTGAAGAAGAGGATAGTGAAAAGGATCTTGAAGAGAAAGATGACCTCCAAGAATCATATAATGCATTGTACTTAGATAGTATGAGATTGGCTAAGGAACTCCACAAGGTGAAAATTGAGAATGCCAAACTCTCTAGCCAACTTGAAACTAAAAATGCTAAAAAATGCTCTCCTCTCATCAAACTTGAAAATGGCAAATGATGAAA
Source organism: Chimonanthus praecox (assembly GCA_022113865.1). NCBI lineage: Eukaryota > Viridiplantae > Streptophyta > Magnoliopsida > Laurales > Calycanthaceae > Chimonanthus > Chimonanthus praecox. The sequence goes on along the minus strand of CM039096.1, from coordinate 10,481,043 downwards.
TATCATCAATGAGAGAAAATGAGACATCTCTTCAAGGTAAACTCAAAATGTTTGAGATCGATATTAATAACTCAATTAATATTAGAAAATACAATGAAGAAGAGAACCTAAGGTGAATTTCGGAATTGAAAAGCCTTAGAAGTTTCAAAGAAAAATTTCAATGGATAGTTATCCAAAGTGATCTAAAATTGGAAGAATCCATTTTGGGTAAACCTCATGGTGATTGGCATGGTCTTGGTCATTCTCAGTCAAACCTAAAGAGACCCATGAACCAATCATTATTGTGGTATAACCGGGCACTTCAAACATGAGTGCAAGAATATAAAGATGTAGGTTAGAAAACCGGTGGCTAATAGTCTTTCTCAAAGTGCAAAGAAGAGAAAGAAGGATTCATTAGAAATTAATGATTTGCAAAGAAGAATAAGGTAAATCAATATGTGAATTTTCCTAGGAAACACATACCACCTCACCACTTGCATCATCCCTACATTGGAAAATCTAATAGGGATAAGTTAAGACCTCCTTATACATTGGATAGGAATATGATTATGAGGGTCTTGTCTTAAACCTCTATAATTGGGCAAAATGTTCAAATTGGAAGAATTAAATTGCCCAAATTCCAAGGATTTTAGAGGAAATGTCCATATCAAAATTTCATATGGATCTCTAAGTGATATGACCTTACTTATGCCCTACATTGGTCTAAGACTTGCATCATTGGAGTATCTATAGACCAAGCATAGTTGAACCTCATCTTTGTATAAGTGAGTTCAAACAACCATAGGTTGTGGCATGAAACATTTGACTATTTTCAAGTATTTGATTGTACTTTTCCTATCTATAGTATTAATCATGCTTGAAGTGTCATAGAGTTGTTGACTTAGATTCCAAGTCCAACAATGTCAGCTCAAATGTGTTATATTTATCAATATGGTTAACACATTTGAATCATAGTTCGAATCTTTGTGTGTAATTTGTCGTCAATCCCATGTTCAATATTGGTAAATGTTTTGGGGATTGAAAATGTGCAAGACACTTGTGTGGCATATTTGTTCTTATTGGTTAATTCATTATATGTTTTAACGCCCTGTCCCGTTACGGGCTTGTTATTTCAAAAATAACCCAAAAAATCACAAAATGACGGATATCAAGTATTTTTTTTTTTTTTTTGAAACGTGGTAACTACCTCCCGCTCAACAAATCACAAGTCTATAATACTAAGAAATATAACAAACAATCATAGACTCATCAATTACAGTTATACAGTCATCTAAATAAACATGTGATAATGAGTCCATACAAACTAGAGTCTCTCAAATCTAAAGCATAAGCATGATCATAAAATGTCAACTTCTACTACTACTCCCCAAGTGCTTGCTCAAAGGGGCCCATGTGACCCCTCCGAGGTCGGGGTATCTGAAAGATAAGAGATGAGCTAACCAGCCTAGTGAAGAAATAAATCGTATCACATGTCAACAACATAAACATATATCACAAATATGAAATATAATGAACATCAAAATGGAATGGACGTCTATGTACATGGGTACTCAACTATACTACTAACCAATAGTCCCACTGACCAATCTGAGATATCACCTCTATAACTCACAACGGTCCCCCAACAACTCGGATCTCTCTACCAATACAAACGAGAGACACACAGTACACAACCGCCTCAACCGCCAAAATGCAACGAGAAAACCCACATCTCCTATAGGGGTCTCAATCGTCAGAGCATAACGAGGAAGCCAATCTCAAGGGCAGACACCTCAATCGCAGGAACGCAGTAGGAAAATCTGCATCCCCTATGGGGGACTCGACCGCCGAAGCGTAACGGGAAAGTCCTCCCAACAACCAAACTCATCTCATTATCATGAATGTATATACATAAACAAATTCTCTCATGCACGCACATGGTATCATGATCATGTATGACAACACAAACACGTTCTAACATAACATCAATATCAACAACATACCTCATCATGCAGTCAACAACACATAACAATACTTATACACATACCAATGAATGTATCATAACATCTTCCAAACATCAAGTCAAATATCAGTTTGTCAAGTTAAAATTTCTCAACAATAGTAAATAGTAGATGGCAGTGCACTCGAATAGACCCCTTGCCACATAATCATAATCAACAGTTCACCCTTACCGAGTAGCTTTATAAATAGAGAGCTCCATTCGGATAACTTCATTTCCGAAAATATATATTTGATATATATAATGCATGCTAAAACTGTGATAAGTCTCCTCATCTAAAAGTGTCAGTAAAGTTAGTGTAGTGAATCAGACCTAGCTCGATTGAAGGGGACTCTCACTAGCTTCAAAAATAATTATTTTTGGAGAATCATTAATTTTACTATTTATCGAACATTTAATATTATTTTATTTTTATTTTTTATTTTTTTTAACAGGTAAACTTGGTGTTCAAACTCGATAACATAAACACATATGCGAGTTTGTAAATTCAAAACGATGAAAATCAATCATTTAAAACATTTTTCGAGAGAATAAATAAAATGTTTGGAAAGACCAAAATTCCTAGGTAATTTTGCTTTGATGCTTAAAATACATGAAAACAATAACTAACAATTAAAATAATAATTTAACCAGTTTTCACGAATGAATTAAATGGGTGGAAAATTTAAAAGAAAAAAATTCAAAAGCTTACATTATGAAATAAAGCAACTGTTGATGCATCTAAGGCAAAAGGGTCTGGAAAAAGTAACGATCCAATTTGATACCTAAATGGGCAATTTAAAGGATTAAATAAAACATACTTCACATACAGAAATAAATTAATAATAATAAATAAAAAGTAAAAACTTCAGAAGAAGGTCATCTAAACAAAATGGGTTGAGGCAACGATGGTTGAGTTCGGCCCTAAGTTTTGACAAAAATCATCTTCTTTTGAAATCTCCAAATACCGAGATAGAAACTTGAAATTCTCAATCCAAAAATTCAGATTCAAGCAACAAATGACTAAAAAAAAGAGAACAAAAATAAAAAGTTAAGAAAGCTTGCTTCAGAGATCTGAGCGAGAAAGAGAGAGAGAGAGAGAGAGAAGATCAAGAGGGGAGTTTCCGCCCAAAACCAGGCAGTGGCTGAAAGTCTAGGAGCACCGATCTTGCTGGAGAGAGAGATTATGCGTAGGTGCGGCTGCTTGAAGAAAGATGATGGGTGGGACAGTGGTGGGGTTGGAGAGGAAGAAAATGAGATGAGAGGGAAAGGTACTAGATGGAATGACTAGGGTTTCTTTTCATTTGGAAGTTTAGGTGAGGGAGTGGGTTGAGAAGTTAGGCACAAGACTGGGGCCACTATTTGATCTGGGGAATTTTGGCTAGATTAGGATACTTGGGTAAGCCTTCAACGGCAATAAAATTTGGGGGAAAGACTAGGTGTGGGTCCCATGGGGTTAGGTAAAGAAAAAAAAAAAAATATATATATATATATATATATATATCTAAAATCCATAATTGTTCTAAAAATAAATTTAAAACACATGAAAAGTCAAAATTTAAATTTGAGACTAATTTTCGAAAATTAAAATCAAACATCAAAAGAGAGCCTGTGTGGATTCCTATGTTCTTCAAGTTATCTAATTGAGGGAAATGTGTGTGCAATGATGGGAGTCCAAATGTTCACATCCTAAGTTCTTTGTGTAATTTTTGTTTTCCAAACATTATCAGAAAAAGAAAACAGAAAGAGTAAAATGACTAAAATGCACATCGAGCTCCCGAGCTCGAAACTCACCAAACTTGGGCTTGCTAGAGAGCCCACGTGCTAACCAGTGATACTGGAACCCCGAAAACCACCTCGGAGATCCGCCAATCTCTATAAAATTCTAAAATATCGGGTTGGGTCATTACAATACTACACTCCCTTTTAGGAATTTCGTCCCTAAAATTCACCACATGCTCCAACCTAACCAGAGAAAGAAGAAAGAACACTGCTCTCGCACAGCCGAAACTCAGTCTCAAGTAAATCCTCCAACCACAAGGTGATGCCACACACCTGTTCCAAGGAAATGATCATGCCAAGAAACACTTCGAACGGCCAAGTAACTGAGACGATGGCCTTTACCGCCATCGAGACTAACCACCCTGCCTGATCAAGTTCATCCGTTCAGTAATCTGTTCGACCACGTCCAGCCAGCCAAAAAAAAAAAAACTGTGACACTGGTCCTCGTCCACTACCAGGGAAATGTGCACTGTCGATCCCACTCGTACAGAGTTATCTAAAAGTCGGAATACCACAGTCGCTGCACTCAAATCTACCAAGAGCAAAACAACCATCTCATTCATCCATGCGGTTCAAGATACAAGTATGGAATACACCCTCTAAGAGTCACACAGTCCACCTCGACCAACCTCCTATCTACCAATGGATGGCCGAACAGAACTACAGCTAAGCACCCAAACTCTCTCTCTGCAAGTTTTTGCCAGAACTAAAGACAGGGCTCGAACCTTGATCCTTTATCACTGACACTAACACACCACGCTGCCTGACCATATGCTCGACACAATAATCGACTCAAAGGCCCCTAGGGAACCAATCATCCTCACGCAAAGGAATTGGGTGGACTCTAACAGTCTAACCTCTACCACCCACCCTGCAGGTCTAGAAAGGCAGGAGTGCTGAAACACCTCCTCACGACATTGTTCCAACTGAAACACAAGAAAGCTGCCTTGGAACTCCATGCCACCACCTGGCCTCACTGCCCCACAATCTGGCATGCTGTCACAAATCACAAAATCTCGTATGGCTACCCCCTGTATCTGAAGGCTGAATCCCCAGAACTTTGGCATACGACTCTGATTGAGATATCATGTGGCAAGAACTAGCTGCTCTAACCTCAAGTCCCCTCTAGCAATGGGCCAACACGTGCCTATCCTGCATCCACATGCTGTCTAATCCACCTCTACAGCTCTTCAATACGTTTCATAGCCACAACCCCTCTCTCTCAGGGACAACTAATTCTGGAGAGGTCGCCAAGCTTTTCCTCGGTGATGTGAAATTTTAAATTACTCGCAAGCGTACGAACCGATTTATAGTATAGAGTATGAGTGCGAGGTCGTACCCAAGGGAAATCTACAAAATATATGTACGAAATAAAAAATCGCACTATTAAAAATGATGTGATTTAAGGAAATAATTTTCTAAAACATTTAGTTATAATCTTAATTTAAAACAATGAATAGTTTTGATGAATTTTTGAGAAAAAGAAAAATAAATCAAGAATAAATTTTTTTCCATAATCTACAATGGAATCGGGTCAAACATTGACGTGGCATATTATCCAATTTAAAAAAAATAATAAATTCACGGCCTAGATTATGAAATGTTCTAGAGTTATAAAATATAATTCAAATTTATTTTTTTATTAAAATTCTAATTAGAATCTTTATGTCATCCTTTAAATCTGATTTTTTTTTCAATTCAAGCCTTAGGCTTGAGCGGGTTTTATACTTGTGTTTCCCCATATCTAAAATAACTGTTCTTGATAAGAACCTTAGATTGGAAAGACGGCAAGTCCCACTGATCCTAATAGGGTTCTACTTTCCTTGAAAAAAAATTCTAAAATAGTTTCTTACATAATATTCATAAAAAGAATTAAAAATAAAATACAAATCATCACTATTAATATTTTAATAACTGGGATCATCATAAATCTAAACAACTGCCATGAATTTTTATTAATAAATTGGAAATGAAATACAATTCTCTTTTGGATTTGACATAAAAATAAAAATAAAAATAAAATAACTTATAAGAAATTATTTATTTTTTTCCTTCTGTCTTTCGGTCGTCCAATTTCAGCCTTCAATGTCTTGCCCGGTTCAACTTTCAATGGACCCAAAGCTATCAATTTATAGGAGTGAGAAGAGATGAGATAAGGGACCCTTCAAATTCAACCGAGATAAGGGATCCATTCAAATTCAAAATTTCTCTCTGTGGAGATCGACTAACTCCTTCATCTCCTTATCTTTGTTCCTCCTTATCCCTCTCTTTCTTATCTCTCCTTCGGTTCAAACTCTTTTATCTTTATCCCTGTCTTTTATTCAAATCCACTATCTTTTATCCAAATCCACTGTCTTTTTCAAACACCGAATTTTGCAGATAATGCACCATCTTTCAAACGAAATTCACTGGTTCCACTTGGTCTTTTGGACTTGGACTTTTATCTAGCCCGGACTTTGGCTCATTGGCTTCCAATTGCAGACTTCGTCTTCAGGCTTTAGATTCGAACAGTGGGTCCATTTGTGTGTTTATAAATTTTTACCACCTTACAATGTAACACAGTCTACAAAATATTATTATAATTCAAACTCTCATATCTGGATCTGAATTATAATAATTTACAATAATTCCAAATTAAATTAGGTGGTAAAAATTATAAACTTTCCAAAAATAGGACTATGGCCCATTTTTCTCCATTTTAATTCATTTTTCTTGTATTCTCACAAATACACTGCAAAACTTGAAAACTCTATTAAACGCATCTAATATTCACAAATCAAAGGCTAACTAATCAAAAACTAAAGGGTAAAATGGTAATTTTCAGTGCTCAACAAATACCCCCAAACTTCGATTTTGCTAGTCCTCGAGCAAAAGAAAAATTTAAAAACTAGACATTCAAATCCCACTTTCGCTGGCACTCTCGATTGCATTTAGCGTATGCAATAAGCCTTTAAACCCCTAGGTTACCCCTAATGGACGAGTTATAGTCTCGTGAGGGCTTTCAGTGATGATACCCACAAACATCAATTTTTGTATAGTCTTAGTTTCAGATTCGGCAAAAACAAGTTCATAAAGATTTAGACATCATACGATTCCAAAATTTATTTTATAAGACTTATATTCAGAGTGTAGTGTGTGCTTAGCCAATATTAAAATTAGTTTTCGTTTTCAAATAGACACAAGTTTCGTACCCAACATCGGAAAATATGCTTTGACTTCAAACCTCACTTGATATCTCTCAGAAAGATTAACGCTCAGAGGTTGGGTTATTTTCTCTCAAAGGTATATGTGAGCGGAGTTTGTGTACTCAAATTCAAAATTTCTCACATATGTATTAGAAAAACGGTATATGACAAAGAAAATAATTGTTGGATCTCATGAATGGATGCCACTTTCCTAAGAATGTTGAGTTATACATTATCATTTTTCTTCCTCTATTCTCCACATGAAATACCATATTTCTACTTAAGATCAAAAAAACTTTTAATAGGACGAAACTTGGCTTGGGATCGTGTCAAATCAAAGAAGGATAATAAGACTCTAAGAATAAATATTTTGATCAAAAGGTTAGAGGTCTTTAAGATATATGACGGGATATTTCTTCCTCTATTTTTTTTCTTTTCAGCACTTTTCAAAATATTCATCTTTTTTTTTTCCTTTCTTTCTTTTTCATATCCTTTTTTTGATGTCAGGATGTTCCCTTTCTTTTTATGCTGTTTTTTTTTTTTTTACTTTCTTGTGCCCTTATTTTTTTAGTATCATCCCAATATTTGTCATCTCTAACCTTTTTTATGAATAGGTCAAGATATATTTTTAATGAAGCTCAGACTCCAAAATCAGAGTTGGGTTTGGTAAACATGGTTTATCAAGAAAACATGCTAACTTAAAGGCTCAACTGGGAACTATCAGGATAAATTTTGACGAAAGATAGGTAGGCATGAAGGCTCAAACGATCCGAAAATGGCCTAAATCATAGCCTAAGTTTTATACAGTGATTTCCTTGTTTTAAATAAAGTCTAAAAAATTTCAAATGTACTAACTCAATTTTAATGGCGTTCTCAGAATATGACCAAAATTGAAGAATGATGAGATCCACAACGACTTAATGCGCTTCAGAAAGAAAAAAGGATTGACTTAAATCTCTCAGAAAAATTGAAAGGCTCTAAAGCTTACTAAATTCAGTCTCCACTAGTATTCCTTTGTTGACTACTAGACTCATGAAAATTTTTCTTCTCTAACTCAATTTAACATGGCTGTGTAAATTTATTCCAAATATAAATTCTATAAAAATCTTATCGAAAAAGTATGATATGAAATTTTTTATTTACCTATTAATGCTGAAAAATCACTTAGGCTCAACAAATTTTTTTTTTTTCACAAGGGGTAGTCTCAGTGTTCACTTACTCTTCCCTTGATTTATTTTTATTTTTATTTTTATTAATTTTTTATTTTTTTATTTTTGACTTACAAAAACTTTTAGTGGACTCAAATTTTTTTATTGGACTCAACTAGTGTATCCCATTTTGATACCCCCAAACTTAAATTTAATATTGTCCTTAATATTCATTAATCCACAGTGATCAGGTGCAAATTAGAATTTTTTAGAACAGTGTTAATTAAGGTTCAATTGTATTTAAAAGGGTTCACTCATAATGGACCTAAAACAAAAATCCTAAACTAGACTGACTCTAGACTGACGGACACAACAATTGACCTAAGATGGTGATTATGGTGATTCAGGTGACTTGGGTAGCTCTATGTAGGGAAGAAATGGTATAATGGTCAGACTCTCCTCACCATGGTTACAACGATTGGGTTCTAATGTAGGTTCTAACGTTGAAATTGCCATGACCCCACAGACCCTACTATCGCCAATAATGGATTGATGACTCACGGGATGTTCATAATTTGGGGACTCAATTTTAACCAATCGCTTGGTTGAATCGCGTCTCCAAACACTCATTTTCACCAACAAGGACAAAACAAGATCAAAACAAATTCAAACAAAATAAATGACCTAAAACTAAAAATAAAAACCTAAACTAACCTAGGTCTCTAGACTGGCTCCTACTTTTCTTTCCAAATAATCTAAGTCTCCGATGAGAGTTTAACCACAATCATGGCCAGGTAAGTTCCCAGGTAAGTGGAGGAGCACACGGCATCTTCTTAAGTTTCCACTTATCCTTAGGCTCTTTACACCTTGGTGATAGAACTAATCCTAGACACCATGATTGAAGAAAAAATATTCACCGGTTAGAAAAATTAATTTAGATTGAAAAGGTTCCTATTAAGCATGAAACCCTAAAATCTAGCCTAACGGTTCCTTAATTGATTTTATTACGAAAATGCATGAACCAATTTTACTAATCTTATTTTTCTAAATATTTTGAAAATGCAGTCCTAAATTACCATACAACATTCAAACAAATATGCAAACATTAATAAAACAATCTAAACTAATGAATGAATACTAACAACCTAAATGCATGGACAGATTAAATGCAAACAATAATAAAGAACACCTTAAATAAATCTATATGAATGCATGATATATATAAAATAAAAAGAAAAAATTAAAAACTCACCTTAGCCTTTCATGCGTATTTTCAGCAAATTTTTTTCTTTTTTTTTTTCAAGCGCGCAATTTAAAGCTCCTTAGCGTGTTGTGCATATCTCCATTGATTTTTAAGCACGACATAATTAAAATTCCTGCAAAATAGACAATACAAGTTTTGGTGAAGATTCTGATTCAAATAAATGAAAAATAATAATAAATAAATAAATAAATAAATAAAATGCATAATACTAATCTAAGTGCACTTGTCCTAAAGTTACAACTAATGGAAGAAATAAAAATAAAAATAAAAATTTAAATCAAGTCAAACTTTATTTCAAAAAAATAATTTTTAAATTTTTTCTTATTTTTTTATTTAATTTTTTTAAAAAAAATCCTAGGTTAGATGAAATTCTAAATTAAGACATATCCGCAGTATTAGATTTATTTTCAAAAATCACAAAATCTAATAGCACACAATTTTATTTCGAGATTTCCCCGGCAACGGCGCCAAAAACTTGATGTGAAATTTTAAATTACTCGCAAGCGTACGAACCGATTTATAGTATAGAGTATGAGTGCGAGGTCGTACCCAAGGGAAATCTCCAAAATATATGTACGAAATAAAAAATCGCACTATTTAAAAATGATGTGATTTAAGGAAATAATTTTCTAAAACATTTAGTTATAATCTTAATTTAAAACAATGAATAGTTTTGATGAATTTTTGAGAAAAAGAAAAATAAATCAAGAATAAATGTTTTTACATAATCTACAATGGAATCGGGTCAAACATTGACGTGGCATATTATCCAATTTAAAAAAAATAATAAATTCACGGCCTAGATTATGAAATGTTCTAGAGTTATAAAATATAATTCAAATTTATTTTTTTATTAAAATTCTAATTAGAATCTTTATGTCATCCTTTAAATCTGATTTTTTTTTCAATTCAAGCCTTAGGCTTGAGCGGGTTTTATACTTGTGTTTCCCCATATCTAAAATAACTGTTCTTGATAAGAACCTTAGATTGGAAAGACGGCAAGTCCCACTGATCCTAATAGGGGTTCTACTTTCCTTGAAAAAAAATTCTAAAATAGTTTCTTACATAATATTCATAAAAAGAATTAAAAATAAAATACAAATCATCACTATTAATATTTTAATAACTGGGATCATCATGAATCTAAATAACTGCCATGAATTTTTATTAATAAATTGGAAATGAAATACAATTCTCTTTTGGATTTGACATAAAAATAAAAATAAAAATAAAATAACTTATAAGAAATTATTTATTTTTTTCCTTCTGTCTTTCGGTCGTCCAATTTCAGCCTTCAATGTCTTGCCCGGTTCAACTTTCAATGGATCCAAAGCTATCAATTTATAGGAGTGAGAAGAGATGAGATAAGGGACCCTTCAAATTCAATCGAGATAAGGGATCCATTCAAATTCAAAATTTCTCTCTGTGGAGATCGGCTAACTCCTTCATCTCCTTATCTTTGTTCCTCCTTATCCCTCTTCTTATCTCTCCTTCGGTTCAAACTCTTTTATCTTTATCCCTGTCTTTTATTCAAATCCACTATCTTTTATCCAAATCCACTGTCTTTTCAAACACCGAATTTTGCAGATAATGCACCATCTTTCAGACGAAATTCACTGGTTCCACTTGGTCTTTTGGACTTGGACTTTTATCTGGCCCGGACTTTGGCTCATTGGCTTCCACTTGCAGACTTCGTCTTCAGGCTTTAGATTCGAACAGTGGGTCCATTTGTGTGTTTATAAATTTTTACCACCTTACAATGTAACACAGTCTACAAAATATTATTATAATTCAAACTCTCATATCTGGATCTGAATTATAATAATTTACAATAATTCCAAATTAAATTAGGTGGTAAAAAATTATAAACTTTCCAAAAATAGGACTATGGCCCACTTTTCTCCATTTTAATTCATTTTTCTTGTATTCTCACAAATACACTGCAAAACTTGAAAACTCTATTAAACGCATCTAATATTCACAAATCAAAGGCTAACTAATCAAAAATTAAAGGGTAAAATGGTAATTTTCAGTGCTCAACACTCGGCACAAGAAAAACATCCTCACATGTCTCATCCCAGAGAAAGAGTATATCTTTGCGAGCCAAATTCACCATAGGTGTAGCTATCTTGAAGAAATCCTGAATGGATCATTGGCAGTAAACTGCCAAGCCCAGAGAACTTTAAATCACGGCCACACCACGAAGTCTGTCCCAGTGCAAAACGGCCTCAACCTCGACCGGTTCCATGGTCAAAATATTTGCTGAAGCCACGTGTCCAAATGACTCAACCCCAAATAGCGAAATTTCGCACTTGTTCCCGCCCCAAGTGTTGCTCACGCTCCTCCTCTTACGCAGAGTACACCAAAACATCATCAATCATTACCTCTACGAGTCGATCCAGACATGGTCTAGAGATCTGTCCATGAGAGCTAGGCGCGTCGTAGGAGTGTTAGTCATTCCAAACGGCATCACAACAACCTCCAAGTGACTGAAGCGATCATGAGAAGCTGTCTCCTGGATCACACAACCCCACACTCTCCTGGTGTTAACTCAGATGAAGATCCATTCTCGAAGAACATCGGAATCCTCTCAACTGGCCAAACCACTCATCAAACCTTGACAGCGAGTACTTACTCCTCATGGTGACTCGGTCCAACTGACATGGAGCCATCCTCTTTCTTGGCAACAACGCTGGTGCACTCCCAAAACGGGGCGTTGGGACAAATGAAGCCAAGAGTCTCCACTCTATATGTTGACCCTCCAACTCCAACATCCCGGCAGACGCCATCCACTAAGAAGAATCTGGAATAGGTGTTGCCGTGTTGCCTTTGCGTACTGATCAATAACAAACTCCACTCCTTTTTCCGTGGTGGCAAAACAATGAGCTTTTCCAAAAAGTCACCAAAAATTGACGCACCACATGGGGTATCTCAATATTTGTCGACCCTAAACTCTCTAATAAAACTTGACAGGGCTCCTTTCGATATCCCGCTCAAGGCGTCCACAACCGTGTTCGCCTTACCGAATGATATGATAGCTTGAAATTACAATCACTGAGATACCCCATCCATCGTCTTTGCCTCATGTTCAATTCCTTTTGGGTAAACAAATAGTTGAGGCTATGTTGCTAAACACAATCGTACCTGTTGAGCTTTTCGATATTTGGGGCATTGATTTCATGGGACTGTTTCCTAATTCTTTTGGTAATCTTCACATTCTAAGGGTCAACTATGTTAGTAAGTGGGTAGAAGCAGTAGCTTGGAAAACCAATCTTACCTGTTGAGCTTTTCGATGTTTGGAGCATTGATTTCATGGGACTGTTTCCTGATTCTTTTGGTAATCTTTACATTCTAGTAGGGGTCGATTATGTCAGTAAGTGGGTAGAAGCGGTGGCTTGCAAAACCAATGATCATAAAGTTGTCCTCCGTTTCTTCAAAGAAAATGTTTTCTCTAGATTTGGAATACCACGTACCATCATCATTAATAGGGGAAAACACTTCTGTAATCGCCCGTTTGAAAAAATTGATGAAATCACATGGGGTGATACATAATGTTGCCACTCCTTATCATCCGCAGACGAGTGAGCAAGTGAAAATTTCAAATAGAGAGATAAAATATATTCTAGAGAAGATAGCCAATCCATCTAGGAAAGACTGGTCTTTGAGAGTTACTGATGCATTTTGGACATATCTACTGCATTCAAGATGCCCATTGAAATGTCACCCTATAGGATGGTGTATGGAAAAGCTTGTCAATCACCACTTGAGTTAAAGCATCGTGCATATTGGGTAGTCAAGCATGTGAATTTTGCCCTCGACAAGGCTGGGCAGCAGAGAAAGCTCTAGTTGTTTGAACTGGATGAAATTAACAGAGATGTCAATGACACTGCGACAAAGTACAAAGATCGAATGAAATTGGTTCATGATAAAAATGTTTTAAGAAAAACTTTCACAGTTGGTCAAAATGTCTTACTATACAATTATCGATTGCATCTGTTTTCGGGAAAATTGCGGTCAAAGTGGAAATGTCCGTTCATTGTTGAGACTGTATTTCCGCATGAGGCAGTACAGATTAGGAATCCTAAGACTGTCAATGTGTTTACAGTTAATGGTCAAAGATTAGCAATCACAGGAGGAAGAAGTTCGGATCTCGCTAGATGATCCTATCTACCAAGACTGATTAGGACGATAAACCCATCCACCTCGACCCATTCATCCATCCACCCGTGACTCTAAGTCTGTCTGTGTGTCGATGTTTATTAGTGTCTAGTTTAGGTTTTTGTTGAGTAAGTTTTTGTGTTTTTGTGTCAGTCTAGAGTCTTTGTTATATGTTTGTGTTTTTATGCCTGTTTGTTTTGCAGGTTTGACATAATAAAGCCATCTCAGGTATTTCTCAACTCAAGTTGTTCTATTCTGATATTTTCTTCTAATTTGCTGATACGTAGGTAGATTATGGAACATTGAGGACTATGCTCAATTTAAGTTTGGGGGTATTGGGGGGTTACATTATGTCTGTTTTAAGTTTTGTGTCCATTTAGAGTCATTTTTTAAAAAAAAAGAAATTTGAAAAAAAAAATATTTTTCACCATTAATATGTGCATGAAAATTTTTAAATAATGTTTTTCCAATTGAATTTATGAAATTTATGCTTGAAAAATTTTACACAACCATGTCAATGTCAGTTGGAAAAAAAATATATTCATGATCTAAGTGATCATCAGAATAATACCAATGGAGACTTGTGACCCAGTGAGATTTTGAGCCATTCGATTTTTGTTGTGGGTTATAAGTAAATTTTTATTTTCTTGATATGCGCAATATTATTTTTGAAAGATCTCATTATTTATTTGATTTTAGTCATACATTGAGAATGAATTGAAATAGGATTATTACACCAGGTATTTTTCTGAATTTATTTGAAACAAGAAAATATTCATATGAAGCTTAGGAAGTGATATAGGCCATCATTTTTAGATCGTTTGAGCCATTGAAGCCTACCTATTTTGGTTGTCTTATCATTTTAGTTCCCACTTTTGAGCCTTGAATGAGAATTCAGCTTGTTTTGTTAACCATACCCAACTCTGGTTGTGGAGTTTAAGCCTTCAATGAAATATCTGTGACTTATTCAAATGACCCAGGAAATGTTAGAGATGAAAATTTGAGATGGTAGTCAGAAGAAAAAATATGACACTTGTAGAGAATGAAAAAAAAATGAATGATGCAAAAAAAAATGTATCAATGAAAAAAAAAAAAGAAAAAAAGAAAGAGAGTGAACATCCATACATCAAAAGAATGATTTGAAAAAAAAAAATATGATGAAAAAAGATATACTTCGAAAATTCCAAGTGTTGAAAAAAAATAAAGAATATTCCATTTTAAAATCTTGAAGACCTCTAATTTTTCTTATCCAAGTAATTATTTTATATCATTTTTTTATCCTTCTTTGATATAACCCGGTCCTAAACCATATTTTGTCTTATAAGGAAGTCTTATTCATCCTCAGTTAATATGGTATTTAAAGTGGAGAATAGAGGAGGAAAAATGATGGTGTTTGATTTAACGTTCTCAAGAAAATGGCATCCATTCATGAGATCTATATTTTCATTGATATATGTCATTCTTTGTTGATAAATATGTGATATTTGCTTTGTTAACATAAACTCTGATTTGAGAAAATTTAACACAATCTCTGAGCGAAAATCTTTCAGAGAGATATGCTGTGAGATTTGGAGTTGAAGCGCACTTTTAGCTGATGGTTGCAAAAGTTGTGTATATTTTGAAAAAGAAAGCAATGTTAATATTTGGCTATCACTAACTACACTTCATGTATAGATTTTGTAAAATAATTTTGGAGTTATATGATGTTTAAATTTTTGTTTGGGTATTTTTGCTGAAGTCTGAAATGTGAAGTTTTTGAGTATCATCACTGAAAACCCTCACGAGACTATAACTCGTCCACTAGTGGTGAGCTAGTGGTTTAAAGTCTTGTTGCATATGTTAAATGCAATTGAGAGTGCCAGCGAAAGTGGTGTTGTTTAAGATTTTTATTTTTTGTTTTAGTTTTTAGTTTTTATTTTGCTCGATGGCTACCAAAATCTAAGTTTGAGGGTATTTGATAAACACTGAAAATTGACAATTTTACCCTTGGATATTAGATTATTTAGCTCTTGAATTTTATTTATTTTGAAAATTAATAGAATATTGAAGTTTTGCAGGAGAAACAGGGAATCCAAGAAAAGAAGTAAAAATTGAAGAAAAATGCAAAAAAAAGTGGGTCCATTCTAAAGTCCTCGCTCGAAGCCCAATTAAAGTCCAATGAAGAGCCCATTTGCAAGCCACTGGGATTGTTTTAAGTTAGATGATAAAAGAATTTCTCCTGAATGTTAAGATATTCATTATACCTGAGTTGGAGGAGAGCGCCAAGGTTGTTGAAGATCAAGCTAAGAAATCAAAGCCTCTTGCTGGATGGTGACAATTGAGAGGCATGCAATACGCATTCATGCCATGTGAATATTCATGTCAAAATTGTCGAGCCATGGACAAATATCATATGTAGAGTCATGACAGAACAATTACTGGAGAGAGACGAGCTATTACATATACATCCATTGTTCATAAAAGATTGGCTCTGTTTTGTTAATCATATCTTGCAGTTATGGAATATCCTCCAAGTTAATAATTCAAACAGGACAGCGTGAAGAGTCCCAAGCTTGTCTTTCCTTTCCTTTCTAGAGGTGGGGATCGAATTGTCCTGTAACACACGTTGTTACCTCAGTTACAAGCAGATTTCATACAGCAGTTTGTAGGAAACACCTGGACTGAAAATAAGGCATTAGCAAACATACAGGTATGTCTAAGTAAACATAGGTTGTTTACAGATCTGATTTGTGTTCCAAATTAGTGCCGAATAGAGAAATACAGCAGCGTTGAAGCACCAAGAAATCAACAGAGCAGCAAAAGATGTGTTCATCATCCACGTGAGCAAGGGGTGTTACTGAATCACAGAAAAAGAAGTTCAGGCGATGAAGGTTGTGAAGCAACCAGCGGTAAGAAAGTAGAGATTTCCAGGAAGCAGCAGCGATTGAAAATAAAAAACTGATTACAGAAGAAAATCCAATGACGCGCAACAACAGGTGGAGCATGAACAGAAGAGAACTGTTCCAACGATGACAGTGTAAGAAAGGCCCTTCATGTTCGAAAGGGGAGAATGGGTAGAGGCCATGAGCATTATCTTGTCTTACATTAAGGACCATTGAAGTTCATCAGTTCAGCAGTATAAGCAAGTCAGTCAAGCACCGATATAGCATGCAGTCGAATGAAGAAACAAGCACCTGTTTGTAGAGGCATCGATTAGAAATACAGTAGAGCAACCTGTAGCAATCAACAGAAAAGATTAGAAAAAAAAATATAATAAAAATAAGAGAAAGCTGCTTCTGGCCGACCCATCTTCTACACGCCCCATATTCACATTGCCGACCTTCTTTGCACTTCCTTCCTCTTTCGTTTATCTCTAGGTCAAGACAAAATCAATGTCGAGCTGCGAAGTGTCCCTGCCTCTTTTGGAACTTGCGATCCACACTTTGGATCCATCTCCTTTCCTCAGTTATATAAACCCCATCCAAGCCATTCATTCAACTTTCCCTGCATAAATTGAGGGTTATACCCATTGTGTTACTGGAACTTGAATCAAGAAGCTGAGAGGCTAAGGAGAGGAATAGGATAAAGAATTCAAGGAGCAAGTTCACATTGATTTTTAGAGGTTAGTTTTTCCAATTTTTTTTTTATTCTCTTGTAATTTCTTTATTCCAAATTGCATTGCATTGTAATTTTAATCCATATTTTTAATTAATGAAATCAAGATGAGTGGTAGATTTATGGTTTTCTAATTTTCAAATATTGGTGATGAAAGTTTGATTTTATTTTTAATCTTTTTATAAATTCATGTTGGGATTTATCAAAGGTTTTTCAAATTGAATGAGATTTATGGGGATAGCTGGAATTTAATATTTCATTCTAAGGCACTCTACCATAGTGTGAGATTTATTTTAGAATTAGAATTTAAGTATAAATTCTGTCTAGGCCCAAGTTTGATTTGATTTATCCTTGTTTAATGAAATTATGTTTACAAATAATAGATTTGAATCAATTTTTGGTAATTTACGAGAGTTCCATGGTCTAGATCTTGTTTTCGTTCGATTTGAGATATGGATCATGATGATATCTTAGTAATTAATCCAATTCCATTCTAAATATGTACATAGGTAATTCTAGTTGTTTTTAATTTTATTTTGTTTATAAATTCAACAACTTTTGAAATTGGTGAACTAGGTTGGTAAATTAATTAATTGTATCTTAATTTTGTATTTTAAATTAGGTTACATTATTTATAATTTTTACATTAAATCCACCATATTAATTAAATTTAGTTAAATTTTGATTTTTCATTAAAATTAGATCTCTTTAATTGTTAAATTCTATTTTTAGATGTTGTTTCTAATTTTAGACCATGCTTTCTATATTTAGAATATTTCTAAATTAAAGTTAAATTTCATAGATTAGATAAATAATTCTATATTTATGATTTATCTCCATGTTTTCTAAATTTCTTAATTTACATAATTCAATTATGTATTTTTCACGGATATATTTTCCCAAGTTCCGATGGGTTCGACCTCGCACTCCTAAACTATATTATAAATGGTTCGTGCGCTTGCGAGTATAAATTTAAAACAAAACATTAAACACATACCTCTATATCCAACATGATTTCATTTGCATCTTATCCGTAAACACGCAATGAATGTATATTAACATATCCCAAACATCAAGTCAAATATCAGTTTGTCCAGTCAAATATTAGTTTGTCCAGTTAAAATTTCTCAACAATAGTAAATAGTGGATGGGAGTACAACCAAATAGACCCCTTGCCACATAATCATTCTCAACAGTTCACCCTTACCAAGTGGCTTAATAAATAGATGGCTCCATTCGGATCACTTAATGACTAAAAATACTTATTTGATATATGCAATGCATGCTAAAATTGTGATGAGTCGCCTCACCTAAAAGTGTCGATAAAGTCTGTGTATTGGTGAATCAGACCTAGCTGGATTGAAGGGGAGCTCTCACCAACTACAAAAATAATTAGTTTTGGAGAATCATTAATTTTACTATTTATCGAACATTTAATATATTTTTTTAAAAAAGGTAAACTTGGTGTTCAAACTGGATAAAATAAACACATCTAGAAGTTTGTAAATTCAAAACGATGAAAATCAATCATTTAAATCATTTGTCAAGAGAAAAAACAAAATGTTTGGAAAGACCAAAATTCCTTAGGTAGTTTTGCTTTGATGCTTAAAATACATGAAAAAAATAACTAACAATTAAAATAACAATTTAACCAGTTTTCACAAATGAATTAAATGGGTTGAAAAATTCAAAAGCTTACACTATGAAGCAAGGCAACTGTTGATTCATTATGGCAAAAGGGTCTGGAAAAAGTAATGAATCAATTGATACCTAAATGTGCAATTTAAAGGATTAAATAAAACATACTTCACATAAAGAAATACATTAATAATAAAAAATAAAAAGTAAAAACTTCAGAAGAAGATCAGTTAGACAAAATGGGTTGATGCAAGGATGGTTGAGTTCAGCCCTACGTTTTGACAAAAATGATCTTGTTTTGAAATCTCCAAATACCGAGTTAGAAACTTGAAATTCTCAATCCAAAAATTCAGATTCAATCAACAAATGACTTAAAAAATGAGAACTAAAATCTAAAGTTAGAAAGCTTGCCTCACAGATCTGAGCGAAAAAGAGAGAGAAGATCAAGAGGGGAGTTTCCGCCCAAATCCAGGTAGTGGCTGAAAGTCTAGGAGCACCGATCTTGATGGAGAGAGAGATTCTGGGTACGTGCGGCTGCTAGAATAAAGATGATGGGTGGGACAGTGGTGGGGTTGAAGAGGAAGAAAATGAATGAGAGGGAGAGGGAAAGGTAGTAGATGGAATGACTAGGGTTTCTTTTCATTTGGAAGTTTCGGTTAGGGAGTGGGTTGAGAAGTTAGGCACAAGACTTAGGACACTATTTGATTTGGGGAATTTATATATATATATATATATATATATATATTAAATCTATATTTGTTGTAAAAACAAATTTAAAACACATGAAAAGTCAAAATTTAAAATTTGAGAGTGATTTTCAAAAATTACTTTCAAAATCGAGGAAATTCGACAGAATTAAAATCAAACATCAAAAGAGAGCCCAGGATTCCTATGTTCTTCAAGTGTAGCTAATTGAGGGAAGTGTGTGTGCAACAACAGGAGTCCAAATGTTCACATCCTAAGTTCTTTGTGTATTTTTTTTTTTTCAAAAAAAGAACACAAAAAGAGTAAAATGACTAAAATGCACTTCAAGCTCCCGAGCTCGAAACTCGCCAAATTTGGGCTTGCCAGAGAGTCCACGTGCTAACCAGTGCTATTGGAACCCCGAAAACCACCTTGAGAATCTGCCAATCTCCATAAAACTCTGAAATATTGGGTCGGGTCATTACATATGCCATGGCTTCGGGTCATTACATATGCCATGGCTTTTAAAATCAAGGTGGAGATTTCAATTGTCATGGCGACACATCGCCATTTGACGACCGATCGACTTCCGCGATGTATCTCCAGAACAAAGAAGGTTTTATTTTAAAACCCCTCTTTGAAAACTTTGTTGTATTCCATGTTCCTAAATTGGTGTATTTTTATGGAATGTGTGTTTACTTGATGACTTACAGCTTGTGCTTTAAATTTGGAATATATCTTGACCATTATCATTCCCTGTTCTCAACTATGTGTATAATTTTAGAATGATTGAATGTTTCGTGTATTGCCTCATGTATAACATGTATGTGCTGCATTATATGTTTTCATCTCTGTACTAAGTTAGTCGTATCATGTTTGGGATATGATCTTGTGCACCTACATAGTGTTGTTTCAGTCCATGTTCCAAAATTTGTGAATCTCTTGTGGAATGAACTTTGCTCCATGCTTGTAAATGGTATTGTTGATCCAAATATGATCAAAGGTATAAAATGTAATCTATTCATATACCATTCAATTAGAAATATAGAACCTCAATGGAGTATTCATATTTAAATGGTAAAAATGTGGGAAAAAAATGGGAGATAAAATGGTAAAGGACAAACACTTGTATGTTCTTCATAGATCATATCTCTTGCACCTTTTCTCATAGGTATATCTTGGTGCATAGTGTTTGTTAATATGGCATATCATGAGCTCTTATCGTTGTTGCATATTTTTATTATGCCATATTCCTCTCATACTTCATGTCCATGCATCTTATTGGAAAATATCATGTGGAATGAATGTATGACTTGTGTACTTTTGTTTTCATTCCTACTTTTCATTATTGGTAAATAAGTTGAGGAATGACTTTGATTCATAAAGCACCAAGTTTTACTAAACCTAAGAATGCCTTATCAAATGACATCACACATGGGCAATGGTCTTTCAAATGTAAATTGAAAATGCCCAAGATAATTCTAGTGATTTGGATCAACATTTTAGTTGGACTTTCAAAAGTACATTGATCCAAAATCCAATCAATTAGTGCAAGTGTTGGTTAATTTGGTTGAATCATCAAATGACACAAATTTTTGTGTGAATGTATTGGCATTCAAAGGTTGAATTACATAACTTGTTGTCTTATGAACTTGCATGCATCACAAGAACACACTCTTCATCGCTCAATTTGCAAATCTTATAGGGATGTTACATGTTATTTCCATTTGTCTTATAATACTCTATCTTGGAAAATCATTTTGGACATTGGAAATATGTTTGGAGAAATATTTAAATAAGGAAAATCATCCTTTCTCCAAAATTGTATTTGGTTTGCATTCATGGTTTAAACCTTCAATGTGTCTTGGAATATGTGACATAAGGTTTGAATGCAACCTAGTTAATGCACCTATATGTTGTGGCTTTCAAATCTCAAAAGTGAATCTTAATGCCAAAAAATTTTGGTAGTTAAAGCCAATATGGTTAAGCGGTCAAAATGTTAAAGGACTTGGGGCATTATGCTCTCAAAATATTGAGGAAAGGAGAGCAAGCCTAGGAAAATTTAAGGGAAGAAACAAGACTCCATCTTCCAAGTGCATAATGGATTTCCAAGGATTGGATGTTGGTTCGTTAATAAACTCTTTATTGGTGTATGTTTTGATGAATGAACCTATTACATGTTTTGATGCATTTGTGCTCACATTGGTAAATGTTTTTGCATGATCTTTGTTTTTATGAACTATGTGCTCCTTTTGGAATATAATTTAATTAGTTCATGTTGTGTTCACTCATAAGCTCTTCTAGTGGAGAAATTCTTGTATGAGTGATTCCCTTCTCATTGTATGCATAATTATTTAGTTTCAAAATTGATATATTTTTGAAAATGCATGTGTCCCTCCTTCTCCTTATCCAATCCAACTATTGGGACTTGTTGAAGCACATTGAATTTGGGATATCTGTGCTTAGCCCTTTGTCAATTTATGACAAATGCGGAGAAGGTAAAAAGATCTTTTAAGGAGGAGAGTCTATGATTAAGGGGAGTTTAATCATCGACTTTAGAGGAGTTTAGTCCATTAGTTATGGAGGAGAACTTGTGCTTTATGGAGTAACATTTGAGGGGGAGATCTATGCTTCCACTTAGCTTTCATTGTTTGTGTGTACATGTATATTGTACAGGATGACTTTGAAGATTGCAAGTAGAGCAAGATGAAGAAAGCATCTTGCAACATAAAGTCTAGACTTTTGTCATTTGAATATGTACTTATAATTGTTGTATCTCTGGTATTCAAATGAGTTGTAATGGGTTGGATTAACTCATTTAGTTTGTAATTCATCAACTACTAAGTTTTGTCACAAAATTGACAAAGGAAGAGATTGTTAGTGCCCCGGCTTGACCGAGTCACATTGTTTTCGATCTGTGATCTAGTTGAGCATTTCCTTGGAAGAATGAAGCAATTAAATAAGACTCAAGTGGTGATGAAGACGAAATTAAGATTTGAAGATGGAAGATCAAAGTTGATGATTCAAGCATCACCAAGTGTATGGCTCACACAAGTAAACTAGCCATATATGACTTTAGGGTGAACCCAACACACCTATGAAGACCTGAACTAGGCTTAGATATCACATCCATTAAATCTAATTAAGCCTAAGTGAGCTTTGACATCCAACAAAACAAATGGACTCAAACTGTCAGGACGACACTTCGTGTCTGGCTATCCTTCGCCTAGGACAGGGATGACCCTTCATGGGCATACGATCAATCGTCCAGATTGACAGGAGTTCTGATTAGAAAAACATTATCAAATTGGTTCACTCTCAGGCCGATACCATCGTGAGTGTCTGAGTCGACCCATCGTGATCGACCACCTGTTGGTTAGAATTTTTAGAGTTCTGGATGGGAAACTTTCTCTAAAATTCAGTTGACCGCAGGACGATACAATCGTGAGTCGGTGACCCATCGTGAGTGTTAGTTCACCGGCTTGACGAGTCACCTATTTGTCAAGTTCATCGCTTTAGTGAAGGCTTGCCTTGAAAAAGGAACCTCAAGACTCAAGATCTCAAGAGTTGGTTGAAGTGGGGAGGCCAAACGGATCAACAACTATGGCAATCACTGATGGTAAATGACGATAGATGACATTAGGTGGTACCCAAACATAGGTGGACCATGCCTAGGCATAGGTATCACATCTGGATAATTAATAAAGCCTAACATGTGTTTGACAATGAATTGGAACCCAACTGGGAAATATGAATTCACTGTCAGGGTGACACATCATGTCGAGTGATCATTTGACAAAAACAGAACACGAAAAATTATGGTCTTGCGATATGTTGTGTGGAAAGTTGGAAGTTCTGGTTGAACAAGATTGTCAAACCCATGTGGTCTAAGGACGATTAAATCAGGAGCCCACGATTAATTGTCTAGAACCTTGACGAATCATTCGTGTGTACGATGTATCGCTGAGACAGGACATAGGCTAGACTTTAAACAAAGCCTCAAAAACTTGGGATCATACGATCAATCGGGCAAGTGATCGATCGTGAGTACAGGGCAAGAATAGATCGGGATCACGATCAAGCGTTCTGACCCTGGATGAGACTTGATACTGGAAAATACAGTCAGTCTTAGGCTGATACATTCGTAAACCTGTGATTTATCTGCAGGATACACGGATGATCAGTCGTGTGGCACAGTGTATCGTGAGGTTACCGTTTTAGAGCCGTTACTCTGCATTAAATGCTCAACATTCGGGTTGCTGGAAATAAATTGAAACACGGACGATCGATCGCCTGTACAAGATCAATCGTGTGGGTCTGTGTTACGATTTTTTTTATGTTTGTCTATAAATATGTTCATTGTTTGGAGGTGACGTTGGTTGAATTTATGAGCATTCAAAGATCCATCTACCCAAGTTAATTCTTATCCACTGAAGGCAAACTCATAGGCTTATTCTTTCTTGGCTAAACAATTGAAAACCATTCAAGAATCCAATCGGTCAATATTGAGATTAAGAGAGAAGGATGAAACCAATCCTCTAGGATAGACATTGGACCTCCAATTTCCTAGATACCCAAGGATTGTGGTTACTCTACACGACGGGACTTCATCAACATCGAGATTGTACGAGCTCACATTGGGTGGATCATTTCGGAAGCACATCTATACAGTTGCAAGGCTTCAAGGCAAGAACGTCCTAGTTTTATGTTTTTTTTTAAAATCAAATTATTGTCTAGTGGATTAAAGAGATAGTTTTTCTCTTAAACTACTATAAAAAATAGTGGGACAAAAATTGGGTGAAAGTCTCAATCAATTGGATAGGTGGAAGTCATATTCTATTGTGTTTGTGTAATTTCAACGCTTAGTGAATTTGGAGATAGCCCAATGTTGGGTGAGTCTCAACAATGGATGTAAGTTGTTTAATCGAACCACTATAAATCGTGTGCATTGTCTCTTTGTGTGATTGATTATCTTGTACACATTGCATATCACACACACACTTGATAAATTGTTTTAATTCCGCACTCTATTAATCAAGAAAATTTAAAGAGGCATTAAAATTTGTGATTACTCTAACCCCCCCCCCCCTTCCCCTCTCTCTAGGGTTAATCTGATTCTAGCACATGGGAACTTTCAATTTGTATCAAGCCCCGTGCTCATTTTTTTGACTTAATCCTCTGAGTGATCGAAGTGCTAGAACCATGTCTATGGGAGAAACCCATGCCACCTTAAGACCACCCTACTTCGATGGATCGAAATATGCTTCATGGAAAGCAAGAATGATTATTTTTTATCTCCATTGATGTATCCATATGGGATTCTATGTGTACCGGTTCGTCACATCCCATGGTTGAGAAAACGGATACGGCCACTAGTTCCATAACTGTTGAACTTAAGGCATACTCCTCATGGACAACAAATGAAAAGGCCTCATGCACCGCTAATAATAGAGCTCAAAGTTCCTTGAATTGTGCACTCTCACCCAATGAACACAAGAGAATTATGATGTGTGAGATCGTACATTGAGCATGGGAAATTCTAGAGAGAACCTAGGAAGGCACATCCGTTGTATAGAGATGAAAGCTCCACTTGTTGGAAGCACAATTTTGATGCCTTAAAAATGAGGGAAGAAGAATGCATTAACGATTTCTACTCAAGAGTTAGTGACATACTCAACTCTATGTGGGCTCTTGGTGAAAGAATTTCCGATACAAAAGTGTGCATAAAAATTCTAAAAACTCTTGAGAAGAGGTTTGATTATAAAAAGGTGGCAATGGAAGAGTACCGAAATCTGGCCTAAATGGAAGTTGATGATTTTGTTTGCCTCCAAACCTATGAACTCAATCTTGAACCAACCAAGGAGAAACCTATTTCCTTAAAATCTTCCATTAAAATCTCAACAATTTAAGAAAAAAAACGGGTAATGGAAGAAGACCCAAGTGAAGAAATGGCCCTCTTAGCCAAAAAGTATTTAAAAAACTTTAAAAGGTTAAACAAGATGATGAAATTGAAAAAAGGAGAATCAAGTCAAAAGATCCTAAAAAATATGAACCTCATGGTGAGAGAGAGAAGAAAAAAAAATTCCAAGGAGCAAAAATGTTTCAATTGTGGTGGGAAAGGAAATTACTCCAATGTATGTCCTCCGGAAAAGCCCAAGAAGGCTATGAATGCCACATATGAGGATACCTCAGAATCCGAAAGTGATTCGGATGAGGAGACTCAAGTGAATGAGGAAACCCACAAGGGTTTTGTGGCCTCAATTGTTGAACATGAGGAATCCCCCATAATTGATACAATGGAGGATATTGAAAGTTGGCCAAGAAACTTGATAAGGCTAAAAGTGAGAAGTTGGCCAAGAAACTTGATAAGGCTAAAAGTGAAAATCAAAATTTATTGATCCAACTTGAAAGTACAAAAAATGAAAACACACACCTCACCTCTCAATTAAAAGCCTCTAATGATGAAAACATTAAGCTAAAGGAAAATGTGAAGACCCTTCAAGATGAAATTCAAATCCATTGTTTGGATGTTGAATACTTCAGTGCCCTACATGGGAATCTTAAAGAGGAGGTTAGGAAGCTCACCCTTGAAATTAAGGAACTTAAAAAACATAAAGAAAATTTCCAAGATAAATTTATTCCATGTGAACAAAGACTAGAAAAAATCTTAAGTTCAGATTAAAAGTTTGGCGATAGATTGGGTGTTGGTTCTTCTTTGAAACAAATGGATCTAAAAGCCAAATGGCGTTTGTGAAGGGTAGTGTGCTTAGGACCCTTGAAAGTTTCCATTGTCAATGTGCTAGAACATCGTGATTGACCTGAGAGAGAGAGAGAGAGAGAGAGAGAGAGAGAGAGAGAGAGAAAGGGGGTGGGGGGTGAATATGTCAATTCCATTTTTAATGGTGTTTACAAATTTCTTGATTATTTGAAGTGCAACGGATTGTTTAATCAAGAGATTTGTTTAGTGTGACAATTTTATTGATCGATCACACTAAGATAGTGACCCTTTACATAAAGTTTGATTATCGATGATTGTGTACAATGTGTAGAGTAAGATAATCAATATGCCAAGCGATGTGTGTTAAAAAGAGTACTTAAAAACTAAATACAAACACACATAGATCAAAGACCATAAGACCAATTTAAAATGATTCGGTTAGCCAACCTACATCTATTGTTACGACTAACTCAACCTTGAATCATCCCCAAATCCATTAAGTGGGGACTTACACCCTCACAATTAGAGTAGGAATTCCACTTCACTCAATCGCTTGGGAATTTCACCCACCACTATCGAATAGGAATTTCACCTATCCATTTGGCTGGGAGTTCCACCCACCTCTGTGCCGGAGACACCGCTTAAGAATTTTTTATAGTGTTTCCGAGATACCTCCTCTTAATCCACTTCAGAACAAAGGTTTTAAAAGAAAATTAAAACCAAGAAGCACTTGCCTTTGAAGCTCTCTTTTCTGATGTGTGCTTCTTCGATATCCCACCCATGTATGCCGACGCTCCACCCCTTAGCCGTCGTTTAGAAATCACAGTCCAGGGTGACAAGGAAATTGTTCAACCAAAAGTTTCCTAGTTTATGGTTCTCTTCTTCTCACTTTTAAACTCAATCCTCAGATTGGTTGTTTATGAGTTTTCATCATCCTTCGCCTCTCTCTCCCTCACAACTCAATCCATTTGATTGATTGTATTTGATTCCCCTAGTGGAAGCACGAGAGAGAGAGAGTGATCCTTCTGTTGGCCCTCATTTAAACTCACTGGTAAAGATGAGGGTCCAACTGACCCGTCTGAATGATACCAACTGGTTGCATAAAGGTTGGTTTATTTAGCGAAGGCATCCAGTGGTAGTAACGGTAATGTACAGAGGTCGGTCACACTGAGGGGAAGGTGACTAGAAATGTTACCGTTACAATTTCGATTGTTGTGCATTAAGTGCACTCCCAACGGTAATATTCTTTCCCGGTCGACATGTCGTTGTTACCGATGGGTCGAAACTTATGGTACCGGGGGGTCGGTCCATACGAGAGGCACGTTTTGGTGCAAAACAAAACTTGACAGTAGTTTCAACTTAGAAACCTGTTACCTAGAACGACTTGTAGCCCATTACCGAGGCATCGGTCCTGGCTACTCTCGATCGGTCTTGAACTACCGATATGTCTATTTTCTCGAGAGCACACCTGAGTTTTAAGTCTAGAACTCATAAATCTTGATCGAGGAGTCATTGACCACGAGGGGTCGTTTTAGCCTTGCACCGAGGGGTCGGTGCATACGAGACTCTCGATCAGAGGTATACCCAGAATGACAGTTCACCGTTCCAAAAGCTATGTCATTCGGGTCGACCAGTCTTTGACCACGATGGGTCAATCCTGACTGCACCAAGGGGTCGGTGATATAAGACTGGTCGACTTGACAATGAATATAAGTTATATTTCCAAGTTTGCTTCCATTTCACTGACAACCTTTCTCACTAGACTTTTTATGATTTAACCATTTGTTCTTCTAAGCCTAGGGATAGTCATCTCTAAGGTGTGGGTACCACCTAAGGTCATCTGTGGCCAACATACCTGTTTTTGATTGCACAATGATGAGCTTTTAATCCAGTGGAGCATGATCTTTACTCTTGATCATCTTGGGTCTTCAAGCTTCCAGCAAGTGTTTCTTTCTGAGTCATGGAATTGACAAACATAGGGTCTTGGCTAAGCCGAGGCACTAACAACCCTCATGGGGAAATTATAACGCCCCGCCCTCTTTCACTATGCCAAAAATCAGAGTATATATATATATATTTTGAAATGAAAGAGTGGCAAGAGAGCGGGACGTCACGACGAGAACTAAGTCCGAGCTTCCAAAGCCCGGCCCTTAACTGGCCAACCATACGTGTGCATGGACTAAGTCCATGAAAAATAGTTCACACATACAAAGGCTAAACTTGCGGAATTACACTTAATTGCGGAATTATAATAGAGTCTATCCTACCAATTATTAAATAGCAGGGAAGTACATCACTTAACAAATATTACCTTAACTTAAAATGTCCAAAGTAAAAGTCCAAACTATAACAAGTAGTCTAAATTATTACAGTCCAACAAGCTAAGTACTCAAATTACATATCCATGAATAAAACTTAAATAAATCAATCTAGCTCATCCAAGCGCCTAAGCTTGGCTCCGATCACGTCCTTCGCTTCGTCCATTTCCTGCGTCATCATCTAAGGTAGAATTAGGGTGTTAGATAACGCGCCCAGTAGGTACTCCGAGTAGGGTCAACACATGGATTAGTATAACAAAAACACATAGATATAAATAATATCAAAACGATACAAGTCAATGCCATGCCACGGGTGTCATATGCCATAAGTCCCACCCATCATCCATATCACCATCACATAATATCCCTCTTGATGGAAAATCCTCATCAAGGTATCACAATCACATAGTATTCCTCTTGAGGGATAATGTACATCAAGATATCCCCACAAATACCTTACGGACGCCCCGATGGAGCGTGGAACTCTGGCTACATTTCAAACATAGTATCCCTCTTGATGGATAATGCACATCAAGGTATCCCCACGAATGCCTTACGGACACCCCGACGGAGCGTGGAACTCTGGTTACATTTCAAACATAGTATCCCTCTTGATGGATAATGCACATCAAGGTATCCCCATGAATGCCTTACGGATGCCCCGACGGAGCGTGGAACTCCGGTTACATTTCAAACATAGTATCCGTCTTGATGGATAATGCACATCAAGGTATCCCCATGAATACCTTACGGACGCCCCGACGGAGTGTGGCACTCCGGTTACAATTCAATCATACGTCCCTTGGAATCAGTGTGGATTCCACCCCACGGTTGCTTTATCGGAAATCCGAATGGAGCGTAGAATCTTCTCATTTGATCCCTCCCATGCCATGTATGAGATGCAAGTGCAAACATACTATGTAATAATACAAATCATAGCATTAAAATTCCATCATTAAGACATATCATTTGATACCAAAATAATTCAAGCAAAACATTAAGATATACATATTCCATGGTTTTCAATAAAGTAGGAATCCTACCAACGTCGAAATACCTAGTTCTTGTGTTTCCGTTGAAAAATTGATCACCGATCGCGTCAAGTCGATCATACACCACTTTTGAAATCCCGTTACTTTATTACATATAAATAAATCAAACCAATGATCCCTTTGATTTCCAACCATCCCTACATCATCCTATGTCCTTTCCATTTACAACCATAGTTTTTTATTTTAAACCAAGTGGGTCCAACATCATGCCATTAGTTAATCATTTACATTAATGAAATCCCTAAGTCCATAAGACATTCTCCATGGGGTTTGGCCATACACCATGGCCGAACCCATGGTCCATCATTTTAATCATATTTCCATCTTAGCCATTATTCTTTCCATAGCTAATTACTTAGCTTATTTACACATGACTTAAGTCCCAAAAAATGATCCATACATGATTCATTAATCATAACATAAATCCCTAATAAATCCCACCATTCCTTAGCTTGATCAGTCATTCATTTAAACGTGCCTAAATCCATAACTACCCATTAAAATGGTTCATGGGGTTCGACCATACAACATGGCCGAACACATGATGTTCATTTTCATCCTCCCTTTGAGTCATTTACAACCATTAGGTCCATAACCAAAGTCCCTCCAGGGCGGGGAGGGGCGGGGGTGGGCAGGGGCGGGTGGTTTAATCATACACTTAGGTCTATCATTTTAAACCATCATCTACCATATTTAAAACACATTAAAATTACCAACATTCCTCCATCATTTTCATAGTCTAGATACATCTAAGTCCATCAATATCCCTCCATGGGGTTCGACCATACAACATTGCCGAACCCATGGTCCATGGTTCTTCACCATTTACAACATTTGAGACCATTTAAAATCATTAACATTCCTCCATTATTTCTCTCATTTAAAACCCTTTAAAATCACTAACATACATCCATTTAAAACCTTTTAAAACCATTAACACCCTTCCATAGGGTTCAGCCATACAACATGGCCGAACCCTATGGCTCATTATTTTCTCTTATCCATCAAATACCAATGGTTAGATCACTTGATGGGGTTCGGCCATACACCATGGTCGAACCTCATCCAATCCCTTTTTAGTCATCAAGGGTTCATGCATAATAATCTAGGGTTTGGCCATGCAAGGCCAACCCATGATCTTTGATCATAATCCATCCCTTACCTTAAATATGCATGGGGTCCTTTTGCATAACAATATCAGGGTTCGGCCATGCAATGGCTGAACCATGTTCCTTGACCATCTTTTCCAGGCTTAAGCCGTATATAGATAGTGTCCTTAGTAATCCATCATTTACATAACCTATCGTACCCATTAGGGTTTGTCCATTTTCTATCTCATTTCTTGGATGGATTTTTACATCCATGGCCCATAATATTTTGGCCAACTCTCCAATCCAAAATGGAATTCCATGGTTTCCTTCCTTTTAATTTATAAACCATACTAAACCATACGTACCGATTCCGTCACTCCTTCATTTTCGTTCACTCCTTCTTGCTCCTCCGATCTTCTCCTTAGTCTTTCTTCTTTCTTCCTCCTTGATCTTCGGCCAAGAGTGAGCTTGATAGGGAGAGGGTTTAAGATGAAAACCCCAAGGAGATGGTTCGGCCTTGGTGAATGTTTGAGAGAGGGAGAGGAGGAGAGAATGTAAAAATCCCAAGTCTTTTTCTTGTCTTGTGAGAGGGTCGGCCCTAGAGTTTCTTTGTGAGAGGGAGAGGAGCTTGAGATGGAAAACTCTAAGTCCTTTCTCCTTTGTCTTAGAGGGAGGGTCGGCCTTGAGTGAGAGGGAGAGAGTGAGAGATGACATGAGATGGAAAGCCTAGCCCTTTTCCATCTTGTCTTGGGTTTCCTTGGTCAAGACTCCACCCTCATCATTGTGGAGTCTTCCCCATGAGTCCATTGACCAAACAAGGGAGTGCATGCCCTCCACATGGCACATACCACCCTCATCCAACGGTTTTGGTGGAGTGGTTTGCATGAGATGAAACCACCCACCTCTCCTTTGACCAACCATGGTCTTGCATGCCTTCACATAAGCTTTTTGTCTAGCCAAAGGGGGTGCATGCCCTCCACATGGCAAGCACCACCCTCATCCAATGGTTTTGGTGGAGTGGTTTGCATGAGATGAAACCACCCACCTCTCCTTTGACCAACCATGGTCTTGCATGCCTCCACATGAGTTTTTATCTAGCCAAAGGGGGTGCATGCCCTCCACATGGCACATACCACCCTCATCCGACGGTTTTGGTGGAGTGGTTTGCATGAGATGAAATCACCCACCTCTCCTTTGACCAACCATGGTCTTGCATGCCTCCACATAAGCTCTTTATCTAGCCAAAGGGGGTGCATGCCCTCCACATGGCACACACCACCCTCATCCAACGGTTTTGGTGGAATGGTTTGCATGAGATGGAAAACCTCTTTGACTCACTCCATCTTATCTTCCATGTGACTCACCCCCATTTGACTCACTCTACTTAAATGCAACTCAACTCCCAACTCAAGCATTGAATTTATTTCCATCTAACTTAGGTGACTTAATTAAGTTATTTAATTTAACTCACTTCACTTATTCATCTTTAATTCACCCATGAACTCACCCATGGTTGACCAAGTCAACCATGGTGGCCGGCCCCACTTATGCCTTAGCCCACACGCCACCTCACTTGATGAGGTGGAGTGGGACCCAACTTGGTTATGCCACTTGGATATTACCTCACACCTTTGCCACCTCACTTGATGAGGTGGACCCCATGCCTTTGATCTTAATTGGGTCATGACCCTATTAAATCCACTCCTTACCTATTTACCCAAATCATCAATCCATCTTGACCCATTGGGTCCCAATTGGGCATTTGACCCAATTGACCATCATTGACCCAATTAAATAGAATTAATCCAATCCATGGTCCATTGGACCATACTTGGGCCATTGCCCCAACTTTGATCCATCTAACATCCACTCCATCTAAAAAACTTAATTTTTAACAATTAAAAATAAATAATAGCCAATATATTATTGAATTGAAAATCCGGGCTATTACAAAAATGCTTTTATTGTCAAAATGTTGGACACTACAAGATTGAGTGCAACCTTAGGAAGAGGCACCTTTGAAAAAAGACCCTTAATCACCCTCCAAACATTAAGGTTAAAAGACACCCACCAAACTTTAAAGGAAAGCCTAAAATGCATCCACCAAGGACCTAAACCCCCAAGGAAAGTGGATCCAAGGCAAGACTCCTTGTTGAGATAATTAGACCATGTCTTGAAGGAGTTAACACATCCTATGTTTGGACCCCAAGGTATGCCCAAAGGAATGTGTATGATAGACTAAATTCAACCATTTGGGTACATAGAAGATAGACCACCATCTAATCATGTTTTGTCTTGGTTTATGATTCATTTTCATATCTTAAACCAATTCAAATTAAACTCTAGTGGTAAGTGAGTTCAAATAGCCCAAGTGATATGACATGTGATAGGAAATTGGTGACTACAAGCTTAGACTATGTTTTTCCTGGCTATAGCATTAGCCTTTCCTGGAAAACCATATATACCATGGAAATACGGTTTCCAAGTGCAAAATTTCAGTTTCAAAATGATAAAAATGGTTGTTTATTTGCATGTGTATGGTCTGATACCTCTATCTTCCATGGATTTGATCGAATATGCTTAACTTGATACATGATTTTCAATTTGATCAATTACAAAATGATTCTATGGCATAATTATGTCTAATAATGATGTATATAACTTATGAATTCCATGTTTTTTTGATAAAAATCAAATGGGGATTTTTTAAAACAAAATTTGAATTTTTGGGAAAAATCAGTTTCTGGTATGGAGACATATCGCCAGTGTGTGATGCTTTGGGGAAACGATCAATCGTCAAGTGACGATGCATCGGCCATAGGTTGTTATGGACTTAGGCAAAATATCCAGTTTCAAGTCATGGCGACAGTTCGCCAAGAGACTTTGCATGGGTAGGAACATCGATCGTCAATGATGATATATCGTTTGTGTTGAGCAGCAGTTGTTTACGTTAAACCCTTGTAGTTTTCGAACCACATTCTCTTTTCCTCTCTTCGATCGTCTTCTCCAAACCCTCCTTCCACCAGTGACCTGTCGTGTCCTAGTTCTCACAACTGATCGTACCACCGATCTTTCATCGGAATAGGCTAGAAAAATCTTTATTCTACCTTCAGAGACACTTCTGCTCTCATTTTTCTGTGCTTTTTCAGTTCAGGTAAGGCTCTACTCTTCTCCATTTTGATTTTAGCTTAGAGTAGACAAGGGAAACCTCCTGAAAATGGTTAGGACCAAGAACCCTTTAAGTTATGAGACTACTGACATAAAGGAAGAACCCATAGCCACCTCTCCACCTCTCCACCTCTCAAGAGATCTAAGCCTCGTAGAGGAATGAAAACCTCTAGAGATACTCGGTCCTCCCTTTGTCAAATTTGGCCCTCTAAAGTGAATTGCTTCTAAGAATACCCTTAAGCTCACTCCTAGAATACCTGGATCAGTTGTGATTAGGGAGTTTACCTCACTTGTCCGACCTCAAGTGAAGGAGGTAGAGGGAAAATGAAAAGTTGTTAGAGAGCCAGTCTTTAAGAAGAGGAGTCAATTAGTGATGAAAAAGAGGTAAGGGTACCTCCTATTGTAGGAGAAGGAAGTGTAGGAAGAGAAGATGAAAATGATAGAAATGAAGAAGAAGAAGAAGAAGAAGAAGAGGGAGGTGATCATAAAGTGAGAGAAGAATATGAATAAGTTGAAGAAAAAGAAGAAGAGGAGGATTATGATGCCCCTCAAACCATACCCCTTTTTTGAAGAACTCAATATTGAGAGGACAACAAATCTGCAGATCTTTGAAAAATGTGGCGTCCTCAAGCACATTCGGAAGGCTGGTTGTTGAACCTCCTCAATTGGGGTGGGAAAATTTATCCCTGTATTGTCAAAAGAATGTTTTGCTCTATCGAACCTCACCAAGAGACAAAGAACTGATTCTGGATATACTTCCAAAATATTGAGCCTATAGAGGTTGGGCCCCCACTAGATGCTGAGTTGCTAGGAATACCCATTGTCAAGAATGGATACTTGCTTACTATCGATGAGAACTTTGAAAAGAGGGAGAATGATAAGCAGAAGCATGTGAAGAAATTCTACGAAAAAGGGAAGAGAGTGGAGTGGAGGAAGAAGATCTGGCTGATGAAAGCTGACATGCTCCCAGAGTACAGATTGTTGCACTTGATCTTTTGCTCAAATGTCTACCCTAGACATGGGAATTGAGGAGATCTGAACCAGTTTATGTTGGTTCACATGTATGCAGCAGTGATCATGAACAGGTTCTACTTGGCTACTTTCATGTGCAAGACCATCATCAAGTAGATCAACTTTTCCATGGCGAATCATTCTCCCTTCTGCTACCTCATGTATAAGATAGCGTTGAATATTGGAGTTCGACCCTTGAAGGGAGATGTGCCCTACAGTATACGACCAATCAACGGAACAGTTGTACGGAAGTCCCTAGGAAAAACCTTATATCTCCAGATCATTGGCAAGGGACACTCTTAGTCAACTACTCAGGTCTCCTCCTCTTTCACTTCAGTCCCGGACATACAAGCAGAAGAAGAAGCTAGTCGAAGGTTCTTCAGTCCCGGCCAACTTTGTGAAGGAGACCCTTCAGAGCTTCCTCTCCTCCATGTCTTGCAAAAGAGACGACATAGCTTCTCATCGTAGATCTCTTACTCCACCTCCTCCTCCTCTTGATGGCACTTCTTAGGATAGGCTTTCTTATGTTTTTGAAAAACTATGTATTTTGGACATGCATGTATTATAAACCATTTGTACTTGAATGAAATTTATCAATGGAATGGTTTGATGTCTATTTGTGTTGTGCCTTATTTCTTTCCATGTGTATGCCTCACTGTGCTGATTTTTCATGTTTATTGAATGATGTTGTTTCAATATGGATTCGTGAATGGTTAATGGCACATTGAAGTTTGGGTAAGCGCAAAAGATATGCTTGTTTAGCCCTTTGTCAGTTAGTGACAAAATGCGAGGGAAATGGGTAGAAGCTAAAAATCTTTGGAAATCTTTGGGGGAGAAAGGAGAGAAGAAACCCTTAGAAAGGACAAAGAATAAACTCTTAGAAGCTAGAAAGAAAGCTTGGAGTATAATGGTGGAGAAATTGCAAACTTGGATTAGTTTGTTAATGAAGAAATTGCAAGCTTGGATTAACTTGTTAAATAGAAAAATTACAAGCCTGGATTAGCTTGTTAAATGGAGTAATTGCAAATGTGGATTCATTTGTTAATGGAGAAATTGCAAGCTTGGATTAGCTTGTTAATGAAGAAATTGCAAGCTTGGATTAGCTTGTTAAATGGAGAAATTGCAAACATGGATTCTTTTGTTAATGAAGTATGGGGGAGAGTATGAGTATGAATGTGATTCTTCGTTTGGTCCATGGATATATTGTTTATGTTTGGACTAACATTACTAATATTTCTCTAGCTTTTCTGTAGCTTGCTTGTGTTTACAGGTGTTTTTGAAAATAGACCAAGTTGAGCAAGAATATGATGCTAAGCCAAGACCCTGTGTCATTTGAATGTAATTTTGTAAAATTTGTATAAATTTTATTCAAATGATGTATTATGGGGTTAGGGTTGTCCATTGAGTATGTATTTGTTTAACATCTAGGTTTTATCACGAATTGACAAAGGGGGAGATTATTAGTGCCCTGACTTACTGAGTCACCTGTTTGTCAAGTTCATGACTTAGGTGCAGGCTTGCCTTTAAAAGACAAGCCCAAGACTCAAGATCTCAAGCGATGATTGAAGTGGGGAAACTAAACAGATCAATGTGTATGGCAATCACTAATGGTAAGTGACCATAGATGACCTTAGGTGGTACCCAAACCTTAGGTGGACCATGTCTACACTTAGAGATAACATCTGGATAATTAATTAAATATAACATGTATTTGACAATGAATTGGGACCCAACATGGAAATATGAATTCACTTCAGGGCGGCACATCGTGTCGGGTGATTATTCCCCAAAGACAACACACGACCAATCGTGTCGTGTGGAAAGTTGGAGGTTCTGGTTGAACAAGACTATCAAACCCATGTGGTCTTAGGACGATACAATCGGGAGTCCATGATCGATCGTCTGGAACCTTGATGAATCAATCGTGTGGGCGATGTATCGCTGAGACAAGATAAGGCTGGACTTAAACAAAACCTAGAAAACTTGGGATCATATGATCAATCGGGCAAGCGATCGATCGTGAGTACAAGGTAAGAACAGATCGGTAACACGTTCAATCGCCATAGGCCTAGATGAGACTTGACATTGGAAAATACAGTCAGTCTCAGGCTGATACATTCTCCAACCCACGATTTGTCGCCGAGATACACGAATGATCAGTCGTGTGGCACAATGTATCACGAGGTTACCGTTTTAGAGCCGTTACTGTGTATTAAATACTCAACAGTCGGGTTGGTGGAAAGGAATTTAAACACAGACAATCGATCATCTGTACATGATCAATCATGTGGGTCTATGTTACAAATTTTTTATGTTTGCCAATAAATATGTTCATTGTTTGGAGGTGAGGTTGGTAGAATTTATGAGCATTCAAAGAGCCATCTACCCAAGTTAACTCTCACACACCAAAGGCAAACTCATAGGCTTATTCTCTCTACGCTAAACAATTGAAAACCATTCAAGAATCCAATCGGTAAATATTGAGATTAAGAGAGAATGATTAAGCCAATCCTCTAGGATAGACATTGGACCTCCAATTTCCTAGATACCCAAGGTTTGTGGTTGTTCTACACGACGGGTCTTCATCAACGTTGGAATTGTACGAGCTCACATTGGGTGGATCGTTTCGGAAGCACATCTACTCATTTGTAAGGCTTCAAGGCAAGTGCTTCCTAGTTTGATTTTTTCTTTAAAAATCAAATTCTTGTGTAGTGGATTAAAGAGATAGATTTTCTTTTGAACCACTATAAAAAAATAGTGGGATAAGAATTGGGTAAAAGTCTCATTCAATTGGATAGCTGGAAGTCCTATTCTATTGTGTTGGTGTAATTCCAATGCTTAGTGAATTTGGAGATAGACCAAGGTTGGGTAAGTCTCAATAGTGAATGTAGGTTGTTTAACCGAACCACTATAAATTGTGTGTATTGTCTCTTTGTGTGATTGATTATCTTGTACACATTGCATATACACACACTTGATTAATTTTTTTAATTCTGCACTCTATTAATCAAGAAAATTTAAAGAGCCCTTAAAATTTGTGATTACTATTCACCCCCCTCTAAGGTTAATCTGATTCTAGCACAAGGGAACTTTCAATTGGTATTAGAGCCTCGTACTCATTTTTTTTTACTTAATCATCTGAGTGATCTAAGTGCTAGAACCATGTCTATGGTAGAAAGCCATGCCATCTCGAAATCACCCTACTTCAATCGATTGAATTATGCTTCTGGAAAGCAAAAATGGAAAGTTTTTTATCTCCATCAATGCATCCGTATGGGATTTTGTGTGTACCGGTTGGTCACATCCCGTGGTTAAGGAAACGGATACGGCCACTAGTTCCACAACTGTTGAACTTAAGGCATACTCCTCATGGACAACAAATGAAAGGGCTTCATGCACCGTTAATGGTAGAGCTCTAATTGCCTTGAAGTGTGCACTCACACCCAATGAACAGAAAAGAATTATGATGCGGGAGACTGCAGATGAGGTATGGGGAATTGTAGAGAGAACCCAGGAAGGTACATCCATTGTAAAGAGATCAAAGCTCCTATTGTTGGAAACACAATTTGATGCCTTGAAAATGAGGGAAGAAGAATCCTTATGGATTTTTACTCTATAGTTAGTGACATAGTCAACTTTATGTGGGCTCTTGGTGAAAGAATTCCTGATGCAAAAGTGTGCACAAAAATTCTAAGAAATCTTGCCAAAAGGTTTGACTCTAAAAAGGTGGCACATACTCGGCGCATCTTCGTCGCTGAACAACATGACATTGGGAAGAGATCTTCAAGAAACGCAACATCTACAAGTGAGCTGCAAAAGGCAAGTGTTTCTTCTTGTGGTTATTTCAAACATCACATTGTGAAGTGGATTAAAGCAAGGTGCTTGAACCACAATAAAAAATAGAGGGTAAGAAAGTAGACCGGAGTAGGTCGAACCTTTCAAAATCTTAGGCGAGTGGGTGAAATTCCCATTCAATTGTGTAGGTGGAATTCCTACTTTATTTTGTGAGGGCATAATTCCCCACAGAGTGTATTTGGGATAACCCAAGGTTCGGTGAGTCCAACAGTGGATGTAGGAGAGATTTACTCCAAACCATTGTACATCTATTGTTTGTGTGATTGATTTATAATTGGTCCACTTTGTTATCATACAACACATTTATCTTGATTAACATTGTTATATCCGCTGTAAATTATTGTGATTAATCAAGAAATTTTTAAAGCCCATTAAAATTGGGTTGTCCTATTCACCCCCCTCTAAGCGAAATTATATTAACAAATCGGGAACTTTCTGAACATTCTGATTTGAACTAGGCTAGTACAACGGGTAGAATTATGTATATTGATATATCTAATGCTTTATTTTATGTACCCACTGGGCCAGTCTCAATACCTCTCTTGTGACGTTTGCCCGGAGAAAATACAAGACGGGCACTGAGTACTTTATGTAATTTTGGTTGTTTGTGTGTTTTGATTGCCGAATCTTCTTAAAACACCTGCTTTCGGTGTTATTTTTATTTATTACTTTTGGTCAATTTTGTTTTCACTTAAATGCTCTTATTCATTTAGTGTATATTATTGCATGCATTGTTACGAGATTTTACTCTTTAAACGTGTACTTGCACGGCTTGACTTCCTTGTTTAAATAAATGACTAAAAGGAGGAAATATAAGAGATGGCTTTGTATTCAATCGTAATATAAATATTGTGCCATTATTTATACTGGTTTTAACATTTTACAGTTTCATCAAAACACTCGCCAGTTTAATACTGAGGAGATTTAACCACACTACTTTATTTAGAAATGCATAGTAAATTACATTTAAAATTATAAATTCTTATACCGTTGTTCATACGGTAATAAATGGGGCCTTGTGGTTAATGTATTAACAGAAAGGATGTGAACGGGACCAGAATATAATATCGACAATGTTCACACATAAAGGGATGAATTGTGTTTCTGTACGAGAAATATGAACATGAGAAAGTGTACGGGGTGCTGAGTTCCAGCCATCTTGAAATGGAGTATGGGACTCACTTATGTGCCTAGAGGCTAAATGGTTAATAAATTGGTGATCCTCTTATAGATCAGTTTCCAACTCGTGGTTCCAATTGGAATGGGTGTATTTGCGTACTTTGTGTATATAGCGGTGTAGTGTAGGGTTGATGTATTCACACAATAGGAGGTGAATAAAGGGTAGACGTACCCGATTGGCTGTAATGGTAAAAGAGATGGATATGGTCTTTTTATTTTATTATGAGTTTTTAAATTACGGCCGTTACATGCTACAATTATTACCTTGGTTTGTGGGGATTTGAACTGAGTGTAATATGTTATTTTTAGCATATTATAGTTTAATACAAACTGC
The DNA here is from genome assembly GCA_022113865.1 of Chimonanthus praecox. Taxonomy (NCBI): domain Eukaryota; kingdom Viridiplantae; phylum Streptophyta; class Magnoliopsida; order Laurales; family Calycanthaceae; genus Chimonanthus; species Chimonanthus praecox. The sequence goes on along the minus strand of CM039096.1, from coordinate 10,440,886 downwards.
TAATTTGTTGTGTATGATTCCATGCGGGTGGGATTAGGAATTCATACTAGCTGAGTGTGAGCTTATCATGATCATGCGAGATGTGTTAATGGATTAAATGGGGATTTAGTCCATGAATTGATGTGCATTGGTTGATGTGTTATGCATATCAAATTATCCTCACGCATTTTGTGAAGCTCTGGGTTGTGAAAAACACTGGTGTAGTACGTAAATACTTATTGAGGTGAAGCACTGAGCCTAAAATGTTGGCGGTGTATAACGTATTTGTGGTCTTAGTGTAATCTGCAGATGTCGATAGACAGGGTTATTGCTTTGAGAAAGAAAATCATGCATTGAATAACTATGTTAGACGTTGATCTCATAGTAAAAGCTCCAATGAGGGGGTGAATGTGTTTTTTCTTTAGCGTGACGTGGCCAACTTGGACTTTGCTTCTACATTCTAAATTAGAAAATTGCATGTGCAAATCTCTCCAATTTCGTCCAACAAGTGTGGGTCCCAGTGGCCCACACGAAAATGGGATATTTTGGGCACTTTCAATTTTTTCTAAAATTTTAGTTTCCAAAATAATTTCTCACCAAAATCAAATTATCTCATAAATTCAAAAATTGAATTTGGTTTTTAAATTGAATAATCCATTCACTCTCACAAAATTGAATTTAAACGGGCTTTTCAAAAATAATTAAACTTAACATATGTGGGTCCCATGGGTTGCTAAATTTGGAAAGTTTTCAAATTTGGCCCAATCTACCATTTTTGGAATATCGGGTAAAATTTTTGTTTTCATCTCAAATATTCAATTTAGACTAAGATAAGCTCATATAGGGGTTTAGAATTCAAAATTTCACGTTTGACACAAATTCAAACAATTTCAAGCAATAATCAAACAAATTAACTAGAAATACCAAATTACTCGATATATGGGTTAGGGTTTTTTTTTTTAAAAATAAGAAAGAAACCTCATGAGTTTTACAAAACCCATGGAAAATACTGAATCGTGTGTTTTTTTTAAAAAAATCATGATAAAATCATCGATCAAAATTACCAAAATGCCCTTCGAACTCCCGAGCTTAAAACTAGGGGACCTAGGGCCCACCGGGTAGCGTTCACACTAACCATTGCTACTAAAACCTCAAAATCAACGTGTAGACCCGTAGATTTCGCAACAAACTTGAAAAATAGGGTTAGGTCGTCACAGTACCAATTCGATAAAATGATAATATCTTGCCCTAGGAAACTCAAAATGAGGCAAATAAAATATATATGGAATCCTCAAAGAAAGATCTATATTCTGTAAAAATTTCAAAATTTTTAAGCTCTCGTAAAGATGCTAGAAAATTCAACAACCCAACGTTGCTGGAGGGACTGTATTGGATTCTCATATCACTCGGCTCATAGCAGTAGTGTCCGGATTAAAAAAAGGCTCCAAAGTTTTGAAACAAAATACAACAAAGGATTTCTAACATCCCTCCCTCTCAAACTAAGATCAGAACAATATAAATAGAGATTCCAGGGAGAGGAATGATCGTCACGACGCGAGTCATGCCAGAGTCCGAAGACCCGACCCTCGACAGGCCCAACCTAGCACATGCGTCGATTGAAATCCAAGATAACAGTTGCACATGCTAGAATAAACAAAGGAAATTTAAAACATTTAAACATTGCATGAATAATAATTTGTGCACATCTCAAAGAAAAAGTATAGGTATTTCCACTTAAGTCACATACAACGTTCACATATCTAGGAGTTCAAAACAATATAACATTCTATAATCATTTCTTCTACAAATACATCGTTCTCAAAATATCAAAATAACTATCTTGCTCGAGCATCTCCTTGTGTAAACCTTAACCATGCTTGGCTGCCACTTGGTCTGGCCTCGCCTTCATTTCCTTGATTTGTATTCGCATCTAAAGTGGGAAGTTATGGCCTTAGTCAACGTGCCCAGTAGGAGTTTCAATCATAAAGGTGCACAATGAGTGTTATAGCAAAATGACATATACTTGCATTTTCATGGTTAGAAATCCACATGATACACAATAATACATTTCTCAAAACATTTTCATATCATACTGAAAATACCACATTCATCTCGTTATTATCACACTGTAGAAATCTTAGGAACAAATCATTATTCATGCTTTTATGAGGTAACATGTCATGGGTGTCAGGCAGAATGTATGCCCTTTCATGCCCCATGCTCACGAACAATTATTTTCTTTTCAATGGTTTCTATCTTGGCTATTTATGTCCACAACATTTCTGGCGGCAACCACGAGGGTGTTCCCCAACCACAAATTTAACAACCGAGACTATCGGTGGAGTGTGGCCTCCTCCCTCTGCGTAAGGTTTCAAGACTACCTACCCAGGAGCTCTTTTTGGCCCAATTCAATGTCGTTTTCTGAACCATGGACGCAGCCAAAACATAATAGTTTGTTCAATCTTATCGATTTAATCATCGACTCTATGCACGAGACAAAAGTAGTTTAGACAGCTCAGCTTTGGCTCGGTTAATGCAATTCGCATCCCAAGCCATGTGCATGTGGTATATGTATGCATAATAATGACAAAGTTCATTTCATACTATAATTTCCAAAGTATAAACATGATATTGTGTATTCAAAATATATCACATTTTCAAAACGAAATAACAACATTTTCAGAAAAATACATACACATTTAGTTCATAACTCTAGTGCTTCAATAATGTAGGAAATTTTACCTGATTGAAGATGATCAAATGGGAGAAATGAATCGCGAAGTGGCAAGAAAGGTGTCTGGTTTAATCTCGGTTTCTTTCGTTCGTATACATGTGTCAAAACATAATACATATATCACTAAGTTGTAATTTTCCAAGAATTTGATTAAGAAATGCCTTGATTAAGGCTTAGAGATTAGATTGGTGAATATAATGGAGTCTAAGTGACTCCACATAACTGATTTGGATCAGGTGTATCAACCTTGTAAAATTTTCAAAGACTTAGGTCGATACATCGACCAAGACAGAGTCGACACATCGACGTTTACGATGTGTCGACCGAGGTTCTGGTCTCACGGCTCTGTATTTTGTTTTTTACTGTCAGGTGATTACTATCGTCCCTGACGATATATCAACAAGATTCTCTCTACATATCGATGAAATCGACATGTCGACCTGAGTTTGGTCTATAGTTGACACATCGACGTTCTCGATGTGTCATCCGAGCTTCTAGTCAGTATTGTTTGTTGTTGGTCTCAGATCGATAGTTTCATAAGTGTCGATATATCGATCGGATATGTAACGCCCCGCCCTTTTCCACCCTTCCAAAAATCAGAGTCTATTTTTAAAAAAATAAATAAATAAAGTAAAGTGGAAAAGAACGGGGAGCGTCACGACGCAAACTAAGTCCGGACTTCCAAATTCCGACCCTTAACAGGTCACCCATGTGTGCATGGACTAAGACCATGAAAACTGATCCACACATGGAACTAAGTAAAACTTGCGGAATATACATAACTGAATTGTGGAATAAGTCAAATATGTAGAACTAAACTGTTTAGATAGCAAAGTACAAGTCATCTATCCAAAATTACTTAAAAGTAAATATCCAACTCAAAGCAAACCAAACCATAGCAGTATCTAGTTATTACACATCCATGAAAATTATCCAAATAACAACATATAAGAATCCATTCCAACACCCAAGCTCCTATGCTTGGCTTCCTTTACGATCCTCGGCCTTTGCCTTTCCTTTTCCTACGTCATCCACTAGGGTAGAAGTAGGGCATTAGACAAAGCGCCCAGTAGGTATTCCGATTAGGGCTAACACTTGGTTAGTATATAAAGTCCAGATATAATATACCATATCATACTTATAAAACATCGTATCCAAAATTGTGTATGATAACAGAGATCCAATCATACAGATAAAAACCATAAACTTGCATGATAATAAAGATCATATCATGCCGATTCAATGCCATGTCATGCTAGCATATGTTTTATTCAATGAGTCCCACCCATCACATACATATAATCTCTTGATAGTATTCTCATCTCTTGATAGTATTCTCATCTCTGGATACTATTCTCATCTCTTGATAGCATTCTCATCTCTTGATAGTATTGTATTCACCACATCAAATTACTCCTCATGACTTACGGCTGCCGCGAAGCGTAGGTCTCTAGTTAAAGTATCCTCCTGGTGGGACTCTCACCACCTAAGGAGGCCCCACAGTTGCATCACGGACATTCCGACAGAGTGTGGGCTCCGGTTGCATAACATCCCCCCCATGCCATGCATGAGATGCAAATGCTAATCATGCTATAGAATATTACAAAACATAGCATGAAAATTCCATAATTGCAAAATATTGTTTGATACCAAAATAACTTATCAAACATAAATAAATCATCAAAAGTACATAATACATATCCATGGTTTCAATGATGTAGGAATCCTACCAAAAGACCACCCAAGTGTCCTTTGCTTCTTAATCCGGCAACTGCTCACGGTCTTGCACCGTTTGTGAGGTCCATCACCTTGTTTATATATATATCAAATCAGGATACTAATCATTTGATTTCCAATTAAATCTAAGTCCCAAAAACCAACTTGTGGGGTTCGGCCACACCCCATGGCCGAACCTCACCCACTTTGAATTTGATCTTTCTTTGTTTTTGGATCTATACCATCCAAATAACTTTATTTAAAAACCTCAACCTACTAACTATAACTTGGTGGGGTTTGGCCATACAACATGGCCAAACCACACCATTTGGGTTTTGACCCCCTCTTTCAAGCTTTGCTCTTTTTATTCAATTTACAATATGGCTTGTATTTACGGTTTTGCCACTAGACCCACCAATGCTTAATCTCTGCTTAATAATCAAAGTCCATATAACCAATCCACCTTATTGGGGTTCGGCCATACAACATGGCGAACCTCACTACCTCAAACTTGGTCCTTTAGTCCTTTATACTTAAGACTAGTTACTAATGTATCCATGTAATTAACTAGCCCTTAATCTTCCATCATTTTCTTGATTCAAAAATTACTTACATCCATCAAAATCACTCCATGGGGTTCGGCCATACATATGGCCGAACCCTATGGTTCTTTATTTCCATCTCCTTACATACCAAAAATCCATTTATAATTTCTAAGCATATTCTTAACTCTAAACACCCATATAATGACCCATGGTGTATGGCCGAACCCTATGGTTCTCTTGATGCAAATCCTCCATCCTTTGTGTATGGTTCACATTCAACATTTTAACCATAATCTTAATATGGTTCAGCCATCCAATGGCCAATCTAAAACATCAATTTTTATTCCAAATAAAACACTTAAAAACTCTCATACATTGGTATGGTTTTTATCTCTTCAAAAACCATACAAAATTATCAAATCCTTTCATGGGGTTCGGCCATCCAAAGTGGCCGAACCCTATGACCCATAATTTGAATCCTTTAACATACATCTTATGTCTAATTAAAACATCTAAAAGTGTCCATCATATTGCATGGTTTTTAACTTACAAAAACCATCAACATAACCAAATTATTTCATGGGGTTCGGCGATCCAAAGTGGCCGAACCCTATGATCCTCTTTTGTCCTTTTTATACCTCACCATCCAAGGTTTAAACCCTTGATGAATTCGGCCATAACATGGCCAAATCATGATATTCAAATCCATGATTTAAAACCCTTTACAAAATCAGAAAAAGTTCCATGGTTATTTACTTTTCTTCATACAATTATATTAGCATGATCACCTTCTTTGATGGGTTCAGCCATACCCATGGCCGAACCTCACCCACCATTTTTATCTTTGAAGGTTCTTACTTATTATTTAGGGTTTGGCCATACAAAGACCAAACCATGATCCTTGATCATGATAATTAACAAAACCTAATAAAGTACTTACCAATCCACACCCTTCCAATTTTCCTTGGCTCCTTCTTGTTTCTGTCTTCCTTAGCCTCCCTTAGTCCTTAGCTGATTGCGTGTTTGATCAATGGTGAAAACACCAAAGGATGATTCGGTCAAGAGATAGGTTTTGAGAGAGAGGGAGAGAGATGAAGTTCTAAGGTTTCTTTGTGATCAAATGCGGCCAAAGGGTGTGTTGCATCTCTTTTGTATATCAGTCCTCAAACCTCTCATTTACCCTCATAAATGTTGATCTAACCAAAGAGTCTTTTGACACAAACCAAGGCATCCCTTGGCACTCCCAACGTTGGGCTTTGGGTTTCCATCTCCTCCAAATTCCCCATGTGATTCTTATCCCATTACATTAAATTCTATGCATGGATCATAACTCCCAAGTTACCAATGTGTGGGACTTGTTTTTGGTGGTGTTTGAGATCAAGGCAACTCCTCACCTCCCCATTTGACTCACTTGAATTCAAGGTCCCTTTGGTTTCCGTTTTAACTCACCCAAGTCATTAGCTCAACTCACCCCATTTAATGCCATTCATTTAATGCACTTGAGTCAACTCCATTGTTTGATTCAAATCCAACTCACTTCAGCCCTAACTCAACCTGATTTGACTCACCTTTTGAGTTCACTTGGTGGTCCATACGGTCAACCATGGTCAACTCAACCCATTGGGTCTCAATTTAGCTCATTGATCCAATTTGACGCCATGACCCATTTACGGGTGGTTTACCCATTTAAATGTGGTTTACACATTTGCATCAAGCCTACCCATTTATCCTTTATTTAATTCCCAATCAATTCAACCTAACCCAATTAAAATTGAGCTCACCCAATGGTCAAATAAGTCTACCATGACCCATTGGGTCCCAATTGGGTCCTTTGACCCAAATAACTATCTTGACCCAATTAGGTGTACATTACCCATGTAATTAAATTTGATCCTTATAATATGTACATTGAGTCTTAATTTGAACAATGGGCCCCACCATTTTCTCATCTATGATCACATCTTTTAAATTCACCATTCTTGTGGCATTTTCGTAAATATTAATATCTTTGAAAAATCGGGGTGTTACAGGATAGGGTCAACACATCGGTGAACTAGACATGTCTTCCGGAGTCCAGGTCGTCTTAGATTATTCCCAGGCAGACACATCATACTGATAATGTATCATTCTAGAGTTTTACTCGACCTATCGATGATGCAGATGTATCATCCTGGGAAGCTCGATGTTGTTTTCCATCCTTTGCATGTTTCCCACTTTGGGTATCTTCTGCCCATATTCATGTTCTCATCACTTCTAGACATCCTAGTATGGTCCTTTTATCCTAAATTACAATGAAAATGGACATACCTCGAGATATTTAGGGATTTTCGTGGTTGAATGGACGATGAGCTCCGATTTTGGTCTCCATCTCATTTTTTTCCTTTCTCTTCTTTTCTTTGTCTTCTCCTCTTCTTTGAAGTAGGTGGTGTTAGTGCCCCGGTTTTTTCGAGTCCCTATGTTTGTCAATTCCATGACTCAGGAAGAAGCACTTACTAGAGGCTTGAAGACTCAAGGTGATCAAGATTGAAGATCATGCTCCACCGGATTGAAGCTCATCGTTATGGCAATCACAAAATAAGTATTTAGACAAGATGACTTTAGGTGGTACCCACACATTTGGAGGATCATTCTTAAGCTTAGTTGAATAAATGGTAAAATCATAAAAAGCCTAGAGAGGAAGCTTGACAGTGAATTGGAAGGAAACTTGAAAATATGAATTAAGTTCACTGTCAACTCGACTAGTCGTTCTCACCGACCACTCGGTGGAGACAGGATTGACCCATCGTGGTCAAAGATTGGTCGGCCAGATTGACAGGTTTTCGAACATTAAATTGTCATTCTGGGTATGCCTCTGATCGAGAGTCTTGTATGCACTGACCCTTCCGTTATGAACCTAACGACCCCTCGTGGTCAAAGAATCGTCGATGATAACTTATGAGTTTTGAAACTTAGAACTAAAATGGACTCTCGAGAAAACAGACATCTCAGTAATTTAAGACCGATCGAGAGTAGCAGGACAAGTTGTTTTGGACAGGACAAGTTTCTGGGCATGAAATTCTGCCTGCATGGTGTTGCCCCAGATCGAGACCCTCGTATGGACCAACCTCTCGGTGCCATGACTGTCGACTCATCTGTGACACTGACATGTCGACCGAGAATTAATCATGTCATTGGGAGTGCATTTAATGTGCAACAGTCGGGTGGTTGAACGGTAATAAATATGAACATCGACCCATCAGTGCCCCCAACCTATCGGTACTGGATAGTTCGAAAAATTGTGTTGACTCCTATATAAATATGAGAGTTGTGTGATGATTTAATTATCTTTCTTGAAATGAGAAAATTCACACACTCTAAGGAACGATCAACTCTTTTGTGCCTACACCTGAGAATCAAATACAACCAATCTATTGATTGAGTTAGTGAAAGAGAGAAAGAAATGAGAAAAGAAAAGATACAAACTAGAAAAGATGTTGGTAGAACCAGTTTCCTAGTCACCCTGAAATTGTGATTGTTCAACGACGACTACAAGGCAGAGCGTCGGGATTAACTCGGGCACACATTGGTGGATCTTTGAGATCACAGATCTTTAAGAAAGAGCTACGACGCAAGTGCTTCTTGTTTTAATTTTGTTGTTAAAACCTTTGTACCGTGAAAGTAGATTAAGGAGGCTTGGCTCCAGAACCGCTATAAAAAATCTAGAGCGTAGTCTCTAGCACACGTGGTGGGTGGAATTCCCAACCAATTGAGTTAGGTGGAATTTCTACTCTAATTGTGAGGGTGTAAGTCCCCACTTAGTCAATTTGGGGATAGCTCAAGGTTGAGGTAGTCCTAACATGGATGTAGGTTGGTAACTGAACCACTATATATTTTATATCCTTATGCTTGTGGTGTTAGAACTAATTTCTTGTGTTGATTGCTTAATCACATTTTCAAACACACATTTGATTGTTATATCTGTTGCACTTAATTAATCAATCAAGTAATTTTTAAAAGGACCAACGACTTTGTAGATTGACCTATTCACACCCCCTCTAGGGTCAATTGTGTTCTAGCACCAAAGTGAGAACTTTCAATTGGTATCAGATCCACTTGCTCTATATGTTTGGATTTAATCGTCTGAGTGAGATCTACTTGTTAGAACAACCGTCATGGATACCTGTATGTCGATATCCGGAGAAAAAAATATCTGGGGTAAATGTCGAGTCGAAGTTATTAAACAATTATGCTAGGAAGACCCACATTCACAATATCATGCATACAATTCTTTAGTAGGTTTTGCTCTTGTGATCTCTGTGACAGTATGACGCAGAAGAATCTGAGTTTGCATCAATCTTTGATAAAGAAAGTAAATGTACAATTCTTGGTCTTATTGCTTCGTTTCCTTCTAATACACAAGAACATTTTAGTGAATCTGAAAATGAAGGGAAACTTAATGATCTCCAAGAATCATATAATGCTCTGTATCTTGAGATTATGGAATTGACCAAGAAAGCTCACAAACTTGAAAGTGAGAATGCCTACCTAACCAAACTCTTTGACATTGAAAGAACTGAAAAAGAAGTTTTCTCAACAAAATTTGAAAAATCAATTGATGAGATATTAGTGTTGAAAAAAAGTCATACTGACCTTCAATCCCAGGTGGATCTGTGCAAGAGAAATCACAAACACTTGGTAGAAATGAAAAGGTGTCTTGAAAACAAGATTACTTTGTTAATATTTGACTTAGAAATGTTATCTCAATCTCAAGACAAGATCATTCAGGGAAATAAAAAATTGGGAAAGATCCTTAGTTTTAGAAAGAATTACAAGGATAAGTATGGGATAAAGCATTATCAAAACGTGGAAGTTACTCCGAGGCAAACTGCCATATTTGTTAAAAACCAGATGTCCAAACTCTCTAACATACAATGCACTTATTGTGGAAAACGAGGTCATCCTGAATGAATTGTTATTTCAAGAAAAATCATCTGATGAGGTGTCCATTGGGAAATCAAAGTCGTAATGTACTAAATCAAAATTACAAACTATCCTGGATAGACTGGGAAATCCAAGGATCCAAGTGGTACCACCACTTGGATAGTGGATTCTCACGACATATGACTGGAAACAGTTCTTGCATGTCTGATTTGGTTAATTTTAAATGAGGATCTGTCGTTTTTGGTGATGAAACATGGCAAATATAATTGTTAAGGGATCATTGAATCTGCCATCCTCTGGGGTTATCAAAGATGTATATCTGTTGATCAACTTAAGCACAATTTACTTAGTATATCTCAAATGATAGTAAAGTCACCTTTAGTAAGAAAGATTGCCATGTTTATTCAAAAGAAGGTGAAGTTGTTTTGAGTGGCATCTTTACTTTTGATGATTGCTACGTTTTGGACTGTACATCAACTCTTATCACACATGAATGCCTCTTGTCCAAAATCAGTGAAGCTGAACTTTGGCATCAACGGCTCGATTTTGTGAATTTTAATGACTTGTCCAAACTAATTGAACATATAAAAGGGTTACCTAAAGTTAGATGATCTGAAAAAACCATCTGCGGTGGCTGCCAAAAGGGAAAACAACCAGGGCAGCTCATAAATATACAAAACCGATCACAACTTCTAGACCCTTAGAACTGCTTCACATGGACTTAGTTGGACCCACTCAACACGAAAGTGCTGGTGGAAAGAGATATTTCCTGGTAATAGTTGATGACTATACTAGATATACTTAGGTGGCCTTCGTGAGAGAAAATCGGATGCATTTCATGAATTCAAAATCATTGCAAAATGGATTATGAATGCAAAAAAAGTCAAATATTCACAGAATAAGAACTGACCATGGGAGGGAATTTGAAAATCAGTCATTTAATAGATTTTGTGAAAAACGAGGCATCCATCATGAATATTCTGCTTCCAAAACACCTCAGCAAAATGGAGTTGCCGAGAGGAAAAATAAGGTCCTTCAAGAAATGGCCAACACCCTACTTGATAGTAAGAATTTTCTAAAAAATATGTGGGCTAAAGCTGTTAACACTGTATGCAATATCATTAATCGAGTATATTTGAGATCAGGGCTAAACAAAACTGCATATGAACTTTGGACTGATAGGAAACCCAACTCTAAGTACTTTAAGGTCTTTGGAAGCAAGTGTCACATACTGCGGGATAGAGATCATTTAGGAAAATTTGAATCCAGAAGTGATGATGGCATCTTCCTAGGATATTCCACAAAATAATCATGTTTATAGGGTAAAGAATCTTAGAATTGGTGCCATCTAACAATTAGTGAATGTTGTTGTAGATGACCAAGTAAGTATATCAGATAAAGAGTTAAAAGAAGAGGAAGTCATCAGGTTAACTCAAGAAGAATAAAATATAGAAAATAAAGATGAACCACAAGATCCCCCACATGAACCAAAACCTCTAAAAAATATAACGGAATACCCTCTCAAACAAATCATAGAAGAACTCACTGCTGGAGTAAGAACAAGAAAACAAATTGAGAACTTGGTTAATTATGCGTGTTTCACTTCACAACTGGAACCCAAAAGGATAGAAGAAGCCATAGTTGATGAATATTGGGTTAACGCTATGCAAGAGGAACTAGGAAAATTTACTAGAAATGATGTATGGGTCTTGGTTCCTACACCCAAGGAAACTCACATAATTGGAACAAAATGGATTTTCCAAAACAAGCTAGATGAACATGGAACCATTGTGAGAAATAAAGTAAGACTGGTAGCTAGGGATACACTCAAATTGAAGGTTTAGATTTTGATGAAACCTTTGCTCCCACAGCAAGCTTAGAATCTATTAGAATTCTGCTCTCCATTGCATGCCACCTCAAGTTCAAACTATACAAAATGGATGTGAAAAGTGCTTTCTTGAATATTTTTCTAAATGAGCAAGTGTTCGCAGAAAAACCCAAAGGATTCATTGGTCCAACATTTCCAAACCATGTGTTCAAACTTAAGAAAGCTCTATATGGCCTTAAACAATCGCCAATAGCCCGATATGAGAGATTAACCCAATTCCTACTTGGTCACAATTTTCAAAGGGGGAGTGTAGACAAGACTCTGTTTGTCCAAAAGACTAAGAAGTCTATCCTTCTTGCCTAAATCTATGTGGATGACATACTGTTTGGGTCTACATGTGAAAAGGCTGCACTGAATTTCTCCATACTCATGAAATCTGAATTTGAAATGAGTATGGTGGGAGAACTAAATTATTTCCTTGGTCTTCAAATCAAGCAAAGTCATGATGGACTTTTTATCTCCCAGTCCAAATATGCAAAAGACCTTGTAAAGAAATTTGGTCTAGAAGGATGTAAACATGCGACTACCCTAATAAACACAACCATCAGATTGTTCAAAGATGAGAATGGGACAGATGTGGACCCTAGCTTATATAGAAGCATGATAGGAAGTCTCTTTTAGCTCACAGCAAGTCGACCAAACGTCTCATTTAGTGTAAGGACTTGTGCCAGATTTCAATCCAAACCTAAAGAGTCACACCTCAAAGTTGTTAAAAGGATACTTCCTTCTTGATACACAGATGCAGACTGGGTTAGAAATATTAATGACAGAAAATCTACCAGTGGAGGCTGCTTCTACGTCGAAAATTGTTTAGTGGCATGGCATAGCCGCAAACAATCCTCAGTTTCTCTCTCCAAAATCGAAGCAGAGTACATTGCAGTTGCAAACTTTTGTACCCAACTGAACTGGATGAAACAAATGTTGGTCGACTATGGGCTTAAGCAATTATCCATGACATTGTACTGAGACAACACTAGCACAATAAATATTTCCAAGAATCCAGTAAAACATTCCAAGACCAAGTACATAGACATAAGGCATCATTTCATGAGAGAATTGGTGGAGGAGAAAACTATCGAGTTTGTGCACATCTGCACGAAAAACCAATTGGCAGATATCATGACTAAACCCTTGGATTCATCAAGATTTCTATCCCTACGAAAGGCCATTGGCGTGTGTGCATCGCTATAACTCCTCATGCTCATACATATGCACATCTCATTTCTTGTACATACATATTATTTTTTGTATACATATGCACGAAGCATACGGGAGTGATGCAAATGATTGCCTCCTCGCCTTTGTTAACGTTATGACAAAATGGGGGAGAAATTAGTAGAAACTGTTAGACATTAAAGTCAATTAAAATGAGTAATTTGTAAAATAGGGAGAATCAATGGACATGGGAGAATGTCTATGCTTGGAGTTTGGGACTTCAAACTCAAAGAAGATTGGGGGAGAAAATCTTCTCAACACTGATAGCTTGGATATGCTATGGTAGTGTTGGTTTCTAGGAAATCATGGTGTATGGAGGAGCATGAAAACAAATCTAGTTTAGTCCATGGATACATATTTATGTTTTGGACTAACCCCTCTAATGATTTTCTAGTGTTGCTTACTTATGTACTTAACAGAAAACATGATTTGAAGCAAGCTGAATAAGAATATACGAAGATCAGTCTTGTTGTATACATTTGAATATGTACTTGTAATCAATGTAATCTTTTTGTATTCAAATGTAATGTAATAAGGGTGGGTTTGTAATTGGGTTTGCTTCTAGGTTTTGGTCACGAAATTGACAAAGGGGAGATTGTTAGTGCCCCGATTTTGTTGAGTCCATATGTTTGTCAATTCCATGACTCAGGAAGAAGCACTTGTTATAAGCTTAAAGACTCAAGGTGATCAAGATTGAAGATCATCCTCCATCGGATTGAAGCTCATCGTTATGGCAATCACAAAACAGGTATTTGGCCATAAATGACTTTAGGTGGTACCCACACTTTGGAGGATCATTCCTAGGCTTAGTTAAACAAATAGTAAAATCATAAAAAGCCTAGAGAAGAACCTTGACAGTGAATTGGAAGCGAACTTGGAAATATAAATTATGTTCACTATCAGCTCAACCATTCTTTCTCACCGACCCCTCGGTGGAGACAAGATCGACCCATCATGGTCAAAGACTGGTCGGCTAGATTGATAAAGGTTCTAGGACATTGAACTGTCATTTTGGGTATGCCTCTGATCGAGAGTCCCGTATGCACTGACCCGTCGGTGATGAACTTAATGACCCCTCGCAGTCAACAGCTCGTCGATGATAACTTATGAGTTATGGAACATAGAACTCAAGTGGACTCTCGAGAAAACAGACATTCAATAATTCAAGACTGATAGAGAGTATCATGACCGACAGGTCGTTCTGGGCAGGACAAGTTTCTGGACATGAACCTCTGTCTGCATGGTGTTGCCCCAATCGAGACCCTCTTAAAGTACCCTTTACACGGGTGCTAGAACAACTTCATTGACACTAGAGGACGAGATGGGGGGGGGGGGGGGGGGGGGGGGGGGGGGGGGGGGGTGGGTTGGGGTTGAATAGGTCAATCCCATTTTCATGGTGTTTACAAATTTCTTGAATGTTTAAACTGCAACGGAACATTCATCAAGAGATTTGTTTAGTGTGATAATTACATTAAGTAATCACACTAAGATTATGACCCTTTACATAAAGTTTAATTATTGATGCATGTATACAATATGTAAAATAAGATAACCAATATGCAAAGTGATGTATGTTGAGAAGAGTACTTAAATAGTAAATACAAACACACATAGATCAAACACCTTAAGACCAATTTTAAAGTGGTTCAGTTAGCCAACCTACATCCACTGTTAGGACTCGTTCACCCTTGAGCTACCCAAAATCCACTAGGTAGGGACTTACACCTTCACAATTAGAGTAGAAATTTCACCTCACTCAATCGACTGAGAATTTCAGGCACCACTGTCGCATATGAACTCCACCTATCCATTTGGCTGGGAGTTGCACCCACCTTTGTTCAAGAGACATCGCTCTAGAATTTTTTTATAGTGATTCTGAGGTACTTCCCCTTAATCCACTTCGAAACAAAGGTTTTAAATAAAATTAAAATCAAGAAACACTTCTCTTTTGAGATCTTTCTCTTGACTCATGAAGATCCCACCCAATGTGTGCCGACGCTCCTACTTTTAGCCGCCGTATAGCAATCACAATCCAGAGTGATAAGGAAACTCATTATACCGAAGGTTTCTTAGTTTATGTTCTCCTCTTTTCTCCCTTGCAAACTCAATTAATAGATTGATTGTTTATGGCTTTTCTCCTTCCTCTCTCTCTCTCTCACAACTCATTCCATTTGATTGTTTATATTTGATTCCCCTAGTGTAAGCACGAGAGAGAGTGATCTTTTTGGTGGCTCTTGTTAAGCTCACTGATAAAGATGAGGGCCTAATTGATCCATCCAAACGATACCAACTGGTTGCATAAAGATTGGATTATATAGAGAAGGCAACCAGTTGAAGTAATGATAATGTACCGACAGGTCGGTAGCGAGGGGTCGGTGACTAGAAATGTTACCGTTACAATTCCGACCATTATGCATTAAGTGCACTCCCAATGGTAATATTGTTTCTCGGTTGACATGTCATTATCGCCGATGGGTCGACACTTATAGTACTGAGAGGTCGGTCCATACGAGAGGTTCATTCTAGTACAAAACATGTTTGACAGTAGTTTCCACTTTGAAAACACGTTACCCAGAACAACCTGTCGCCCATTACCGAGGGGTCGGTCTTGGTACTCTCGATCGGTATTTGATTGCCGATATGTCTGTTTCTTCAAGAGCTCACATAAGTTCTCATTCCAAAACTTATAAGTTTTATACCAACGAGTCGTTAACCACGAGGGGTCGTTCAAGTTCATCACCGATGGATCGGTGCATACGAGACTCTCAGTCAAAGACATGTCTAGAATGACAGTTCAATTTTCCAGAACCAATGTCAGTCTGACAGACCAGTCTTTGACCTTGATGGGTCGTTCCTGACTACACCAAGAGGTTGGTGACATAGACTGGTCGAGCTGACAGTAAATCATGCTTCATATTTTCAAGTTTGTTTCTAATTTACTGTTAAGTTTCCTCACTAGGCTTCCATGATTTTAACCATTTATTTTTATAAGCCTAGGGATAGTCCTCTCTAAGGTGTGGGTACCACCCAAGTCATTTATGGCCAGAATACCTGTTTTGTGATTCCATAACGATGAGCTTTAATCTGGTGGAGCATAATCTTTACTCTTGATCATCTTGGGTCTTCAAGCTTCTAGCAAGTGCTTCTTTCCGAGTCATTGAATTGACAAACATAGGGACTTGGCCAAACCGAGGCACTAATGCCCTCGTATGGAGCGACCTCTCAGTGCCATGACTATCGACCCATCGGTGACGCCGACCTATCGACCGAAAATTAATCATTTCGTTGTGCAACAGTCGGGTGGTTGAACGGTAATAAATATAAACATCTACCCATCGGTGCCCCCAACCTGTCGGTACTGGATAGTTTGAAAATTTTGTTGACTCCTATATAAATATGAGAGTTGTGTGATCATTTAATTATCTTCCTTGAACTGAGAAAATTCACACTCTAAGGAACGATCAACTCTCTTGTGCCTACACCTGAGAAACAAATACAACCAGTCTATTGATTGAGTTAGTGAAAGAGAGAAAGAAATAAGAAAAGAAAAGATACGAACTAGGAAAGATGTTTGTAGAACTAGTTTCCTAGTCACCCTGAACTTGTGATTTCTCAACGACGACTATAAGGCAGAGCGTCGGGATTAACTCGGACACACATTCGGTGGATAGTTGAGAAACACACATCTTCGAGAAAGAGTTACGAGGCAAGTGCTTCTTTGTTTTAATTTTGTTGTTAAAGCCTTTGTCCCGTGACAGTGGATTAAGGAGGTTTGGCTCCGGAACCACTTTAAAAAATCTAGAGCATAGTCTCTGGCACACGTAGTGGGTGAAATTCACAGCGGATTGATTTAGGTGGAATTCCTACTCTAATTATAGGGTGTAAGTCCCCACTTAGTGAATTTGAGGATATCTCAAGGTTGAGGTAGTCCTAACAGTGGATGTAGGTTGGCTAACCGAACCACTATATATCTTGTGTCCTTGTGCTTGTGGTGTTAGAGCTAATTCCTTATGTTGATTGCTTAATCACATTTGCTAACACGCACTTGATTGTTATATCCGCTGCACTTAATTAACCAATCAAGTAATTTTTAAAAGGACCAACAATTTTGTAGATTGACCTATTCACCACCGCACAACCCCCCCCCCCCCCCCCCCCCCCCCCCCCCCCCCCCCAACTCTTCTAGGGTCAATCGTGTTAGGGAGAACTTTCAGGGGGATATGGGGAAGAGTGGGAGAGAGCACACACCGATTGGGGGAGGAGAGGTGGAGATGGAGTGTTCTTTCTCTTTTCTTTTTCATTCTCTCTTCTCCTCTTTCTCTCTTCTTTTATTCGGTTGCCCTAGGTCAAAACGGTGGAGGGGGTGGAGTGTGAAGTTGGTCATGAATTAAATGCATGACAAGACTAAAAGAAGGGGGGGGGGGGGGGGGGGGGGGGGGGGGGGGGGGAGAGAGGGAGATTGGTTGTATGAATTAGATCGTAAGGTGCCGAACAGGGGTGACACATCGTCGTTCTCGACACATCGAGCGGTGGGTCTGTTGACACATCGGTGGTGATGACACATTGACCTGAGCGCACTCTGTACTTTCTTACATTACTCACAAGCCGATACCATGGGTTCCGTCGTTCGACACATTGACATTGTCGATATGTCAAATACGAATGACATAGGTTCTGTTTATAAACTACTGTATTTTCCGTTTGCTCTCTGATCGATATTATCGGTATTGTCGATACATCAAGTATGGGTTTGTTGACACATTGACGTTGTCGATTTATGGACCTGGGAAATTCTGATTTTTCCTTATTTGATTCTATAAACATTAAATTTCTCATTCATTCCAACTTTGGGTTACAAATCCCACATTTCATTCCAATTCTTCAGTGAAAATTATAGTAACTTGCGGAGTTGAAACTCTGGGTCATTACAGTATTACCACCTTTTTGGAATTTTCGTCCCAAAAATTAGACGAAGCTTAGGTCTAAAACAAAATTACGTAAATAACTCAGGATCGAAAGTCCTCATCTTCGACTCTAATTTCCACGTAGTTTCTTCATTGCCATGTCATTCCCAAACCACTTTGACAAATGGAGTTGCTCTATTCCTCAACACCTTTTGTTGTGTATCCATGATCTTGATTGGCCTCTCGACGTAGGATACATCGCTTTGAAGATCTAGTTCCTTCACTTCCAAGACATGTGATGGATCTGGATTGTACTTTCGCAACATTGATATATGAAATACATTGTGCATACTGGATAACTGTGAAGGGAGAGCTATGCGGTATGCAACCTAACCAATCTTTTCAAGGATTGAGAATGGTCCCACAAATCTTGGAGATACCTTACCCTTCCTCCAGAATCTCATCTGACTCTTACGTAGCTTACCCTTCCTCCAAAATCTCATCTGACTCTTACGTAGCTTACCCTTCCTTCAGAATCTCATCTGACTCTGACTCTTACGTTGCCGACTAACTTTGATCTGTTCGATAGTCTCTGAAACCAAATCTGGCCCGATAAGCGCGATCTCACCTGCCTCGGTCCAACAAACTAGGGACCTACAGGGTCTACCATACAACGCTTCTAATGAAGCCATTTGGAGGCTCGCTTGGTAACTGTTGTTGTAGAAGAATTCCACTAATGGAAGATAATCCTCCCAGCTGTCCTAGAAAATCAACATACAATCTCTCAACATGGCCTCCAAAGTCTGTATGGTCCTCTCAGACTATTTGCCTGCCTGTGGATGAAACATCGTGCTAAACAATAAATTGCCCATGGTTTCTTGCCAACTCTACCATACCCTTCCAGTGAATATGCCATCACGATTCGACACAATCGTTTTGGGTATTCCATGCAATCTGACAATATTTCGTAGGTAATACCCTGACTCGAATTAGGCGTAGTTTAGCTTAATAATCCTGCTTAGACGGGTTAATCTCAAAGATTCTGGTTAGGGCTTTGAGAAAAGCGTAAGTGTGGCTAATCCGAGCTCGAATAGTCAGTGATCCAACTCGTCTAGATGGAGGGGCAAAATGGTAATTTACCGCTTATTGTTATTTTTAATAAATTGTGTTATTATGTGATTATTATTTGTTGATATTATTCTCCTTAGTCAAGGAATTGTATTTCTGATTTTAAAATAATTTTATTTTCAGAAATTAGTATTTAAAACCGCCCGTCAAAACCCCGAAAGGGGGAAATAAATATTTTAAATGGTTTTGGAAATGAGACAAATTTTGAAACAACTATAGTATGTTAGACCATTTTAGTATGGTCTACTTTATTCTTGTAAAACCCAAAAAAGAGGACTTCAAATTATTTTGTTTAACACAAGTTAAATTAAGTAAATAGTGTAAAATTATGGTTTTTATTTAAATCAATGATTTTTAGTGAGTTTTAAATCTCCAAATTTTTATGGTAATTAGAGTTTTTAAAACTCAACCTCTCTATCAGGTTGGATTAAAATTTTCAAGCCTTAAAGATAGTGTTTTTAGGTAAAAATCAGTTTTTATCAAATGGGGGACTTATTTCCAAAACCAGAAAGTTGGAGGAGTGAATTGCAACCAAACGGGACATCGGCAGCAACTGCATGCAGCGGCATGCAGTGGCTCGATGGCCACTTCATCTGGATCAATTCCTATAAATCCCAGCCCTCAGCTCAGCTTTCAAACTCCCACAAAAATCTATCTCTTCTCTCTCAATCCCTCTCTATGAAAACAACCAGCCGAGCCCCCTTCCTAGCCTCTGTTTCTTCCCAGTTTTACCAACCGTAAGCTTTAAAGGAAAGATTTTCAAAAGTTGGACTTTTAGCCCAGGAACTCAAGTGAAGGTAACCACTGTGTTGCTTTTTCAATTCCAGTCGGTTTAGAATCAAGAAAAACCAGTTTTGGCGAAGATTTGAATGTGTAAAACCATTTTAAAGTTTAAGGAAAAACCAAGTTTTCTTTGTACCAGTGAGGTTTTGGTTTTAAAATCCAGTGACCTCTTAAGTTTTAAACCTCCAAACTACTCCCTATGGAAAGAGGACTCGAGAGGAGTCCATCGGACTGGCTAGATGTGGAAATCGAATCCGGAAAACCCACTGTTTCCTGATTCATATTTCATACAATGTGTGCCGTCACTGTCCGCTGGTGCAAACAGTGGAGGAAGACGGCTCTCAGTCACACCCTTCGGACGGTCGAGAGGACCCCTCGGATGTTCAGAGCTTTAACCGAAGCCCCGAAGCGTCCGAGGTTAGCCAGACTAGCCCGGTGTTCCTAGCCGAGTTCGGAAGGACCGAACCCTACTCGGATGATCCGAGCCTTACTCGGTATGTTCCGAGACACCCAGACCCACCGAGACTTGTTTTTCGGATTTTTCGGTTCGGAAGGATCTTCGGACCAACCGAACTCAGACCCAAGGTCAGAAGTCGGTGACTAGTTTAGGTAGTGGTTCGGATGATCCGAAGCCACAATACCTGGTTCAGTAGCACGTTCGAGGGACCTAGTTTTTAAGCATGAATTATTGTTTGTTTGTTTGATGTTGCATGTGATTGCTATACCCCATTGATAAATTAAAAATGTGTACTAACCCTCTTCTCTTATTACTATAGTGTATACACTATTGTATTCACTTCTAGGCCGACTCTATTGGTCGGGCACTGAGTCACTTCACTTCGAAGCCGACGCTATATTGTCGGGCACTGAGTGACCTCAAGGCCTTACTCAAAATGTCAGATCTGATCCTATCCAGAAGACAACCGAGAAGTGACCCGAGTATCTAGACCTAACTCAATAAGTCAATCTGGTCATGCCTAGAAGACAATATGAGTTTTGGACTGAGCACCTTATTATTCATATACTGTGGATTATTGTAACTTAAAATGGTTAGAAACCAAGTAGGAGACTCAATTCCATTTACCTTAGATTTTTTTGGGAAAACAAGTATGATTTCGAAATACTACTTGTGTGTATGTATTTGATGCTATGTATGATGATTTATGATTGATTGTGCACTTGTTTGCTTGTTGTGTAGAGACCGCGATACCACACATTTACGGTGAGGGAACTTAACTTTGCAGTAGGTGTAAACAGGTTTTTATTATGAGATGAGTCTTGAGCAATGAGTGGTTTCAGATTTGATGAACCCACCCATGTGCGTAGATATGATGCACTATTGTAAAAAGTGCTATGTTAATTGTGAAATGCTTGTAATGTTGATTATACGAGATATGTAATACTGCTTCCATGTGTCCTTGACTATTGAACCAATATCGGCCATGTGTGTGAGATGGTTTACGTGTACGGGACCATGGGTGTCGACAGTTGTTGATATGAGGATGTCAGTATCGGCTATGTGAGAGCCGGAGATGTACTTACAATGATGTATTTTGACGGTGTTTAGACTTAATACGATGGTCTCAGCGTAGTATGCAGGCGTTACGTTGGATGATAGCAGTATTGGAAGAGATGATGAAAATGTGGAATGATGATGAGATTATACTTGAAGTTGTTATCAAGCATAAGATATTATATTACAACTGTTGATTATTTGCTAACCTGTTGTTTACTTAAAACTGCACTATTATATTTTCTTCACTGGGTTAGTTAGATCACCCCCCTCACCTTTCTGGAGATGAAACCGAGGAGGACAACCCTCTGTTTGAAGCTTAGAGTGGATAAGCTGTGACGTTGCTTTGGGATTCTCACTAAGGGGAATACCCTTATCTTTGCATTTTGGTTCTTGGTACTATTCATTTTTGTAAAGTACCGGGTGTGGTACTTGATCTGTGTTAACGTGATGTACTAAGACTACCATATATCCATAGTTACTCTGATGATGTATGAATGATAATTCAATGTTGGAATTATGTGTTCTTGTATTATGATTATGTTTGTGTTTGTGTCTCTTGGGAGGGACTTATGGTATATGTTTGAGTCCACATGTTAGGATCATGTGTGACCTTTGGGTCCAACCGTTGATCCAGCCCAGTTAGAATGTTTGTGTTAGCTTAGTCTTTCAAAAAAAATTCAATCACGTTCTAGGCCCACCTTTCGGGTCGGGTTGTGACAGCTTGGTATCAGAGCTTCGGTTCAAACTCTAGGACTGTGATGGGTTACAACCTAGTTAGATTTGTTGTTATGTAATATCTTGCCCCAGATTAGGCTGTTTTAGCTAAATAATCTTGTTTAACCAGTTAATCTCAAAAATTACGGTTAGGGCTTGAGGAGTGCCCAGGTGTGGCTCAGTTCGAGCTCGTGAGCTCAGTGATCCAGCTCGTCCAGCTGCAGGGGCATTTTGGTAATTTACCGCTTTCAGTTATTATTTCATAAATTATATTGATATGTAATTATTATTGGATGATAATGGTCTCCTTAATAAAGGATTTATATTTCTGATTTTAAAATGAATTTATTTTCAGAAAAGGTATTTTAAATCCGCCCGTCAAAAACCCCGAAAGGGAGTATTAATTATTTTGAAAGGTTTTGAGAACGAGATAAATTTCGAAACTAGTATTTTATGTTAGACTATTTTAAGTATGGTCTATTTATTCTTTGACACCCCAAAATGAGGTCTCTAAATTGTTTATTTTAATATTTGTTTAATTAAGTAAATAGTATTAAATTAAGGTTTTTATTTAAATCAATGGTTTTTATTTGCAAAATAGAAACTGTTGGAGGGCTGATCTGCAATCAAATAGTAAACATGCCAGTTACTGTTGCAAGCGTAAACAGACGTTGCATGCTGCTGCATACATAGCTGCCCGCCCAGTTTTTCCGGCCAATTTCCTATAAATTGGCCTCAGTTCAGCTGTTTAAACTCCCAGCAAAAATCTTATCTTCTCTCTATCTCTCAGTTTGATTCTCAGACCAAACCCAGCAGACCCTTTCAGCAGCCTCTTTTAGCAGTTTTCTGTTACCGTAGCCTTAAAGGAAAGCTTTTCAAAAGTTCAGATTTTCAACCCAGGAACTTCAGTGAAGGTAATCACTGTGTTCCTCTTTCGATTTCAATCAGTTTAGAATCAAGAAAAACGGTTTGGCTTTGTTTCGAGTGAGTAAAACCATTTCAAAGTTTAAGGAAAAACCATGGGTTTCTTATACCGTGAGCTTTCAGTGTTAAAATCCAGTGGCCCAGTGAGCTTCAAAGCTCCAAACCATTCCTTATGGAAAGAGGACTCCAGAGGAGTCCATCGGATTAGCTAGATATGGAAACCGAATCTGGGAAACCCTCTGTTTCCGGATTCGTATTTCATACAGTGTCTACCGTCACTGTCTGCTGGTGCACACAGTGGAGGAAAACGACTCTCGGATGGTCCGAGAGTCGATCTTCGGACGGTCTGAGGGTCAGACCTTCGGACGGTCCGAGCAGTGCCCCTCGGACGTTTCGAGCTTCACCAGAAGCCCAAAAGCGCCCGAGGCCAGCGTGACCCACTCGGACGATCCGAGCAGAGCTTGGAATGACCGAACCCATTTGGACGATCCGAACCCTAACCTTGGACGTTCCGAGGCTTACAGACCCACCGAGACCTGTTTTCGGATTTTAATCGGTTCGGATGGACTTCGGATGATCCGAGACCCGATCTTCGGATGATCCGAAGTCAGACCCATGATTCGAGGTGAGTGACTAGTTTAGGAGTGGTTCGGATGATCCGAAGTCATAGTACCTGGTTCTGAGGCATGTTCCGAGGGAGCCAATTCTTGAAGTGTAAAAATATTGTTGTTTGATTATCTTGATGCATGTGATGTGATGTTAGTACCCCTTGTTAATCTAAAATTTGTATTAATCCTCTTCTTTTATTACTATAGTGTAAATACTATTGTATTCACTTCCAGGCTGACCCTATTGGTCGGGCACTGAGTGATCTCACTTTTAGGCCGACGCTATATTGTCGGGCACTAAGTAACCTCGAGGCCTAACTCAAAATGTCAGATCTGGTCCTATCCAGAAGATAACCGAGAAGTGACCTGAGGATCTAGACCTAACTCATAAGTCAATCTGCTCAATGCCCTGAAGACAATATGAGTTTTGGACTGAGCCCCCTTTTTATTATTATCTTGTGGATGATTATAATTTAAAAAGGATAAAAACCCAGTAGGAGACTCAATTCCATGTACCTTGGATATTTTTGGGAAAACAAATATGGTTTTGAAAATACTGTTTGTATGTATATGACTGCTATGTGTATTGATTGTGCACTTGTTTATTTTTTGAACAGAGACCGTGAAACCACACATGCACGGTGAGGGAACTTAACTTTGCACTTAAAATGTAAACAGGTTTTGTTATTTGAGATGGATCTTGAGCAATGAGTGGCTTCAGATTTGACGAACCCACTCATGTGCCTAGACTTGACGCACTATGGTAAAAGTGCTTATGATGCTGGTAAATGCTATGAGGTTTATCATATGAAATATGTAAGACTGCTTCCACGTACCTTGACTATTGAACCAATATCAGCCATATGAGATACGGTTTACGTCTACTGGACCACGGGTATCGACAGTTGCTGACTTGAGGGTGTCAGTATCGGCTATGGGAGAGCCGAAGATGTACTTGCAAGGATGTATTTTGACCGGGTCGGAACTTAATACAATAGTCTCAGTGTAGTCGATAGGTGTTACGTTGGATGATAGTAGTAATGGAAAACTAATGGAATAATGGAAATGATGTTGAGACTTTACTTGATATTGTGAATTTTATTATCAAACATGAAATATTATATTGCAATTGTTGATTATTGTGCTAACCTGTTGTTTACTTAACCGCACTG
This sequence comes from Chimonanthus praecox, assembly GCA_022113865.1. Lineage (NCBI taxonomy): Eukaryota > Viridiplantae > Streptophyta > Magnoliopsida > Laurales > Calycanthaceae > Chimonanthus > Chimonanthus praecox. The sequence goes on along the minus strand of CM039096.1, from coordinate 10,416,140 downwards.
TTATATTTCCTTCACTAGGCTAATTAGCTCACCCCACTCACCTTTCAGGAGATGAATCTGAGGAGGAGAACCCTCTTTTTCAAGCTTAGGGTGGATAAGCTGAGACGGTGTTTCTGGATTCCCCCTGAGGGGAATACCCTTATCTTTGCTTGTTGATTCTTGAAACCATTTACTTTTGTAAAGTACCGGGTATGGTACTTGATTTGTTTAAATGTCATGTATTAAACAACTATGCCTCTAAGTGACTCTGATGATGCTTTGAATAATAAATCAATGTTGGATTATGTGATTATATTTTTGTGTTGCCATTGTGCTTTGTTGGTATTAGACTTATGATACATGTTTGAGTCCACATATTGGGATCATGTGTGACCTTTGAGCCTAACTTTTGATCCGGCCCAGTTAGAGTGCTTGAGTTGGTTAGAAAAAAAAAAAAAACAGTCGCATTCCGGGCGCACCCTTCAGGTCGAGGCGTGACATGTTAACTTAGAATTGCAATTGTTTTTGACATTTTCCTATTTTTGTGATACAGACATGTCAAGCAATGCAGAGTACACCGAGTTGTGGGACAGGGGGACCCCTAGCTGCCCGATCGACCTGGTTTCTTCAGACGATTCCAATGTTCCAAACTTCGTCAATGAAGTTGCACCTAACGAGGAAATGGAAGTAGCATCGCCCAAGTACCATGTTGGTGCCGTTCCTAAAGAGGAAGTGGGAGATGTCCCAAACCTAGAAGAGTCTGTAGGGGAGATAGGCTTGCCTGAGTATACTCTGGCTACCCCGTTTTTGGATGAGTGGTCAGACTCTATGTGCGTATTGTGCAATCAGGAGGGGCACAACTGTACTTATTGCCCTACCCTATTGATGTCATCTGCTCTGTTTGCGGACTTCGCGGGCATGGGAGAGCAATGACTAATTGTCCTTATGTTGGGGGACCAGGGATCACACCCTGTTTGACCTGTGGAGTGTTCGGGCATAAGTCGGCGACTTGTCCGGACAATTTCTTTTACTTTGGTGATGATGCAGGGTCTTCTTCGGAAGATTAGATTAGAGTGTGTCGGGGAATCGGGGAGATTTTGTTGTAAAGGTTGAGTTTTGTCTTGTTGTTTTGAAGGGTTTTCAAACCCTGCTAACCCTTGTAATTGTAATGCATTAAAATGATTTCTAATGAATTTTGCAAACTTGTGTGATTGTCTTAACAAAGTTTCTTAATTGGATAAGTGATATTTACAAGTGTAAATAACAAATGTCAGGACCCAACGCTAACGGAAACAATTGCCGTGGGAGGAGGACTGGTCTTCCACCCCGTGACTTACCCAATGAGGCCATTCACCCAGCGATGGAAGCATTTCAGCAAATAGTTGAAAATATGCAACGCCGTCCTATCCGTACGCAAGAGGAGAGAGCCATCTCGGCTCTAAAGGAGTTCAAGTGACTGAATCCGACAAGTTTCTCGGGGATAGAGGACCCTAGTACAGCGAGGAACTGGCAGACTCAGTTAGTCGGATTCTTAACACCTTAGCTATTGCCGATGACTTGAGAGTAACCTTAGCGGCGTACCAGTTGGAAGGAAACGTTTACGAGTGGTGGGAAGCGAAGAACTTGGTTCATAACCAAGAGTCAATGACATGGGAAGAGTTCTCAGCTGCCTTTCTGGCCCGTTACTTTTCGAAGACTGTCCAAGAAGAGAGGAAGAGAGAGTTCCTCAACATCATGCAAGGTTCTGATTCAGTGGCACAATATGCCATACGTTTCATCGACTTGATGCAGTTCGTACCTTGGATAGCGGCGAACGAAGAGGAGAAGGTCTAGCATTTTGAGAATGGACTCCGACCGTTTCTGCAGCGGCAAGTGGCCGGCCTGATTTTCAATACTTTGGAGGAGATCATTGATCGAGCTTTGAAGGTGGAAACAGTGGACTCCATCAATAGGAGCACCGACAACTTTCGGAAACCTTGTTCCAACAAGAAGGCCAAGCTCAACCAGAAGAGGCCTTTCTTCAAGAAGAGCCGGCCTAGCACAGGACAGTCGAGTCGGTTTGACTCCAGACAATTCGTGTGCTACACTTGTAACCAGCCTGGGCATACTTCCAAGTTCTGTCCATTAGGAAGAGAGAAGGCGTGCTACCACTTCAAGCAGACCGGGCACCTGTTTAGGGACTGCCCTTATCTCGGTAAAGCTGCACCCTCGTAAGGCGCAGGAGCTTCTTTTTCTGTGGCTCAACCATCTGTTGGTCGGGTTCTCAGCAAACCTCTAGAGGCTCGGTGGCACCGAGGAACGGACCACCTCGGAACAGTCAGGGGAGAGGACAAGGACGTCCTCAGACCACTCAGGAGAGAGTCTACACGATTGGGACTCAGAAGGAAGAACCGATGGAGAATACAGTTATGGAAGGTACCCTTAATCTTTTCAGTCTTTTGGTTCGAGTGCTTTTTGATACCGGTGCTTCACATTCCTTTATTTCTAGAGCTTGTTGTGATAGATTGGGTTTGAAATTGGTAGAAGTAGCTAACCCGGTAGTATCACCCTTGGGTAAGAAGGCTTTGCCAAACCAGAGGTGCAGATCTTGTGTTCTGAGAATTAGCGGCGTAGAGTTATCCTATGATTTTCTTGTGTTGGAAATGACGGACTTTGACATCATCCTTGGCATGGATTGGTTGTCAGTTTTTGAGGTTCTAATCGATTGTTCTCAGAGGAGAATCTGTGGGGTCTCTTCAACCGATGAGAGGTTTATGGAAAAGTTGGTACCCTATGAGAAAATGAGAGCCACTTTCTCTGGCCTTAGGGTGTATCCTAGTAGTGTGGTGGCAAGTATGGGTTGGGAAGATGTAGGTGGTGTAGGGTCTGTTGCTCCTCAGGTGGTGTGTGAGTTTATGGATGTATTTCCTGACCAGTTAGCTGGGCTACCTTCACTCCGAGAGATAGAGTTTGTTATAGACCTATAGCTAGGAACATCTCCAATTTTCATGGCACCTTATCGGATGGCACCGGCTGAACAAAAAGAGCTAGCTACGCAGGTAGATGAGCTTCTTAGTCTTGGTTTTATCTGTCAGAGCAATTCGCCATGGGGAGCACCTGCTCTCTTTGTGAAAAAAAAAGATGGGTCGATGAGGATGTGTATAGATTACCGGCAGCTTAACCAGGTAACTATTAAGAATAAGTATCCGTTACCTAGAATAGACGACCTCTTTGATCTTTTGAGAGGATCGAGATGCTTTTCGAAAATCGATCTGAGGTCGGGTTACCATCAGTTACGGATTCGAGAGGAGAACATTCCTAAGACTGCTTTTCGGACGCAGTATGGTTTGTACAAGTTTGTGGTGATGCCTTTCGGTTTGACTCACGCGCCAGCCATGTTTATGGATTTGATGAATCGCGTGTTTTGACCGTACCTGCGAGAGTTTGTGATAGTCTTCATAGGCGATATCTTGATCTTTTCGTCGTCAGAGGAGGAGTACGAGCGTCATCTACACATTGTTCTTCAAACTCTTCGAGAGCATCAGCTATTCGCTAAGCTGAGCAAGTGCAAGTTTTGGTTGACTCAAGTGCAGTTTCTGGGACATGTGGTGTCTCCAGGATGGATCTCGATAGATCCAGCAATGGTGGAAACAGTGAAGACTTGGGAGAGTCCCGAGAACGTGTTCGAGATCAGAAGCTTTTTGGGATTAGCAGGATATTACCGAAAGTTTATCCCACGCTTCTCCAGATCGCGGTGCCGATGACTCAGCTGACGAGGAAGAACGTTAAATTCGAGTGGAACGAAGCTTGTGAAAGAGCATTCCAGGAGCTGAAGGAGAAGTTGACTACGTCTCCAGTTTTGATAATACTTAAGAAAGGACGAGGTTACAATGTGTATTGCGATGCATCCAAGTTTGGTTTAGGTTGTGTGATGATGCAAGAGAGGAAGGTAGTAGCTTATGGTTCCAGACAATTGAAGGGACATGAGCAGAACTACCCGACTCATGATTTGGAGTTCACGGCTGTTGTATTCTCGTTAAAGTTGTGGAGACATTACTTGTTTGGTGAGAAGTTCAATGTGTTTTCTGATCACCATAGTCTCAACTACATCTTCACTCAGAAATACCTGAATATGAGGAAGCGAAGATGTATGGAGTACCTGGGAGATTACGACTTCAGTCTCTCTTATCACCCAGGAAAAGCCAACGTAGTGGCCGATGCCTTGAGCAGGAAGTCTCATAGCAACGTGGCAAGGATGGCATCCTTGTAGTGGAAGATATTGGAAGTTCTGTCCGAGTATGATCTGGAGTTGATCGAAGGGAGCGGGTCAGCAAGAATCCACAGTTTGGTTCTTCAACCCGAAGTGATTAGATTAGTGATGGAAGGACAACAGAACGATCCAGAAGCAAAGGAGTTGGCGACTCAGCTTTCAGAAGGAGCAACTCTAGAGGATTGGAAGATCAAGGCGGACGGAGGGCTGACTTTCAAAGATAGATTTTTTGTACCAAAGACGAACGAGTGCAGGAGAAAGGTGCTTGATCACTTTCATCATTCTCGCTTTACGGTGCATCCTGATGGTACAAAGATATATCGTGACTTGCGACAATTGTTCTGGTTGAAAGGTATGAAGCGAGAGGTAGCAGATTTTGTGTCTAAGTGCTTAACTTGTCAACAAGTGAAAGTGGAACATCAACGACCTGGTGGAAAGATACAAATTTTAGAAGTGGCTGAATGGAATGGGAGCACATCACGATGGACTTTGTAACCGGATTCTCGAAGTCTTCCAAGAAGAACGACGTTATTTGGGTAATAGTCGAATGATTGACGAAATCAGCTCACTTTCTGCCAATCAAGAAGACTGATTCTTTGGCTAATCTAAGTAGACTGTATTTAAAGGAGGTAGTAAGATTGCATGGAGTGCATGTATTCATTGTATCTAATAGAGATCCTAGGTTTGTATCAAGATTTTGGCAAGGATTGCAAGAGGAGTTGGGGACTAAGCTGTGCTTCAGCACTGCTTTTCACCCTCAGACGGATGGTCAATCAGAGAGAACCATTCAAACCTTAGAGGATATGCTAAGAGCTTGTGTGATGGATATGCAGGGAAGTTGGGAAGATCACTTCCCTTTGATCAAGTTTGTCTACAACAACAGTTATCACTCTAGTGTACAGATGGCACCATACGAGGCTTTGTATGTAACGCCTGCCCCTTTTCATCGAAATCAAAGTCTATTATTTTTTTTTTAAATAAAAGTGACAAAGGCGCGGACGTCACGACGCAAGTTAAGTCCGAGCTTCTAAAGCCCGGCCCTTAACTAGCCAACCCTACGTGTGCGTGGGACTAAGTCCACGAAGAACGGTTCACACGTAGAAGTAAGCTTGCGGAGAATTAAACTAAAATGCGGGGATTGTAATAGAATCTATCCTACCAGTTTTAGATAGAAGAGAAGATACATCATTAAATTACTAAAATATCTCATAATCATAATGTCCAAAATAATATCCAAATCATAGCATGAAATCTAAAATTATTACAATTCGACGAGCTAGCTAATCAAATTACATTTCCAAAATGAAATTGAAATAAACTAAGTAGCCGCTTTCCCAAACTCCTAAGCTTGGCTCCCGTCGCGTTCGCCGTTTCCGTAGTCTCCTGCTTCATCAGCTAGGGTAGAAGTAGGGCGTTAGACAACACGCCCAGTAGAACTCTGAGTAGGGCTAGCACGTGGATTAATGATAACAAGAATACCGATAACAATATAATAAAACCATAAAATGAATGCCATGCCATGGGTGCCTATGTCATGTGTCCCACCCATCATCCATACCATCATACAATGTCATATCCCCCCCTGACGGCAAGGCCTCGTCAAGGTGTCCCCATGTTTGTTTCTCAGTCGCCCTGACAGAGCATGGACTCCGGTTATAGCATGTCAAGCTATCCCCATGTTTGCTTCTCGGTCGCCCCGACGGAGCATGGACTCCGGTTATAGCATATCAGTTATCCCCATGTTTGCTTCTCAGTCGCCCCGACAGAGCATGGACTCCGGTTTCTTTATTTTCCCTCCCATGCCATGCATGAGATGTAAGTGCATTATGCTATGTAATATATATAATTCATATCCTTAATTCATAATTCATAGCATTAAAATATAATCCATAACATTAAAATATAATCCATAGCATTAAAACCCATCTTAAAATAAATCATATAGTTACCGAAATAAATCATGGAAACCATCACATACACATAATCCACGGCTTACAAAAAGGTAGGAATCCTACCTAATACCGACTAGCGTCCTTTTTCATTTCCTTCCGATAAACCCGGTCGCCGATCGCGTACCGTTTGCGATGTCCCGATACCTTATTATACATTTACCAAATTAGTCCGTGTTTTAACCCTTTCTAAGCCCATACATCATATCTTAGTGGGTCCCATTTAGTCCATCAACCTTTTTTAATCACATAAGATCATTTTTTGAACATACTTAAGTCCATGGTCATCCTCCCATGGGGTTCTTCATTTTGGCCCATAATTACGGTTTTGCCACTACTCTTCCATGGTTTAATACTCCCTCCATCCATGTACATTTTTCTATAACCGACCCATAAATTTTGATCCAAATATGACCCATCAACCATGACATAACAACATTGGAATTTAACCACTTACTTAACCTAAACTCCATTAACTAATCCATATGTATACACCTTAATCTTAGTCCTTAATTGGTTCACAAAATGGGTCCATTGATGTCTCATTAACCATAACATAACAACATTAGAAAATCAGCCATTTAAATACTCTAGCCCTCATTCATTTCCCGCATACATAATACCAAAATTAATCCATAAATTTACCCACAAATGGGTCATGGGTTCGGCCATACACCATGGCCGAACCCAAGATGTCTTTATCCCATTTTTTCTTTGGCCTATTTACACATTTGAACCCATCATAAGTCCCTCCATTGAGAGAACCTAAACCACACATTTAATTCATCATTCCTTAATCATATTTAAGTCCATTAACTTAGCCACATTAAGTAGGTCATGGTCCAATCTTCATTCATTTAATCTCTTACATGGACCTTAACCTTGGCCCATAAAATGGCTCTCAATGAGTCATGGGTTCGGCCATACACCATGGTTGAACCCATGATGCCTTTTTCTTATCTTTCCTTGGGGCCAATTTACATTACTTAGATCCAAAATGAACGCTCCCATGAGGGAGTTTACATCATGCATTAAAATTATCATTCTTCATCATTAACTTAGCCCTATTCCATTCATTCTTCATGGTTCCAAAATGCTTGATTCATCATTCATTAGTGGCATTTAATACATAAAAACATTCACTTTCATCCACCACTTTTGAGGCCATTAAAATCATTTACATCTTCCATAAATTTCCTCATAATCCCTTTACAAATTTCCACATTTAATCATTAAACCCTAACAATCATAAATCATCCTCCATGGCCTCCATTCTTTATAATTTCATTAAAATCCTTAAATCACCCACCATGGGGTTCGGCCATACTACATGGCCGAACCCTATGGCCCATGGTTTCCTTCAAATCATACATACATCCATGCTTAAAAACAATTCTTAATACCAATGTCCTTAATGCATTTTTTTTTTCCTTAACCTAATTTATCCACTTTGTCCATTTTTCATCCTTCCATTGGATGGATTTGAGATCCATGGCCTATGATGTTTTGGCCACCACCAAATCCAAGGAATGGATTTCATAATCTCTTCTTAACCTTAAAAAAAATGTAGAATTCTTGTTTAAGAACTACTTACAATTCGGCGACTTTTCCGGCTTTTCTTTCTCCTCTTGTTCTCCTTAGCCTTCTCTTCTCTTCTTCTCCTTGATCTTTGGGTCAAGATGCTTGATCAAGATGGAGTCTCCAAGGTTTGGGTTCGGCTAGGGTAAGGTTAGATTTTGAGAGAGGGAAGAGAGGAGATGATAGGAAAAACTACCCAAGGTCTTGAGTGATGGACTTATGCTTGCACTTCCTTCTCTTTTTTTCTCTTCTTCTTCAAAGTTTTTTCTTCTCTTTCTCCCTTGGGTGAGGGACGTTTTTTGAGAGGGCAAGAGAGTGAAACGGTAGAGAGGTTTGAAGAATGAGATGGAAAACATCTCATTTGGTTGCTAAACTCATCATTAGGTCCCCCACCTACCACACATGGTTTAATGTGTTTAATGGTGGTGGTTGGGATAAAACCACCACCCTAAGCACATGGTTTTATTTTGTGTTTGTTTTAAGTGGTTTGTGTTTGTTTGGATGGTTTTGACCATTTGACCATGATTAGATTAGCTTAATTAATTTAATTAATTTGATCATTAGATTAAGTTAATTAATTCCCATTTAATTTAATTCCATTAAATTCCCTCTATGAAATCCACCCATGGTTGACCAAGTCAACCATGGTGGCCGGCCCCACCAATCCTAGCCTACCCGCCACTTCACTTGGTGAGGTGGAGGTGGGCCCCATTCGGCCATGTCACTTAGGTCCAATTAATATTAACTTAGATGATTTAATTTCCAATTCAATCCATTCTTCTTATTGGATAACCATTGGGCCCATGGCCCAATTAAATTCTCTCCTATCCATTTACCTTAGGGCTTAACTATCTTGACCCATTGGGTCCCAAATGGGTATTTGACTCAATTTGACAATTCTTGACCCAATTAATCATTATTGACCAATTAAATGAATTTCATCCAACCCATGGTCCATTGGACCATACTTGGGCCTTTATCCATATTTTGATCCATTCACCATTTACTCCATCAAATTTCCAATTTCCACCATTTAAAATAAATAATATTCACCTATATATTGATTTACAAATTCTGGGTCATTACATTGTATGGCAGACCTTGCAAATCACCTATTTGTTGGATAGAGGTAGGAGACAAAGCGCCGCTAGGACCTGATCTAGTACATGAGATGTCAGAAAAGGTTGAAGTGATTAGACAGCGTCTCAAGACAGCCCAGAGCAGACAAAAGAGTTATGCTGAGAAAAGGCGACGGCCTTTGGAGTTTGCAGTTGGCGACCGAGTTTTCTTACATGTGGCACCACGTCATGGAGTACAGAGGTTCGGGCGCAAGGAATACTATCACCTAGATATGTTGGACCCTTTGAGATCTTGAAAAGGATAGGGGAAGTGGCTAATCAGTTGGACCTTCCTCAAGCTTTGGAGAGAGTGCATAGTATATTCCACGTATCTATGTTAAGGAAGTACAAGCCTAATCCGTCGCATGTGATAAGTTTTGAAGATATTGAAGTCTCAGAGGACCTAACTTTGAAGAAGTGCGAGTAAAGATTCAAGGACACCTGACTCAAGAGCTCAGGAGGAAATCTATTCCTCTAGTGCGAGTGTTGTGGCAACATCGCGCCGTACAACACGAGACGTGGGAACTTGAATCGATGATGTGGAAGTTGTACCCTGACTTGTTCACAGGCCAAAAAGGTATAAGTTTGTTTTAAATTTCGGGACGAAATTTCTTTTAGGGGCATAGGATGTAATACCTTGACCCGAATTAGGCGTACTTTAGCTTAATAATCCTGCTTAGACCGGTTAATCTCGAAGACTACGGTTAGGGCTTTGAGAAAAGCCCAAGTGTGGCCCAATCGGAGCTCGAATGCTCAGTGATCCAGCTTGTCCAGCTGGAGGGGCAAAATGGTAATTTGCCGCTTATTGTTATTATTTTATAAATTGTATTATTATGTGATTATTATTTGTTGATATTATTCTCCTTAGTCAATGAATTGTATTTCTGATTTTAAAATAATTTTATTTTAAGAAAATAGTATTTAAAATCGCCCGTCAAAACCCCGAGATGGGGAGATAAATATTTTAAATGGTTTTGAAAATGAGACAAATTTTGAAACAACTATAGTATGTTAAACCATTTAGTATGGTCTATATTATTCCTGCAAAACCCAAAAATGAGGACTTTAAATTATTTTGTTAAACACAAGTGAAAAGTAAATAGTGTAAAATTATGGTTTTTATTTAAATCAATGATTTTTAGTGAGTTTTAAATCTCTAATTTTATAGTAATTAGAGTTTTTAAAACCCAACCTATCTGTCAGGTTGGATTAAAATTTTGAAGCCTTAAAGATAGTGTTTTTAGTTAAAAATCAGTTTTTATCAAAATGGGGGACTTATTTGCAAAACCAGAAAGTTGGAGGGACTGAATTGCAACCAAACGACCGGACAATGGTTACACTGTTCGGGACGTCGGCAGCAACTGCATGCAGTGGCATGCAGTGGCTCGATGGCCACTTCTTCCGGATCAATTCCTATAAATCCCAGTCCTCAGCTTAGCTTTGAAACTCCCACAAAAATCTATCTCTTTTCTCTCAATCCCTCTCTGTGAAAACAACCAGCCGAGCCCCCTTCCTAGCCTCTGTTTCTTCCCAGTTTTACCAACCGTAAGCTTTAAAGGAAAGATTTTCAAAAGTCTGATTTTTAACCCAGGAACTCAAGTGAAGGTAACCACTGTGTTCCTTTTTCAATTCCAGTCGGTTTACAATCATGAATAACCAGTTTGGCAAAGATTTGAGTGTGTAAAACCATTTTAAAGTTTAAGGAAAAATCCGGCTTTCTTTGTACCAGTGAGGTTTTGGTTTAAAAATCCAATGGCCTGTTAAGTTTTAAACCTCCAAACCACTCCCTATGGAAAGAGGACTCCCGGAGGAGTCCATCGGACCAGTTAGATGTGGAAACCGAATCTGGAAAATCCATTGTCGGATTCGTATTTCATACAGTGTCTGCCGTCACTATCCGCTGGTGCGGAGAGTGGAGGAAGACGGCTCTCGGACGGTCCGAGGATCACACCCTTCGGATGGTCTGAGAGGACCCCTCGGACGTTCCGAGCTTCAGCCGAAGCCCCGAAGCGCCCGAGGTTAGCTAGACTAGCCCGGATGTTCCGAGCCGAGTTCGGAAGGACCGAACCCTACTCGGATGATCCGAACCTTGCTCGGTATGTTCCGTGACACCCAGACCCACCGAGACTTGTTTTTCAGATTTTTCGGTTCGGAAGGATCTTCGTATGATCCGAGTCAGACCCAAGGTCCGAAGTGAGTGACTAGTTTAGGTAGTGGTTCGGATGATCCGAAGCCACAGTACCTGGTTCCGAAGCACGTTCTGAGGGACCCAGTTTTTAAGCATGAATTATTGTTTGTTTGTTTGATGTTGCATGTGATTGCTATACCCCATTGATAAATTAAAAATGTATACTAACCATTTTCTCTTATTACTGTAGTGTATATACTATGGTATTCACTTCCAGGCCGGCTCTATTGGTCAGGCACTGAGTTACTTCACTTCCAGGCCAACGCTATATTGTCGGGCACTGAGTGACCTCGAGGCCTTAGTCAAAATGTCAGATCTGGTCTTATCCAGAAGACAACCGAGAAGTGACCTGAGTATCTAGACCTAACTCAATAAGTCAATCTGGTCATGCCCAGAAGACAATATGAGTTTTGAACTGAGCACCTTATTATTCATATACTATGGATTATTGTAACTTAAAATGGTTAGAAACCAAGTAGGAGACTCAATTCCATATACCTTGGATATTTTTGGGAAAACAAGTATGATTTCGAAATACTACTTGTGTGTATGTATTTGATGCTATGTATGATGATTTATGATTGATTGTGCACTTGTTTGCTTGTTGTACAGAGACCGCGATACCACACATTTACGGTGAGGGAACTTGACTTTGCAGTAGGTGTAAACAGGTTTTTATTATGAGATGAGTCTTGAGGAGTGGTTTCAGATTTGATGAACCCACCCATGTGCCTAGATATGATGCACTATTGTAAGAAGTGCTATGTTAATTGTGAAATGCTTATGATATTGATCATACGAGATATGTAATACTGCTTCCACGTGACCTTAACTATTGAACTAATATCGGCCATGTGTGTGAGATGGTTTACGTCTACTGGACCATGGGTGTCGACAGTTGCTGATTTGAGGATGTCAGTATCGGGTATGTGAGAGCCAGAGATGTACTTGGAAGGATATATTTTGACCGTGTCGGGACTTAATACGATGGTCTCAGGGTAGTATGTAGGTGTTACTTTGGATGATAGCAATATTGGAAGAGATCATGAAAATGTGGAATGATGATGAGATTATACTTGAAGTTGTTATCAAGCATGAGATATTATATTGCAACTGTTGATTATTTGCTAACCTGTTGTTTACATAAAACTGCACTGTTATATTTCCTTCACTGGGCTAGTTAGTTCACCCCCCTCACCTTTCAGGAGATGAACCCGAGGAGGAGAACCCTCTGTTTGAAGCTTAGAGTGGATAAGTTGCGACGTCGCTTTGGGATTCCCACTGAGGGGAATACCCTTGTCTTTGCATTTTGGTTCCTGGAATCGTTCGTTTTGGTAAAGTATCTGGTGTGGTACTTGATCTGTGTTAACGTGATGTACTAAGACTACCATGTATCCATAGTTACTCTGATGATGTATGAATGGTAATTCAATATTGGAATTATGTGTTCTTGTATTATGATTATGTTTGTGTTTGTGTCTCTTGGGAGGGACTTATGGTATATGTTTGAGTCCACATGTTGGGATCATGTGTGACCTTTGGGCCAACCGTTGATCCAGCCCAGTTAGAATGCTTGTGTTAGCTTAGTCTTTCAAAAAAAAAAATCAGTTACGTTCTGGGCCCACCTTTCGGGTCGGGGCATGACATCGTATGTACCGTCTACCCAATTTTTCTGATGAGTCTCTCATCTTGATGGGCAGAAAGTGTTCTGACTTGTTGAGACGATTCACCACGACCCAAATAGCATCATTGTCCTTAGGAGATCTGGGCAATCCAGTCACAAAGTCCATCGCGATATGCTTCCACTTCCACTCTGGTATGGAAAAGGGTTTGAGTAAACTAGGTGGCTTCCAATGTTTTACTTTGACTCGTTGGCATGTTAAGCAATTGGAGACGTATTCTTCCACGTCCTTCTTGAGTCCACACCACCAGTATTTCCTCTTGTGATCTCGATACATCTTTATACTTCCGGGGTGTATTGAGAATTTGGATTGATGGTCTTCTGTCAATATTTAATTCCTGCAGTCTTCCAATACATATACCCTGCCTCTGAACAGAATACCTTGTCCAGGCTACAGTTGCCAATCTTGAACTGGCTCTTGTGGTTGGAATAAACCTCAAACCTCTTTCCAAATAGATAGTGGCACCAACTTTTGAGGGGAAACACTACAACGGCCAACTCAAGATCATGCATGGGGTAATTTCGCTCATGAATCTTCAACTGTCGGGAGTCGTAGACCACTGTCTGGTCATCTTGGGAAAAGATACATCCTAATTCTTTTCATAGGCATCACAGTATATTGCATACCCTTTGCCACGTTTTAGAATAATGAAAATAAGGGCTTTTATAAGTCTCTGTTTCAATTCCTCAAATATTTTGTTGCATTTTTCTGACCATTCATACTTGACTCCTTTTTTAGTCAATCGGGTAAATGGAACTGTGATCTTGGAGAAATCTGCAATGAATTTGCAATAATACCCCGCTAATGTGAGAAAACTGCGGATCTCGGTGACATTCTGAGGGGGTTTCCAATCCTGTACCGTGACTACTTTCACTGGGTCCACTGTTATCTCTCCTACCGTCACTATGTGCCCTAAGAAATTCACCTCAGGTAGCCAGAACTCACACTTGCCTTTGTAAACAATTTTTTATTTCTCAAGGTGTCCAGGACAATCTGCAAGTGTTCAGCATGTTCTTCTTTGCTTGTAAAGTAGATGAGGATATCATCAATAAAAAACAATTATAAACTTGTCTAGATATGGGAGAAAGGCATCACCACATATTTATCCATGAAAATTGTGGGTTCATTTATTAGTCTAAAAGGCATCACCACAAATTCATCTAGTTCATATCTAGTCTTGAAGGTCGTCTTCTGTATATTCTCTTCTTTGACTCTGATATGATGGTAACTAGACATTAGATCGATCTTAGAAAAGTAATTGGATCCTCTAAGTTGATCGAACTAGTCATCAATTTTGGGCAAAAGAAATTTGTTCTTGATGGTGACTTGATTTAGTTGTCGATAATCCACACGCATCCGTAGGGAGCCATATTTCTTCTTAAAAAACAACGCAGGTGCTCTCCATGAAGAAGTATTGTGCGAGATGAATCCCAATCGGAGTAGATCATCAATCGGTTTCTTCAACTCAGACATTTCAGCAGGTGACATTCGGTAGCGCGGGATTGACAAAGGTGCAGTACCAGGAAACAACATAATCTCAAAATCAATCTCCTACCTTGGGGATAAGCCCAGGAGTTCGGTTGGAAAGACTTCGGCAAAATCTTCTATTATTGTAGGTAGGGTAGGGGTAGGTGATTTTTTTAGTATAATAATGTTCAACAAAATTTGTTTAACCTCGTCATAAGCTTTACATAGCACAATCTTCTGCTCATCCCCATATACTATGAATCTTTTTCCGTCCAGTGACCAAAAATTTACTCTCCTGCAATAATAATTGATTCACGCCTGAAATGTGGTCAACCAATCCATTTCAAAAATCACATCGAATTTTGTCATGTCAATCACAAGATAGACGAACTTGACTTTAAACTCGGTCAATTCTTTGTCAACTAAGGTGCAAACCAACCCAAGTGATGTGTCTCCAACATGTAAGATTATAGTAAGAGTAGATGACAATGATTGTACAAATAAACCTGTAGAGGAAATCATGGATGCAAAAAAAAAGGAATGCGATGCTCTAGAATCAAACAGTGTTACTGCATATGAACTACCAATGATTTCTATTGTAACACCCCGGATTTTCAAGTTATTATTTATATGAAAATTATCCATTTAATTTGTGAATTTTTAGATATGGATCTTATATGGGTAATGTATTGGGTCATTGGCCCAATTAGGACCCAATGGTTTTGGAAAGGGTTCCAATAAAATTTAAATGGGTTGAATTAAAAGAGTATGCTTTATGTCTAAATTAAATAAATGATTGTGCATGGCCGAATTATTGGATTTGAATATCCAAGGAGATGTTTAAAAATCAAATGAAGATTACATTGGTTGTGTATAGAGATTGCATATCTAGGTGATGCGCATGGATCATTTAAAAAGGGTAATACACGGCATTAGGCATTGGCTAAGCTAAAGGGTTTTGGTACCTTCTAAGTTAGCATAAAATTGAAGAGGCAACAAAGAAGGGGCACACAAAGGGAATTATTTATCTTAGCGCCTTCTAATATTGGATATTGCCATGTGGAGTTTATTAAAAAGGAAACACAAGGGCACACGGCATAGGGGATTGGCTATCTTAAGCACCTTCTAAGTTGGGTTTAATTGTAAGTAATAAAAGGAGAGAAGGACAAGGGCGCACGGATTGCACATCTCTCTCTCTCCCTCTCTCAAGTTCTCATTCACGGCAAGAACAAGGAGAAGGAGAAGGCAACCAGCAAGAGGTGTTCTTGGTTTGGAAAAAATTAAGAAGAAATGAGAAGGATTGGAAGAGCAAGAATCACTCGGAACAGGTTAGTATTTTTATTTGATAAATTTGTTTTAAAAGAAAAGAACCATAGGGTTCGGCCATGGTGTATGGCCGAACCCCATGGAAGAAGAATGAGAGATGATAATGGTAATTTTATATGGAAAGAAAAGAACTATAGGGTTTGGCCTTGGCGTTTGGCGGAACCCCATGGAGGAACATTAATTGATTAATGGAAGTTTGAATGATGGAAATAATATGAGGATGTTAAAAAGGATTTTAATAAAGATCTTTAGACCATGGGTTCGGCCATGGAGTATAGCCAAATCCCATAAATAATTATGGGTTTAAGTTCATGAATTTTAGATCTTGGAAAACCATGGAAGGAATACCAATGTTTTGAAGGGATGAATGTCAATGTTTAATAATTCTTTTGGAAGGAGGACTGTGAACCATAGGGTTCGGCCAAGGTGTATGGCTGAACCCCATGGTGTTGTATTGGTATTTTTGATGTTTGATTATTGATTAAAATGGAGTATAGTTATTAAATGGGAAAGTTTCTAATAATGGAAGGAGGTTGCTAAATTAGAAAACTTTTATTTATGGAAGTTATATTAATTTAGGAAGTGAATGGAAAAGGGTTGGATTGTCTCAATTGGGTGAGGTTCGGCCATGGTGTATGGCCGAACCCCACTAGAATTTATTTATGGAAGATGATTTCTAATTATGGAAGTTGCATGGTAAATTAGGAAACTATCTAATTATGGAAGGAAGCATGCTAAATTTGGAAATTATCTAATTATGGAAGGATGGATGATAAATTTGGAAACTTTCTAAATATGGACCTTCTAATTATGGACTTGTTAATTATGGGTTTGCCAATAATGGAAGTTGATAGAAATGGAAACTTAGATATCATAGGGTTCGGCCATGGTGCTTGGCCGAACCCCATGAACCAATTTTATGGGTTTAGGTTTATGTATTAATGAATGGAAGGTTGGAAATAATTAGGCCAATGGCAATTTTGTAAATAGGGTCTTGAATGAAGGACCATGGGTTCAGCCATGGTGTATGGCCGAACCACATGGGGAATATTTGATGGATCATGTTGGGACTAAGGAATCGATTATGGAATTAATATGGGGAATGATTTATGATTTTTAATGTTTGAAAGGATTGGATTATGGGTTATGATAGCCATGGATGGCATTTTGGTAATTATGTAGAATTAATGGAACTTAAACATAGGTTGATGGAATCAATGGCAATCTTGTAAATATGTGAAAATATTGGACATAGGACTCAGCCATGGTGTATGGCCGAACCCCATGAATTATTGTATGGATTATTTTGGAACCTAAACAAGGAAAATGGCTATGGATATCTATAATGGCAATTTGGTAAATAAGTGAGAAAATGGTAGACCTTGGGTTCGGCCATGGTGTATGGCCGAACCCCATGGGGTTTTGTTTACGGACTTAGAATGTTGAAAATCAAGTGGGACTTGGTTATGATTAATTGTTATACTATAAAGTAACGGGACCTCACAAGGTGTTTACGATCGTGAGCGGTTACCGGACGAAAGACGTAAGGACATGTAGCGGTCTTTTGTAGGATTCCACCTCTTTGAAAACATGGGTTTAATATACAATGTCTTATCCTATTTTGATGAATTTATATTGTAAAGGATATGTTTCAAATTATGATTTTAAATGCTATGTTTATATGATAAAATAGCATGTGTTCAAATTGGGATTTTTAATGCTATGTTTATATGATAAAATAGCATGTGTTTTGAAATCTTTCAAAATGTGATTTTTAATGCTATGTTTATATGATAAAATAACATGTGTTTCATTGGCATCTCATGCATGGCATGGGGTGAAGGATTTGTAACCGGAGGGGCCACACTCCGTCGGGATGTCCGAAAAACCTATGTGGGATACCTTGATGTGTTTTTCCATCAGGAAGAAACCGGAGGGTCCACACTCCGTCGGGGCACCCGAAAGACCTATGTGGTGGGTACTTTTATGTACATGTGATGGGTGGGACTCATTGCATTTGTCATCATTGCATCGCATGGTTTATATGGTTTTGACATTACGTTATTATATATGTTTTGTACTAACCATGTGTTAGCCCTAATTGGAATACCTACTAGGAGCATTGTTCTAACGCCCTACTTCTACCCTAGTTGATGATATAAGAAACAAGGGGAACGATGAACGCAAGGAGGGCCAGGCATGGGAGGTAGGATGATTTATTTTATATGTTTTGAATAAAGTTACTTATGGACATGTACTTGAGTAACTAGTTTCGGAATGTAATAACTTAAATGGTCGGATGTTATTTGGATGATTATGATGTTTTAATTATGATTAAGGACTTGACGTACTTTGCTATCTGAATGGAATAGAACTCGGTTCTATTATAATTCCGCATGTTATGATTCCGCAGTTATGATTTTTATTCCACAAGTTGATATTATTATGTGTGAACCATTTTCATGGACTTAGTCCATGCACAGATAGGGTTGGCCAGTTAAGGGTTGGACTTTGGAAGTTCGGACTTAGCTCCGGTCGTGACGTCCCGCGCTCTATCACTCTACTCTGTTATTAAAAAAAAAAATAGACTCTGATTTACGGGAAGAAGCGAGTGAAAAAGGGCGAGGCGTTGCATCCATACCCTGGATCATAGAATGGTTAGCCGTCTCAGTAGTAGGGACGAGAGAATACAATCGTCCAGAGGCCATTGGAGCAGATAGTTTTCCCGGCTGAGTCTGAGATAGGGACATGTGAGATTGTGCCAATCTGCCTGGCGGATGGTAGAAAGTCCGCGCTTGAGATGCCTAACGGAGTTGTAGAAAATTCTTTTTTATATGACCCGTCTGTCCACACTGAAAATATGTGAAACTATTTCCAGATGCTTGACTCGCAGGTGCTAATGGTGAAGGAAAACTGAAGTTCTGTCGGCTGTTGATGTGCAAATTTTACATTTATAAATCTCGCAAGTGCATGAACCATTTATAGTATAGCATTATGAGTGCAAGGTCGAACCTAAGGGAAATCCACAAAATATAAGCTTAAAATTAAATTGGTACCTTTTAAAATATGTAATCTTAAGAAATCCAATACATGGAATAACAATTTTAATTTAGATCTTAGAAAACAAAAGTTAACACCATTATTATCTAACTTGTGAATTTAATAAGTCGAGAATTAAATCCATCTTCTTTTTACGAAATTGGTGAAACATGAATATCTAGTCTCATCTTAGTTTAAAATTATATGTTTTAAGATCAAAATAACACATCACCAACCTTAGTTAGAAGAATTTTGAGAGAGAGAGACTTTGGATACAACGAATTAAAGAATCAAAGATTAAACATACAAGATTTAAAATAAAAACATAAATTGAACAATTTTTATACAACATACATATAGAGTGACTAATGTAATTAAAGATAGGAAATAAATTGGTGAATAAAGTAAATGACAGAATAAATAAATGCCTAATTTAAAGGTTGGTTATTGAAATAGACCGCTCATCACCCAAAAAATATATAAATAAATACAAAACCTAGATCTGAAATTCGTATAAAAGTCCAAATATCAATTCATGTCTACCATCAAAATTAAGAATTTATAAAATTAATTTAACAATCAGGCCTTAGTAACTTAGATTCAACACTTACAATCTAAGCTCTAACTATTTCATATCCAATTAATTAAATAAAAAATACAAACGTTAAAATCAAATCTCAACAATCATCAAAGAGATTCAAAAATTGGATGCTTCAAGGTTCTAAAATGTCTTGTATTTATATCATGGAATAATTCAGTATAGGCAATCATAAAATTAAATACAAGAAAGACAAAAATATAAAAATTACAACTCTCACTTGTAAAATTCGAGTGAGGCTTCTGTCTTCTTGCCTTTTCTCTCCAGCCTTTGGTCCTCTTGAGCTCCAGGTTAAATTTGAATTCTACCTTGGCCCAATGCATCTATTTATAGGTTCTAAGGTAGGAACGGATGGATGGGATTAAGTTGGGGAAAGTTGATATTTTGAGAGACTTGAGGAGAGGACAACTAGATGGATCGGCTATGGATTATGGAGTGAAGAGGTGGTATCGTGTATAGCATGGGATATGGAATGGGATATGCAATTGTGGAGATTTTGGATAGTGTATACGTATGAGAGATTGGAATGAGGTGGAGTGAGATTTTAGGATGGGTATTGGCACATGAATGAATTTGGAGTAAGTATTGACGTATGGAGAGAGTGAGCTTAGGAGAGAATCATGTGGCTTAGTTGGTTAAGACTTGGAGAGGAATTTTAGGTGATTTGGATGAGGGATTAGATTGGAGAGAAAACTTAGGTTGCTTGGGGAAAATAATGGATCTTGGGAGTGAATCTTGATGGATTTTGGTCTATGTTCATGAAGAAATTTTAGTGCTAAAATCGTGTGGAGGTGTTGTGTTGATGTGGCAAAACCGTGTGGAGATATGGAGTGGATTGAGATGGAGAAAATCATGTGGACTGGATATGGGATGCTTGGGTTCCAAGTTATCCTATATCTAGAGTTTAATAAGTGATTCGAATGAATGGTGTTGACACTTGAAATATTACATTTTTACCCCTGATATTTAGGTTAGTTAGCCTTGACTTTGCGCATGTAAGATGCATTTAATGGTTTATTTAGTTTCTTAGGAAAATTCAGGGTAAAACAGGAAATCATCATAAAACAGTGGATAATTGCAGGAAGATTTAAAATTTTATAATTAAATCATACCACTTTTAGGTTTTCAAAATGTAAATTGGTTAATTTGGATCCGTTTATGAGAGTCTAGATTAATTCAATATTTAGATTTTTTAAGTTGTTTGATTAATTATTTAATTTTAAAGAAAGTTTGCAGCTAATGAGGCCAAGAGTTTGAAATCAAGATGCATGGGTCACAGATCCACTACAAATGGACCAAGTTTTGCTCCAAATGTCAGACACTGGGCCAGGCCAAGCACTCCATGCGCAGTCTCCAATGTGGGCCAGGCCTAAGTGAATCCAAGTTCAGCAAGCCCAAGTGCCCATTCCAAGAAGTCCAAGCCTAATTCAAGAACCAATGCTCCAGGTCCATATTCAAAGCCATTAACGCTAAGCCCAAATCCACCTAAGCTTATATCCAAAAACCATCCTACCCATTCAATCTTAACCATTCATTTCATCATGTATTAATATCCACCATCCATTTAGTCATGCATCAACCCAAACCATTCATTGTATACATCTCATTCATACCATCCATTTGTATTCATAAAACGTAGGTAAACCATAGAGCCTCCCATTCATTCATCATGATTAGATCTTGGACATCCAAACCATCCATCATAGAGATGAACCTTAGGATTAAGATCATCCATGCATTTCCTAACCATCCATCCATTTAGATCACCCATTACCCATCAAAGCCATTAGATCTAAGCCAATCAATCATAGTCATTCATTCATAAACCCTAGATCTAATGCAAAAATCCTTCATTTTAGTATTCATGCGCATATCACATTGCATCACACTATGGTCACTCAATCTAGAAGCCTCCATGCGCATACACTTAGTGGAAAATCCCTAGAATTTCTCTCAATCCACTCCACCTAATCTCCACATCACCTAGATCCTATGTTGTCTCCCAATTCAATCTAAAATAGCCATACATGATTTTTCTCTATTCCCACTCCAGTCCATTGGAATTTCACACTAGGTTAACTTTTCACATCGCCTTCCTATCATCTAACTATTTATTCATTTCATCTCTTAATCTCATCCATTCACTCATCATCTCATGCACAAACCCTAATCCCAATCTATGAAATTCGAAATTCACCTTCCTAAAACCAATCCCTATTTTCTCTCCTCCATTGCTTAGCCACCAAGTCCACCCATTGTCCAAGCAACCCAAATTCATTTCTAGCACTTTGCAACCCCAGCTTTGCAACTTAAAATCCCAACCACCCGTATTCCATTAGATTAAATCACATCATTTCATCCATTAACTTAAACTTAGATTTAATTTCTACTGTCCGTCCATTCCTTGAGCCTATAAATAGCACATTCGACCATGGTGAAAATTGAATTAGACCTGGAGCTCAAGAGGACCTGAGATTGGATAACACACCATGAAGAACAGAAGACATAAAGCTTCATGAGAATTTCACAAGTGAGCTATCACTGTAAATTCGATTTTTAGTTGCCTTTTCAATTTTTTTTTCCATATATTGCATATAATTCTTTCGTTAAATAAATAAGAGATGTCCATTTTAGAATCTTGAAAAGTCCGATTATTCAAAATTTCTTTTTTTCTTTCTTTTAATTTTAATTTTGTATTCTTTGATTAATTAAAGTGCTTAGGTTATAAATGTTAAATCTAAGAACTAGACTTTAATTAAATTAAAGTTTATAAATTTTAATTAAATGGTGTAAATTGATTTTGAATTTTATGCATTGAATTTCATATCTAAATCCCCTATTTATTTATTTATTTATTTTGGGCGATGAGAGAATAATTCCATAACCACCTTTAAATTATGCATTTTTATTTCCAGTCATTTATTTTATTTGAAAATTTATTTCCTGTCTTTAGTTATGTTAGTTTGTTTGTATGTATTATGTATTTTAATAATTCTTTTAAATTCTTTATTTTGTTTATCATGTATTTTAATACTCTTGTATTTTATTTTCTTTATACAAACCACTCCTTCAAGATCTGTTAACTAGTTTGATATTTAATTTAATTAAACTTTAATTTTGTTTTCTTGAACTTAGTTGTGAGATTAACCATAAATTCTACATTAATCCATTAATTTAATCATATTTAATTAGTGTTCTAACTTTTGGGATTTGAATCTTCAATTAGAGATTTTATAAACTTAGAGTTAAATTTATGGGACTAGGTTTGATTTTTATGATTTGACATATTTTAAGTCTCTATTTTCTAGAAAACATAATAATTTAAACACTAGATTCCAAACGTATATACTTTGGGATCGACCTCGTACTCATAACGTTGTACAATAAATGGTTCATGCGCTTACGAGATTATATATTATAAATTTAAAAATTTGCACAATTTTCACATCAACAAGCTTTTGGCGCTGTTGCCGGGGAACAAATCATAGTATATATTTTGAAATCTTATTTCTTGATTTTTTATGGTTTGTAGAAAATACTTTTATTTTTGGAATATTCTAATTTAGTCAACTTTTTTTAAAAGTGGAAAATTCTATTTTTAGAAATTCTAATTTTAGAAGGTTACCTAAAATTAAAATCTTCTTTAAAATAAAGGAGATCTTAAAATTTTTCTAATTGTAAAATTTTTGGTAAACTTGGATACTTGTTAATTTTTGAAGTTTCCATTTTTGTAGAAAATTTCTATTTTAAGAAAAAATCTAATTTTGGAAAACTAATAAATTCAATAAGTTTCTTCCTTTAGCCTATTTCTAATTTTATAAATTTAATCTATTTTAAAAAAAATTAATTTTGGAAACAAATCTAATTTTGGAAGGTTTTAAATTTCTATTTATGGAAAATTTTAAAATTAATCTAAATTTGGAAATATTCTATTTTTAGAGAATTGCCCGATTTTAGAGACTTCTAATTTTGGAAATTTCTATTTTTGGAACGTTTTTAATTTTAGATCATCATTTAAATTTGAATTTAATAATGGAAGTAATCAAGAACTTTATTTTTAATCTCACATCAGTTTAGGAGACTTAATTAGATTTTATTATTTTAATCTCTCCCTAGTTGTAGTTTAGGATCTTGCATTTAGTTAATTCATGCATTTCTGAGTTAGAATTTTCACCTAGGTTTGTGTGTTTTATTTTTTAGAGTTTTGAAAATCGCGAGTCAAAGTTGTTGAGACTTAGGCGTATTGGCTAAGGTAAGTGCCTAACTATGTTCTTTTCATTTTACATTTCTCATGCATTCATATAGACTTTTATCTTAGGTTGTTTGCATATATTATTTGCATTTAAAAAAAAAATACTCGTATATTTATTTTGATCATGCATTTAGGTTGCTAGTTTCATGCATTTAGTATAGTTTGTTTGCTTATTGTTTTGCATATTTGTTTGATGCTTGCATTGTTAGATTAGGTTGCATTCACATAAAAAAAATAGAATAGTAATAAAATGGTTCATGCACTTTAAAATAAGATCAACTTAGGAACCATAGGTTAGTCTATAGGGTCTTTCATGCTCATTAGGATACTCTTGCATGCAAATAATTTTAGATAACCAATTCTAATTTTTCTTCAACAACGGTATCTAGGCTAGTTCTGTCAAAGCGTGAGGTCGAGAATGTCTAAGGATAAGTTGGGACAAGATGCCGTTTGTGCTCCCCCACTTACCTGGGAACTTACCTGGCCGCGATTAAGGCTAAACTCCTATTTGGAGATTTAGAATTTTTGAAGGAAAGATTAGGAGAAATCTAGAGTCTTAGGTTAGTATAGGTTTTTATTTTTAGTTTTAGGTCATTTATTTTGTTTGAATTTGTTTTGTATTGTGTGGTCTTGTCTGAGTGAACATGAGTACTTGGAGGCGTGATTCAGCTAAGCGATTAGTTAGAATTAGGTCCCCAACTGGTAGAACCCAGGTTAGTCATCAATCTATTTCAAAACACAGTAGGGTTTGTGAAGTCATGTCGGTTTCATTAAATCCCGAGAATTTCACCCGAAGTAAGGAGAGTCCAACTGGGGAAGATGACAAGTTGAGCGCTAAAATAGAAATTGAGGAAGAGACTATCATGGCTAACAATCCTAATAATCCATGAGTTTTCTTTGTGTCAAAAGGAAAAAATCTTTATGAAAAGAAATATTTAGCCTATGATGTTTTGCACTCACTTAAGCACATTGATCACCACCATCTGCTGCATCTTATGGAACTCACTAAAAAAGGACTAGGTTGTATAAAGTGTGCAAAAATAATAGAGTTCGCATCCATTACAGGATTTTTATAGGATTGAGTCAGTCTAGGTTTTATAGTGAGTCAGTTGTGAGTGAACCCTTTTTAGGTCTAAACCCTATTAACATTATTCCAAAAAAATTCTAATTTGCATTTGATCACTGTTGATTAAGGAACATTGAGGTCAATGTCAAATTTAAGTTTGGGGTTTCAAGGGGTTACACTGGTTGAATCCAATAAAAGTTTTTATGAGTCTAAAAAATACAAGTTTTTCAGTCTTAAAAAAAAATTAGGGAGAGAGTAAGTTCGAAAGGACCGAGACCCCTATTGAAAAAAAAAAAATTTAAGGGAAGGGTAAGTTTACAAACAAAAATTGAGACTGTCTTTGACAAAAAAAAAAAAGTGTTTTGTGTTTTTGAGTCAATGTTAATGAGTCCAAAAAAAAAAAAAAAATCAATCAAGGGATGAGTAAGTGAAAACTGAGATTACCCCTTGGGAGAAAACAAAAGAAAAAAAATTTAAGTCTGATTGATTTTTCAACATTAATAGGTAAATAAATTTTTTTATATCATACTTTTTCAAGAGGATTTTTATAGAATTTATATTTGGAACAATTTGACATAGCCTTATTAAAATTACTTGGAAAAAAAATTCACAAGTCTAGTAATCAACAGAGAAATACTAGTGGAGAGTTAACCTAGTAAGCTTTAGGGCCAATCAATTTTTCTGAGGGATTTAAGTGAGTCCATTTTTCTTTCTTAAGCGCATCAAGTTGTTGTGGATCTCATCATTCTTCAATTTTGGTCATATTATTGAGAACGCCATCAAATTTGAGATAGGACATATGAAATTTTTCAGAATTTATTTAAAACAAGGAAATCACTGTATGAAACTTGGAATATGATTTAGGCCATTTTTGGATCGTTTGAGCCTGCATGCCTTCGTAGTTTTGGTCATCTATCCCGATAGTTCCCAATTGAGCCTTATTGAAAATTCAACATGTTTTATTGTTTAGCCATGTTTACCATACCCAACTCCGGTTATAGAGTCTGAGCCTCATTAAAATATCTGTGACCTATTCTAAAATATCAAAAAAGGTTAGAGAAGACAAATATTGGGATGGTACTCTAAAAAAAATAGGCACTCAATAGAAAAAGAAAGGGAACATCCAGACATCAAAAGAAGGATGTGAAAAAGAAAAGAAAGATGAATACTTTGAAAAGTACTGAAAAGAAAAATAGAGGAAGATATATCCCGTCTTACATTTGTAAGACCTCTCACTTTTCTGTTCAAAATAATTATTTTTAGAGTCTTTTCCTTCTTTGATTTGACCCGATCCCAAGCCACGTTTCGTCCTAAGTCCTATTGATATTAAGTCTAATAGGGTATTTCATGTGGAGAATAAATGAATGAAAATGATAGTGTATAACTCAACATTCTCAGGAAAGTGATATCCATTCATGAGATTCAATTATTTTCTTTGAACTATGCCGTCTTTCTAATTCATATGTGAGATATTTTGAATTTGAATACATCAACTCCGTTCACATATACCTTTAGAGAAAATTACCCAAACCTCTGAGCGTTAGTCTTTCTGAGAGATATCTAGTGAGGATTAAAGTCAAAGCGCATTTTCCAAAAGTGGTTATGAAACTTGTGATTATTTGGAAAAGAAAATTATTTTAATAATGGCTAAGCACATACTACACTCCAGATATAAATTTTGGAATCATATGATGTCTAGATTTTTATGGACTTGTTTTTACTAAATTTGAAACTAAGAGTAGACAATTTTGATGCTTGTGGGCATAATCACTGCAAGCCCTCACGAGACTATAACTCGTCTACTAAGGGTAACCTAGGGGTTTAAAGGCTTGTTGCATATGCTAAATGCAATCGAGAGAACCAGCGAAAATGGTGTACTTTTAGGTTTAGCCTAGGAATAATAATTTAGGTTCAATTTAGGATTTTAGGATTAGATTCGTATTCGAATTTTTAGACTTAGATTGTGTTTAGAATTTTTAGTTTTAGGTTTGTTCGAGGACTAGCAAAGTCTAAGTTTGGGAGTATTTGCTGAGACTTGAAATATTACATTTTTACCCCTACTATTTAGATTAGTTAAGCTTGATTTTGTGTATATAAGATGCATTTAATGGTTTATTTTAGTTTTGTAAGAAAATTCAGGGTAAAATAAGAAATCATCATAAAACTGTGGATAATTGCTGGAAGAGAGCTTAAAATGGAAGATTTAAAATTTTATAATTAAATCATGCTACTTTTAGGTTTCCAAAATGTAAATTGGTTAATCTAGATCCGTTTATGAGAGTTTGAATTAATTCAATGTTTAGATTTTTTAAGTGGTTTGATTAATTATTTAATTTTAAATAAGTTTGCAATTAATGAGGCCAAGAGTTTGAAATCAAGATCCATTGCAAATGGGCCAAGCTTTGCTCCAAATGTTAGACAATGGGCCAGGCCAAGCACTCCATGCACAGTCTCCAATGTAGTCCAAGCTTAAGTGAATCCAAGTCTAGTAAGCCCAACTCACAAGTCCAAGAAGTCCAAGCCCAATTCAAGATCCAACGCTCTAGGTCCATATTCAAATTCACTAACCCTATGCCCAACTCCACCTAAGCCTGTTGAGTCTAAAAATCTTACATTTTTACCCTTTAATTCTGATTGATCTAGCCTTGATTTTGTATATAAAAGTTACGTTTAATGGTTTTTTTCTAGTTTTGTAGATGAAAAGATGGAAAACAAGAAACAAGGAAAAAATAGTGGATAATTGCAGCAAAAGAGCTTAAAATGGAAATTTTAGAATTTCATAATTAATTCATTCCACTTTAGGGTTTTAAATGTAAATTGGATAATCTAGATCCATTTATGAGAGTCTAGATTAATTCAATCCTTAGATTTATGAGTGGTTTGATTAATTATTTAACTTTAAAATCAAGTTTGCAATCAAAGAGGCAAAAAGTTGAAATCAAGATCGATGGGCCAGAGATCCACTGCAATTGGGCCAAGATGCTAGACACTGGGACAAACCAAGCACTCCATGCACATTTCCCAATGTGGGCCAGGCCAAAGTGAATCCAAGCCCAGCGAGCCCAAGACTCGAGTCCAAGAAATCCAACTCAAATTCAAGATCCAATGCTCTAGGTCCAAATCCAAGTTCACCAACCTAAGCCCAAATCCATTTTAGGTCCAAAACCCAAAAAGCCCATATCCATAACCCGTCCTACCCAATTAATCTCAACCATCCAATTTCCAATCTCCCATCCGCACCATCCATAATATAGATAAACCTTAGGATTAAGATCATCTATGCACCATCTACCCATCCATGCACTTAGATCATCCATCATCTATCAAAGCCATTAGATCTAGGCTAATCAATCTTAGCCATTCATTCATAAACCGTAATCCCATGCACAAATCCTAGATTTTAAGAGTCCATTCGCATATCCTTTAGTGCATCACATGAAAATCCCAACTTTACAAACTCTCCATGCGCATGAAGCAATGGAAAATTCCTAAGTTATCTATCCAAGTTTGCCACCTCACCTATATCATATCTTTTCTCCCAATTCAATCCAAGTTTAGCCATACATGATTTTTCCACCTTATTTCCTTAAGCCTCCCTCTCCATCAAATTCGAATTTCATAGGTTAACCCTAAACCTCACCATATCACATCTCATCCATTCATTCATCTATCCAGTTAATCATGGCCATCCATATCATTGCACAATCCAAAACCCTAAGCCATTAGTCAAATTAAAAAATCACTAGGCCATATCCAATCCCAAATTTTTCTCTCTCCTTTCTTGCACTACACTCCAAGCCATCCTAATACTCCAAATTCGTGTACACCATTAGGGAAGCCCTAGATTTTCTATCTTTTAATCCAAGCCACTAATTCATCTCTTAAACCTAGATTTAATCCTAGCCGTCCATCCAATCCCAAGTCCTGTAAATAGCCCAGTATCCCATAAGCCAAACTCTAATTTGACTCTTGAGCCAAAGAGGACCAAAGGATTGGAGAGAAGACCAAAGAAAGGCACAAAGATCCACAGTGCCACTTTAAATTTGCAGTGAGTTTCTTATTGCAATTTCAATTTTCATCTTTCTTTTATTCAATCAATCATGTATTTAATTTTTCCAATAAATCAAAAGACATGCGTTTAGAATCTTGAAAAATCCAATTTCTCATTTCCTTTTATGATTGTTTTTTAGTCGATTTTAAGATTGTATGCTTTAACTATTTAATTGAACATGAAACAATTAGGACTTAGGTTATTAATGTTAAATCTAAGTTACTAAGGTTTGATTTTATAAATAAAAGTTTATGATTTTTAATATTGATGATAAACATGAACTGGATCTTAGTTTTTTATGTGAATTTCAAATCTAGGTCGTTTGCTTATTTAAATATCTTTGGTGATGAATGGTCTTTTCCAACGAACCCCCTTTTACTTTTTGCATATTTATTTTTGTTATTTTAATTTATGTCATTTACTTTTCTTGCCAATTTATATCTCATGTTTATTTTATTTCACTTGAATGTTGTACTTTAATTTTTATTTTTAAATCTTTAATTCTTTTAAGGTGTATTTATTTCATGTATTTAAAACCTCCCTAACAATTTGATTAACTAGTTAAGATTCAATTTAATTAGGCTTTGATTTTGTGAATTAGAATTAGTGTTGAGATTGTTTATAAACTCTTTATTAAAACATTATTTTATTACTTTTAATCATTGCTCTAAAATTATAGATCTATTTTAAAAGGAGATTTGCGTAACTTGGAAATATACTTTTAAGAGTAAAATTGATTTCTATCTTAGATTTAATTTTGAATCTTGGTTTTCTAAGAAACATAAAAAAATGAAGCATGTGTATTTCGAATGTTTCCTTTGGTTTCGACCTGCACTCAATCGCTGTATTATATATGGTTCGTCAGCTGGCGAGATTTATAAATTTAAAATATCAACAAGTTTTTTGCACCATTGCCGGAGAAACAATCAAAGTACTTGTTCTTGAATTTGTAAGGCTTTTGAAAAACACTTTTATTTTTGGAATCTTTTAATTTACTCAAACTCTCTAAACTTAGAAATTTCTATTTTATTAAAAACTCTAATTTTGGAAGGTTTCCTAAAATTAAAAATTTCTTTAAAATATAAGTTAGAATCTTCACCTAGGTTCTTGTGTTTTATTTTTAGGAGTTTTGAAAATCGTGAGCCAAAGTTACTAGTGAAAATTCCGTTACTAGAATGATGCAAGAGCTAGAGGGGGGTGAATAGGACTGATCCGATTTTATTTCCCTTTTTAAAATAAATCAATTTAACAATATGTTCAGCAGAATAAATGTGTGTGTAAGTGATAAACAAAGGCATCAAACCATCAAAACAAATCACATTCCACAATCATTTATAGTGGTTCGGTTCAACTGAACCTACATCCACTGTCAGACTTCCAAACTCTAGAGTCGTCCCAATATACTATGAATGGTGTTGATGTTGTAAATTTGTAATTCTCGCAAGCGCACGAACCATATATAGTACAACGACTGATTGCGAGGTCGAACCCAAAGGAAAATCTCAAAATATATAAATTAAAATTAAATTTGTGTTCCTTTAAAAAGAATTATTTTGAGGAAGTAGAACCTTTAAAAAGAATTAACTTGAAAATTCAACAAATAAGATGTGTGAATTAATTGTCCTTGATTTAAAATGGTGAATTAAATGATAATCTTAATTGTAGTCAAAATTACAAGTTATAAGATTAAAATACCACATCTTCCTATCTTTAATTGAATGAATTTTGAGAGAGATAGTGATTAAAGAGAAATTAAAGAATTAAAGAATGAGTTAAAGAATAAATATTAGATTATACAAGATTGAGTTTAAACAACAATTGCACAACAAACATGAGATTTAAAATAATTAAAAGGCAGAAAACTAAATTGCATGAAAATAAATGACTGATATTAAATGTGCAATAACGGAAATGTTGGTTGTTTGGAATAGACTGTTCATCACCCAAGATGTGTAAACAAAGTAAAGGTCTAGATCTGAAATTCACGTAAAGATCTAAAATACAATTCATATTTATTAATAAAACATGATTCACAACTTTAATTTAATTAATCAAAACCTTAGTAATCATGATTCAAGTCTTACAATCAAGATCCTAACTATTGTATACGCTCATATTCAATCAAATAAATAAAAGTTGTGTCCTTGATATTAAAAATAAAATAATCATAAAAGTATTTTAGAAATTAGATGTTCTAGGGTTCTAAATGAATGTTTTACTTTATTAAATGGAAGAATTAAAGTACAAGGATTTTATAAATTAAATATAAGAAGGACAACATAAAAAGATAAAAAATCTATACTCTCACTCGTAAATTCGCATGGTGCTCCTTGTCTTCTTGTCTTTTACTCAGCCTTTCGTCCTCTTGGATTCCAGGTCATATTCGAATTTTACCTCTTGGGTAATGGGGTATTTATAGGTTTTGAAAAGAGATGGATGGCTTGAATTAAATCAAGGTTTAAGTTGAGAAATCAAAGGACTAGATTGAATCTAAATGAGAATGGATGATAGGCATTTAAGCTTGGACTTTAGGGTTGCACAAGGAGGGTCACACGAATTTTTGTAGCTTTCCTTGGTGGCTAAGTCAAGGTGGAGAGAAGATAGGAGATAGCAGAGAAATTAGGAATTGATTGGCACTGTGAAATTCGAATTTGGCTATGTAGTTTTTGGGTTTGTGCAATGAGATGATGAATGAATGGATGAGATTAAGAGATGAGGTGAATGAATGAATGGATGATAGGAAGATGAAATGGAGGGTTGACTAGGTGTGAAATTTGAATAGATTGGATTGGGATTGAGAAAATCATGTGGGATACTTGGGGATTGGATGGTGAGGTGTGTTTGGATCTTAGGAATGTATCTAGATGGTTTTTAGTCTAAGTGCATAGAGAGATTTTATGTTGCAAAAATCGAGGGATGATGATGTGTAAAATGAGCATGGAGGCTAGCTTGTACTACAAGCTGTGCATTGCTTAGGGTTTATGAATGGAGGGCTTAGATTAAATGTAGTTTTGATCTAATGACTCTAAGGTATTTTGGGTAAAACAAATATAGGAATGGATAGATGGTTGACAGAGGGTTTAGATGCACAGGTAGATCTAAATGGATGATGCAATGCATCACCTAAATCTAGGGTAATGTGTATAGGTGATGGATGCATGTGGAGGCTCTAGGGTTTCTAAGAGATGAATGGAGGTGATTGGATTATCTAATATCTAATGGCTAAGATGATCAATGAATGAAATGAATGCAAGGATTAATAGGTGATGCATGGATGAATACTAATCTAAGGTTAAGATGATCATGACGATGATGGATGACCTAGACTTAATGATAGATGAATGGATGGGTTAGATTTGATGGTGGATCTAAGGTTTTTCCTAATTGGGTGTGTGAGATGAAAGGTTAAGATCTAAGATGGAAGTTGGATGGTGTGGATTTGAAGTTGGGTTATGGGTTTTGGACATAAGTAGTTCGGTTGGACTTGGGTAAATTCAAACATGGACCATGGAGTTCATTAGACTTGGGCTTTGAATTTGGTTCTAGACCTCAACTTAGGCCCATTTGAATTGGATTTGAGAGCTTGGGCCTTAGTTGGACTGAGCTTGCACACTGGCCTGGCCCAAACTGTGAAATGTGCATGGGCTTGCATATGGCTTGGCCCATTGAAGCTTTGTGGAGCATAGCTTGGCCCATTTGAACTGAGTTTTGGCCCAATGACTTGAAATTCAGGCTTTGGCACTTGGATTGCAACTTTTAAGCTCTAGAATTAAATAATTATTCAGCCACTTTAAATCTAAAAATTATTAATTAATCATAGACTCTCATAATTGGGCCTAAATTAATTAATTTACATGAAAATCCTAGAAAGTGACATAAAATATTTATAATAATTCTAGGTCTTCTCTTTAAAGCTCTAAACTTGCAAGCCTCTGTTGTTTTAACTTGATTTTCGTGAACTTTTCATTTTTTACTACAAAACTGATAAACTATATTAAATGCATCATTATATACAAAATTGAGTATTAACTGACCAAAAAATCAAGGGTAAAAATGTAATATTTCAATGCTCAACAAATGAGCTTTACACCCAGATAGTACAACCTAGTTTGTTTTAAAGAGGTTCGAATCCAATGGTCTAATCCTCGGTGCCTATTTTTATTTGTTGGTTCAAACACAATGTTCTAATTTACCTTACAACTTTAATCAAAGAAAAAGACTAACAGGAATACTTGCCTTGGGCTGTAACAATTCTTCAAAATGTGTGTTCTTCTTATTGTTGTGCCCACGCCTCTTCCTTCAGATCTAGTTCATTCTTCAGTGAGCATTGTACAGCAAAACATGGATTCTAGAACAATGATTTTACTGGTTTTTATGTCCTAGTAAATCAGTCTTCATCTTCTTCATAACTTAAGCATCGAATACTTTTTCATGTCCTTTAAAGGATGATGTAGAATAGAGGAAAATGGATGGCAAATGTCTCTGGTGACTTTTTTATTTAAAATATTCAACTTTGTGTTATAAGACTGTCTTGGAACAGTTAAGTCTCGAGGCCTCCAGGATGTATGTGGTAATACAACTCACTGAATTTTCCTTATTTCAAACCATTCTTCTAATCATATTGAGTCAATGACCAACTCACTAAATTGACATCTGTCCTTGATTGTTAATCAAAATAATAGACCAAATCATGAGATTACCTAAATGATCTTCCAAGATCTTCTATGGTCATGAGGAGCCTCTCAAAGGTTTTTTCAAATATAATTGGTCAAATGCGAGCACAACAACTTTCCCACTTGTTAATCATTATCTAATAAATTCGAATTATGAGATGACCAAAAAGATTTTCAATAATCTTAAGAGGAATCTTTCCAAATATGTGTTTTATAGCCACCCATGATTTTAGTTTTGTTCATGATTTAAGAAATGGCAAACAAATTTTACAAAGTCTAAGAAAACCTTTGTAGATTCTCCATATTTCCATAAAAATCTCAGTAAAGATAAGAGTTAGGATTTTTCGAAATCAGGAGGAGTGTTTCCTTATTTTGATTTTGTCTTACCATATCTTGTAAGATATTTGGGTTAAAGGACACATGGCCTTGCGGTCCCACGCTGAAAATACAACTGTCATATATTTTCATTTAGATAAGAACAGTCTTTGAGGCCTCGACAAAATGCTTAAGGCCTCGAGGCTGAGAGTCAAACATTTTCCAATTAACCATTGACTTCTAAGGTATTTATGCTTAGCCTAAGGTTCACTACGGTTCACTTACCTCTGTGTCAATCACATGTTCGGTGTGGATTCTTCAATGCACAGTAGATCTTCTGACATCTTCACATTCTTCCAAGGCACACAGTCACGCTCGGTCACGGAATTGACAATATATAGACTCGGTCAAACCGAGGCTCTAACAATCTCCCCCTTTGTCAATTTCATGAGAAAGCCTAGACTCTAACAAATACAACTCATTAAACCCCTTTACAATGACTTACAAGTCCTTGGCACAAAAAATATTACAACACATACAAAGACCAAATCAAGACTTGAATTTCTTGCACTAACTCTTCTCTCCCCATTTTTTCTATTTCTCCCCCTAAAATGATGCCTGAAAAGAATTCCTGCAAAGGACATAGGCAACTAGGTGGGATTTTGAAATTCCTCCCCCTCAACATTAGTAATATTTTCTCCCCCTTTTTATCATAAATTGACAAAGGGTACTACACAATAATATCATGGAGAAACAGATTCAACAAAACATAAATTTTAAATAAGCACTTATTCCAATATTTGAAACTAAAAAAGATCCCTCACCCAACCAAATTTTCAAATCCTCAAAAAACACATTTTCCTATTAGGCGAAAGGAGGATCTGAAAACATCAAGGGGCCTAAAACAACCGCCTCACCTTTTGAACCCATTTTTCATTGAAGGGTAAAGATCTGTTGTCACCCCTAAGATCTTTGAACCTTGCTCTCATTTTGTCACATTTCATGGTGAGCTTGTTCACCAATTCTTTTAGCTTTTGGACCAAGGGATCATGTTGGTTTCCTCCATACACAGTAGTTTTATTATTGCCCCGAAGACTTACCCTTGTTTGAGAGATTTTATCTTTGAGCTGCTTTTTTCTCAAGTTGCATTCAAACCTCGTGTGATCTGTTTTCCCACAATAATAACATGTGACACTTGAAGATTTAGAGGAGGAATGCTCACTTTTCCAAAACAAATTTGGAGTTGGATTTCTTATTCATTTTCTCATCAAAACCTAAACAAGTTTTATCTCCAAATTGTTTTCCAATGTTTAAGAGTTTTTTCAAGTTTTTCTTCCCCTCGAGTAAATTTATCTTCAAATTTTATTTTGTGACTCCTTAACTGGTTTAAGTCAAGTTCCAATTTTTGCTTTTCACTTCTAATTTTGAATCATCTTTCTTTAGTTTTAAAATTTCAGCTTGAGCCAATTTGAGCTTTTCTTGAAAACTTAGATTTTCAACTTGAACAATTTTTAAGTCTTCTTCAGTTTTCAATTGATTTTTCAATTTTACATTTTCATTTTTAGATTTGCCCAGTCTTTTAGCTAAATCTGTGTTTTCTAAGAACAAAGCATCATAAGCTTGTTGTAAGCCATCATCCTTACTATCTGATCCTTCACTATCACTTTCAACATTTGGAGCAATTTTAGGATCATAAGAGATGGAAGCAATGAAACCTTTCGTCTTGACAATATTTTCATGGGTTGACACACTGGATTCACTTTCAGATTGTGATGTGTCTT
The DNA here is from genome assembly GCA_022113865.1 of Chimonanthus praecox. NCBI lineage: Eukaryota > Viridiplantae > Streptophyta > Magnoliopsida > Laurales > Calycanthaceae > Chimonanthus > Chimonanthus praecox. The sequence continues at coordinate 10,380,829 of CM039096.1, read as the reverse complement.
CTTCCACCACAGTGGTCATGACTTTCTTTTTAGATCTCCTCTTAGAAGGGCATTCACAAGCAAGGTGCCCATATCCATCACGGTTAAAACATTGAGTTTCTTTGGGCTTGTCCTTGTGTTTTTCTTTGAATTTATCTCTTGATTTTTCTTTTGAAAAGTGTGATTTACTTTTAGAAATTTCTCTAGAGTCTTCTCTTTTAACTCTTCATTTGTTTTTCCTCTTATTAAAGTGTTTTAAGAAATTCTTAGCAAATATAACAACATCTTCATCTGAATCACTTTCAGAGTCATTAGATTTTTCATCTATTTTATTTTCAGTTTTTAGAGAAGATCTTAGAGAAATAGACTTCTTTTTCTATTTTTCATCATCAAAGTCAAGCTCATAAGTTTGAACATATCCTACCAAGCCATCAACCCTCATTTGAGAGACATCTCCTGTATTCTTCTTGGGCGACTACCTTGGGCTTAAAACTTTTTGGTAGATTTCTTAGTATTTTGGTACAAATCTTAGATTCAGGGATTATTTAACCTAAGGCTCACATGGAATTTACAATGTCACTTAGTTTCAAATAGAACTCCATAAACATTTCATTTTCCTCCATACGTATCTTATCAAATTGTGACTGGAGGATTTGGAGTTTAGACCTCTTAACAATTAAGGTTCCTTCATGTGTTTTTCTAAGATGTCCCAAGCATCTTTGGCTGTCACACATATCATTATACGTTTGAGCTCATTTGGTGAGACATCACACTTAATGGCTTTTAAAGCATTTACATTTGCAGTATATGGAGTCTTTTCAATGTCGGTCCAGGTGAAGTAATCCTTGGATTTAGTACCAATGATTTGTTGAATAGATTTTCCTCCTTCATCTTTGATGGATTTTTCAGTGATTTCCTCAATAGGATGTTCCCAACCCCTTACTACTGATTCCCAGACGACTCCATCAAGTGATATAAAAACACTTTTCATTTTTACCTTCCAAGAGGCATAGTTAGAACCGTCAAAGTAAGGAGGTTGGGAAACAGGGTGACTATCACCTCTATGCATGATTCTAGTACAGGATCAACTTGGACGATTAAGTCCAACTCAGAGTAACCGAGCTCTTTATGCCAATTGAAAATTCCGTTACTAGAATGATAAAAGACCTAGAGGGGGGGTAAATAGGTCTGATCCGACTTTATTTCCCTTATTACAATAAATCAATTTAACAATATGTGCAGCAGAATAAACGTGTGTGCAAGTGATAAACAAAGGAATCAAACCATCAAAACAAAACACATTGCACAATCATTTATAGTGGTTCAGTTCACCGGAACCTGCATCCACTGTCAGGCTTCCCAACTCTAGGGTCGTCCCAATATACTATGAATAGGCTTCACATCCAGAAGTACAACCTAGTTTAATTTATAGAGGTTCGAACCCAATGGTCTAATCCTCGACACCTATTATTTTGGGTGGTTCGAACACAATATTCTAATCCACCTTATAACTTTAATTAAAAAAAAATACTAAGAGGAATACTTGCCTTGGGCTTTAACAATCCTTCAAAATGCGTGTTCTTCTTGTTGATGTCTCTGTGCCTCTTCCTTCAGATCGGGTCCATTCTTCAATGAGCTTTGGTATAACGAAACATGGATTCTAGGACAATGATTTTACTAGTTTTTAGGTCCTAGTAAATCAGTCTTCATCTTCTTCATAACTTAAGCATCGAATATTTTTTCATGCCCTTACAAAGGATGAAGAAGAAGAGAGGAGAATGGATGGGAAAGGTCTCTGGTGACTATTTTTGATTTACCAATATTCAGCTCTGTGTTTTGAATTCAGTTAACCGTGCATTTATAAGACTGTCTTGGAACAGTTAAGTCTCGAGTCCTCCATGATTTCTTCGAGGCCTCCAAGCTGTATATGGTAATACAACTCACTGAATTTTCCAGATTTCAAACCACTCTTCTAATCATATCGAGTCAATGACCACCTCACTATATTGACATATGTCCTTGATTTTCAATCAGAATAATAGATCAAATCATGAGATTACCTAAATCTTACAAGATCTTCTATGGTCATGAGGAGCCTCTCAAAGGATTTTTCAAATATAATTGGTCAAAGGCCAGATAACAGTTTTGCCTCTTGTCAATCATTATCTCATAAATTCGAATTATGAGATGGCCAAAAAGATTTTCAATAATCTTAGAGGAGCCTTTCCAAATACGTCTGATATAGCCACCCACAATTTTAGTTTTGTTCATGATTTAAGAGATGGTAAACAGATTTTACAAAGTCTAAGAAAACCTTTGTAGATTCTCCATATTTCCATAAAAATCTCAATCAAGATAAGACTTAGGATTTTTTGAAATCAAGAGGAGCCTTTCCCTCGTTTCAATTTTTCTTACCATATCTTGTAAGATATTTGGGTCAAGGGACACATGGTCTTGCGGTCCCACGCTGAAAATACAACTGTCATATATTTTCACTCAGATAAGGATAGTTTTTGAGGCCTCGAAAAAATGTTTGAGGCCTCGAGGCTGAGAGTCAAACAATTTCCAATTAACCATTGACTTATAAGGTATTTAGGTTTAGCCTAAGATCCACAAAAGTTCACTTACCTTTGTGTCAATCACATGTTCGGTGTGGATTCTTCAATGCACAATAGATCTTCTGACATCTTCACATTCTTCCAAGGCAAGGTCCAAGACACACGGTCACGCTCGCTCACGGAATTGACAATACATAGACTTGGTCAAACCGAGGCCCTAACAACTGGAATTTGCATGCATTAGCTAAGGTAAGTGCCTAACTATATTCTTTTAATTTTTTACTTTCTCATCCATTCATATTGCTTTTATCGGGATGTTTAGCATACATTACTTGCATTAAAAAAAAAAAAGATTACAAATTTATTGTTCTCATGCATTTAGGTTGCTAGACTCATGCATTTAGTATAGTTTGTTTGTTTATCGTTGTGTATATTTGCTTAATGCTTGTATTGTTAGATTATGATTGCATAAAAAAAAAATTAGCAATAAAATGGTCCATGCACTCTAAATAAAATCAATTTTGGAACCATAGGTTAGTTTTTAGGGTTTCATGGTCATTAGGACAATCTTTCATTCAAGTAATTTTAAATAACCAATACTAGTTTATCTTCAATCATGGTGTCTAGGATTAGTTCTATCACCAAGGTGTAAACAACCTAAGGATAAGTGGAACATAAGAAGATGCCAGGTGCTCCTCCACTTACCTTGGAACTTACCTGGCCATGATTGTGGTTAAATTTTTAATTGGAGATTTAGATTCTTGGAGAAAAGATTACAAGCCAGTATAGAGACCTTGGTTTATTTTAGGTCATTTATTTTGTTTGAAATTGTTTTGTCTTGTGTGGTCCTTGTTTGAGTAAATATGAGCACTTGGGTGCGTGATTCGACTAAAAGATTAGTTAGAGTTGTATCAACCCGTCCTTTTTCACTCTCCGAAAATCTGAGTCTATTTTTTTTTTTTTTGAAATAAAGAGTGAGAGAGAGCGGTACGTCATGACACGAGATAAGTCCGAGCTTCCAAAGCCAGGCCCTTAACTGGCCAACTATACGTGTGCGTGGACCAAGTCCACTAAAACGGTTCACACGCAATAAGGTTAATCTTGCGGAATTAAACATAGTGCGGAATTATAATAGAGTTCTATCCTATCCAATTTTAAATAGCAAGGAAGTCTATCACTTAATAATAATTACCTTAAGTTAAAATGTCCAAAATTAAAATCCAAACCATAGCAAATAGTCTAAGTTATTACAGTCCCAATAAGCTAATTACTCAAATTACATGTCCAAAATAAAAACTTAAATAAAATAGATCTAGCTCATCCAAGCTCCTAAGCTTGACTTCGATCGCGTCCTTCGTTCCGTCCATTTCCTGTGTCATCATCTAAAGTAGAAGTAGGGTGTTAGATAACGCGCCCAGTAGTACTCCAAGTAGGGTCAAACACATGGGTTAGTATAAAAATCATATAGATATATATAATATCAAAACCATGCAAGTCAATGCCATGTCATGGGTGTCATATGCCATGAATCCCACCCATCATCCATATCACAATCACATAGTATTCCTCTTGATGGATAATCCACATCAAGGTATTGCCATGACTCCCCACGAATGCCTTATCGGTCCCACCGAAAGGAGCGTGGACTCCGGTTACATTTCAAACACAGTATATCTCTCCCCACGAATGCCTTATCGGTCCAACCGAACGGAGCGTGGACTCCGGTTACATTTCAAACACAGTATATCTCTCCCCACGAATGTCTTATCTGTCCAACCGAACGGAGTGTGGACTCCAGTTACAATTCAATCATACATCCATTGGAATCACTATGGATTCCTCCCCACGGTTGTTTATCGAAATCCGAATGGAGCGTGGACTCCCTTCATTTGATCCCTCACATGCCATGCATGAGATGCAAATGCAAACATGCTATGTAATAATAAACATCATAGCATTAAAATCCCATAGTTGAAACATAGTAGTTTGATACCAAAATTAACATAGAAGTAAAAACATCACATATACATATTCCATGGTTTTCAATAAGGTAGGAATCCTACCAACAACCAAATATCGTGTCCTTGCGTTTTCGCCCAAAAATCGCTCACCGATCTCGTCAAGCTGATCATACACCATTTGTGAAATCCCGTTACCTTATTACATTTACACATATACATGCATTAATTTGGTGATCCATTTAATTCCATCAACCCCTACATCAGCCTAGGTTCATCTCCCTTTACCATCATAGTCTTTTATCCAGTTAAGTCCCCTAATAGATTTCCATCATACATTGGGGCTGAACCATGTTTAAGTCCACAAAATGCCTTAGTGGCGTTCGGCCATACAACATGGCCGAACCTCACTCTCTTGGTTTTGGGCCCTTTTTAATCCTTTAATCACCATGGGTCAAGCATCATTCCATCATTTGATTTATTAATCCAATCACATAAGTTAATCATTTAACTTGATAAAAACACCTAAGTCCATAAAATATTATCCATGGGGTTCGGCCATACAACATGGCCGAACCCATGGTTCTTTCCTTCCATCTTCTTTCCATTTTAACCCTCATTTCTTAGCTTGATCATTCAATCACTTAAACATGCATAGATCTACAAAATGACCCATCAAAATGATTCATACATGGCCAAACCCATGGTTCGTTGTTTCCATCTTCTCATGGTCTAAACACATTTAAATCCATCAATATTTCTCCATACGGTTCGACCATACATCATAGCCGAACCCATGGTCCATTGTTCTTCATCATCTCCTCATTTTAAATCATCATTTACAACATTTAAAACCCATTTAAAATCACCAACATTCTTCCATCATTTTCATCCTTTAAAACCCTTTAAAATCACTAACATACTTCCATCACTTTTCATCTTTTAAAACCCATTAAAATCAATAACATACTCCCATGGGGTTCGGCCAAGTTGTTCATCATTTTCTCTTAAAAATCACATACCCATGATTAGATCATTTGATGGGGTTCGGCCATACATCATGGCCGAACCTCATCCAATCCCTTTTTAGTTCTCATATGGTCCATACATAAAATCTAGGGTTTGGCCATGCAAGGGCCAAACCATGATCTTTGATCATTCTGCATTCCTTATATTGAACATGCATGAGGTCCTTATGCATAACAAGATTATGGTTCAGCCATCCAAAGGCCAAACCATGACTTTGATCATTTTAACCATGCATGTTGTCATAAGCCATATATACATATTGTCCTTAATAATCTATCTTACCCATTAGGGTTTTGTCCATTTTTCCATCTTATTCATTGGATGGATTTTAAATCCATGGCCCATAATATTTTGGCCAACTATTTTTAATCCGAAATGGAATGTTCCCTTAACCTCCCTTTAATCAATAAACCATACATACCGATTCCATGACTCCTTCGTTTTCTTTTGCTCCATCTTGCTCCTCCGTTCTTTTCCGTCCTTATTCTTTTTCCTCCTTGATCTTCGGCCAAAGAGTGTTGCTTGAGACGGAGAGGGTTTAAGATGAAAACCCTAAGAGAGGGTTCGGCTAAGGAGAAGGTTTGAGAGAGGGAGAGGAGGAGAGAATGGAAGAAACCCTAAGTGTTTTCTTATCTTGGAGAGACGTCGGCCCTAGGGTTTTTGGTGAGAGGGAGAGAGAATGAGATGGATCACTCTCCACTCTTTTTATCTCAAGGTGGATCGGCCAAGGGAGGGTTGAGATGAGCCATTCCATCTTGTCTAGGGTTTCTTGAATGCGACCTCACCTCCCAACCACCAGCATTCAATGTGGAGTCTTCCCCATGTGTTCCTTGACTAATCAGGAGGATGTTTGCCTTCCACATGGCACACACACCTGTAACGCCCCGCCCTTTTCCAACCTTCCAAAAATCAGAGTTTATTTTTTTTTATAAATAAGTCAAGTGGAAGAGGGCGGACGACATCACGATGCGAGCTAAGTTCGGACTTCCAAAGTCCGACCCTTAACTTGCCAACCATGTGTGCATGGTCTAAACCATGATAAACACACACACGGAACTAAACAAGTCATGTGGAATAATACTAGACAAATTGCGGAACTAACTGATTGCGGAATTATACTGAATAGATAGTAGGTACAAGTTGTCCATTAAAATTACTTAAACCAAAGATCCACTATCAAAACTATAAACAAACCATAGCAAAGTTACTAACTATTACATGTCCATATAAATGTATCCAAACAACAGTAAACAGAAACCCATTCCAACACTCAAGCGCTTAAGCTTGGCTCCCCTCCTGGTCCTCGACCTTCTCTTTCCCTTTCCCTTTTCCTGCATTATCCTCTAAGGATAGAAATAGGGCATTAGATCAACGCACCCAGTAGGTTTTCCGATCAAGGCTACCACATGGTTAGTATATACAACATGCATATATATAGTATATGATCATCCAAAAACATCTGAAATCAATGCTATGTATGTGAGTGCAAATGTAATGAGTCCCACCCATCACAAGTATACATAGCTTTCACTAGACGGGACTCTCACGTCAAGGTAATCCAGAGTACTCCACATTTCCTCTGAATAGTACTCACATGTCAAGGTAATCCAGAGTACTCCTCATTTCCTCTAGATATGACTCTCATCATTAAGTTATTCCATAATCATCACCCCATGCCATGCATGAGATGTCACTATATATATGTCATTCATAAATATATCTCATCATTCAAAACCCATTTGAAACATAAAACAATAACAATATAACTCATAAAAACCATGATAAAACCAATTATAAAAGTGGTTACAAGTAGGTAGGAAACCTACTAAAAGTTCTCTTAAATAGTCCGCTCCTTCTTAAGCGTCACCCGTTTCCCGACTAGCGCGCCGTTCACGTTCCGTTATCTTGTTATGTAACAGCAAGTCAATATACTATCATTTAGATTTCCATTTACATCTACCATCTTGTGGGGTTCGACCATGCCCCATGGCCGAACCTCACTCACTTTGAATTTGTCCTTCATTTGTTTTGGATCGACACCATCCAAATAACTTTATTTACAAACCTTAATCTACTAACCATAACTCGGTGGGGTTTGGCCATACAACATGGCCGAACCTCACAATTTTGGTTTGAGTCCCTCTTTTAAGTCCTTTGCTCTTTTCATACATATTTACCATAATGCCACTAGGCTAAGCCTTGTTTAATTTTTCTTAATAACCAAGGTTCATAATAAATCCACCTTAGTGGGGTTCAGCCATACTACTTGGCCGAACCTCACCAATCCAAATTGGGTCTTCTAATCCTTCAAAACCCTCAAACATGACCCAAGTTTCTTTCTATGGGTTCGGTCATACCCATGGCCGAACCCTATAAATCATCCTTGGTTCTTTTATCCATTCATCATACTTCACCATTTAGTTTTTGATCCCTTAAATCCTTCATACGCCCTTCTCCAATTACATTAAAAATTAACCCTAAGTCCATCAAATGACCATTAGTGGGGTTCGGCCATACCACATGGCCGAACCTCACCCTATGGATTTTTATCCCATGTCCCACCATTTATCATGGTTGATTAATTTAAAGTCATAACTAAGCATAGATGATTCTTAAATCATAATCATAAAACAAATCATAATCTCCAACATGATCTTTATCCAATTATCCCATCAAAACAGTCTATGGGGTTCGGCCATACACATGGCCGAACCCTATGGTCTTCTTAACTCAATGATTCCATTATTTATCATAATTTAGGCTCAACACCTTTAGCCATAAGAGCCATATGATTCAGCCATCCAATGGCCGACCAACATATTACACTTTTCTTCATTCAAAAACCCCTTTTAAACTTTCATTACATAACATGGGTTTTATCTCTCAAAAACCATCAAAGATTACCATATAATTATCATATCATTTCATGGGGTTCGGCCATCCTAAGTGGCCGAACCCTATGGCATATGATTTAAACCTTTTTAACAAATACTTTGCCTCATCAAAACATGTACAAATCTCCATGGTTTTGCATGGTTTTTAGCCTTCAAAAACCATCAAAATACCCAAATAATTTCATGGGGTTTGGCCATCCAAAGTGGCCGAACTCAATGATAAATTTTTATCCTTTTTAAACAACCTTTATCCAACGTTTAAGTCCTTGATGAATTCGGCCATTCCATGGCCCAAAACATGCTCCCTTTTACCAATTTATTTAACTAAATTGTCATGTAAACACTTACCAATTTCCTTTGCTCCTCTTCTCTCCTTTTGATCCTTGCTTCCTTCCTTCTTGCTTCCTTAGTCTCTAGCCAAATATGTGCTTGATCAATGGTGAAAACACCAAGAGCTGGTTCAGCCAAGGAGTTAGGTTCTTGAGAGAGGGAGAGAGATGAGAATTCTAAGGTTTCTTTGGGTGACAATCGACCAAGGGGTGTGGTGTTTTGTTTTTGTTAAACAGCCCTTGGACCCTTCATTAATCCTCATCAATCCTTGATCAAACCAAGGAGACATTTGGTGACAACCAAGGCACCCCTTGGCACTCCCAACGTTGGAGCTTTGGGTTTCCATCATGAGATGGAAACCCTCCAAATTCCCCATGCCATTCCATTAAATTTTCATGGAAACCCACTCCACAAGTACCCAACGTGTGGGACTTGTTTTGTGGTGTTTAAGACCATGGCAACTCTTTCATCTCCCATTTGACTCAATATAATTACAAGGTCCCTTTGGTTTCCATTTTTTACTCACCCAACTCATTAGCCCAACTCACCACATTTAATGCCATTCATTTAATGCACTTGAGTCAACTCCATTACTTAATTCAAATCCAACTCATTTCAGTCCCAACTCAACCTGATTTGACTCACCCTTTAAGCTTACTTGAGGGTCCACACTGTCAACCATGGTCAACATGGTCAACTCGACCCATTGGGTCCTAACTTAGCTCATTGATCCACTTTGACGCCTTAACCCATTTATGGGTGGTTTACACATTTAAATGTGATTTTCATATTTGCATCAAGCCTACCCATTTATGATCCATTTAGTTTCAAATCAATTCAGCTTAACCATAATAAAATTGAGCTTATCCAATGGTCAAATAAGTCCACCATGACCCATTGGGTCCCAATTGGGTCCTTTGAACCAATTAACCATTTTGACCCAATTTGATGTACATTACCCCTTTACTTAAACTTGATCCTTATAATATGTTCATAGGGTCTTAATTTGAACAATGGGCCCCACCATTTTCTCATTTACAATCACATCTATTAAATTTACCATTCCAATGGCATTTTCGTAAATATTCATAACATTGAGAAATTGGGGTATTACACACCCTCTCCAACGTTTTTGGTCTAGGGTTTCCATTGAGATGGAAACCCTCCACCTCCCCTTTGACTCACCAAGAGGATGCATGCCTTACACATGGTACACACACCATCTCCAACGAATTTGGTGTCTAGTGTTTCTATTGAGATGGAAACCCTCCACCTCCCCTTTGACTCACTCCATCTTTTCATCTTCCATGTGACTCAACACCGATCCAACTCACTACATTAAATAAAACTCATTCTCCCAACTCAAGCACTTGAATTATTTTTAATTAATTTATTCCTTAACTCCACTCATTTTCTTAATCCTCTTGGACTCACCGTTGAACTCACCCATCGTTGACCAAGTCAACCATGGTGGCCGGCCCCACATGTGCCTTAGTCCACACGCCACCTTACTTGATGACGTGGACTTGGGTCCCACTTGGCTATACCACTTTGATATTACCTCATACACTTGCCACCTCACTTGATGAGGTGGACCCCATGCCTTAGATCTTATTTGGGTCCATGACCCGATCAAGTCAATTCCTTACCCATTTACCTTAAACCTCAATTCATCTTCACCCATTAGGTCCCAATTGGGCATTTGACCCAATTGACCATATTGACCCAATTACATAGAATTAATCCTATCCATGGTCCATTGGACCATACTTGGGCCATTGCCCCAACTTTTATCCATCTAACATCCATTCCATCTATAAATCTTAATTTTTTAACAATTAAAATAAACCATAGCCAATATATTTATTGCATTGAAAATCTGGGCTATTACAAGAGTTAGGTCATCAACTAGTAGAACCCAAATTAGTCATCAATCTATTTCGAAAAACAGTAGGGTTTGTGAAGTCATGTTGATTGCATCAGCATCTGAGAGTTTCTGTAATGCCCCATCCCGCTATAGGCTTGTTATCTCCGAAATATCACAAACATCACAAAAAGAAGGATATCGGGTATTTTTTTTTGAAACAGGTGACTACATCCCTCTTAACAAATCCAAAAAAGGCAAAATCTAACATAATGATACACATAACAAAACAACCACCGACCGTTCAATATAGTATATAGTCATCCAAGCAAAAACATGTGATAATGAGTCCATACAAACAAGAGTCTCTCAAAACTAAAGGATAAGCATAATATGTGATATGTAGCTACTGTTACTCCTCCTCGGGTACCTCCTCAAGGGGCCCATCTTGCCCTTCCGCAATCGGGGTACCTGAAAGGTAAGGGGTGAGCTAACTAGTCCAGTGAATGGATAAAACAATATCACATGTCAATAATATAAACATATATTACATGTATGAAATGTAATGAACATCATAATAGAGTGGATATCTATGTACATAAGTACTCAACTGTACTACTAACCAACGACCCCACTGACAAGTCCAAGACACCACCTCCAAGACTCACAACGTTCCTCCAACAACTCCGGTCTCCCTACTAGTACAAATGGGAGACCACACAATACACAACTGCCTCAACTGCCAGAATGCAACGGGGAAACCGCATCCCCTATGGGGGTCTCAACCGCCGGAGCGTAACCGGGTAGTCCTCCCAACAATCAACATCATGAGCATATACACATAAATAATTCCTCCAACTCAACATCAACGGCACGTTGTTCGTTGCGGGTTACCTCCCATGCATGTACATGATATCATGGTCATGTCTAACAATACAATCATGCTCTAATATAATTAATCAAGATCAACGACATATGCATTGTGCGTAACAAGAGCATATAACAGGTTATCTAACCACATATCTCCATGCTTATCATGATCATGCTCATATGTTATAAATAAACACACAACATTTTTCAATAAAATTTCAAGCATCATGCTCAATATCCTATGCACATCTCATTCCCATCATAAATTCATATACGTTTTATGATTAAACACAAACATATTATCAACAATTTTCGAGCATCATGTCCAATATCCAACGCACATCTCACTCTCAATATAAATTCATTCACATGTATTAATTAATCAAACAACATGTTACCAGCAAGTTTCCAAGTTCAAATAATCATCCATCCGATTAAAATTTTCCATTAATCGCATATAGTTGACATGAGTGCGTCCGAACGGATATCTTGCCACATATTCATTTCAACAATTCCCTCACCGAGTGACTCAATAAATGAAAAGTCCCATTCAAGTCATCCCATGTCCCAGGTTAAAAGTTAAATAAATGCGAATGTATGCTAAAACAGTGATAAGTCCCCTCACTTGTGTGCCTTTTTTTTTGAAATCCAAGAGATATAAATATGCTGAAGGATTGAAGGGAGTGATGCATGGGCTCAAGGTCTGAAAACTTGGGACGAGTCTGCAAAACTAGATGATCCTGCAAATCTGGCTAGAAACGGGTGTGAAAATGATCCAGAAACGGGCTTGAAATGCTCCACGACGATCCCCAAAATGAGTCAAGAACGAGCCCATAACGAACTTGAAAAGGGCCCAAGGTGGGCCTGGAACTGGCCGGGCCTAACTGCTAGGCTTGATTGTTGGGTCGAGATTGGATCTCCTGAAATGGGCTTTGGATTGGATTGGGCCTGAGGCTGGTGGGCCTAAAGTGGATTGGGCTTGGAGAAGCTGGGTCCAAATGGGCTTAGAGAACTAGGCTTGAGCTTGGCTCGGATCTGTTGGGCCACGAGCTGGGCTTGAGTTCCAAAAGGCCCTAGAAACACTGAATATGGCCTAGGAAAAAGGGTGAAGGATTGGGGATTAGGGTATTTTTGAGAAAATAGAAGAGGAGGAGATAAAGAGGGAAAAAGGCAAGGGGCGGCGGCACACACTAGGGTATTAGGTTTTTGAGGCAATAAGGAGGGAGAAGAAGAGAAGAAATGAGAGAAAGAAAGAAGGAAAGAGATGGAGACACACACCATGGGTGGCGACTCAATAGATGAGAAGGAGATGCGGCAGCAACAAGGGGGGGCTGCGGCTTGGGTTCTCTCTCAAGGTCTAGGGTTTGGAAAGAGAAGAGGGCTAGAGAGGAAGATAAAAGGATGAGAGCGGTGGCTTAAGCAAGGAGAAGGAGATGCGGCGGCGGCGGCTAGAATGAATGGAAGAAGAGGGTTTAGGGTTAGAGAGAAGAAAAGAGGATGAAATGAGGTGAGGGGGGCTAGGGTTTGAAAGAGAAGAAAAAGATATTATATAAGAGCAAGAGTTACGGTTTTATGCTAGGGCTTGAACTAGGGTTCACTAAGTTTTTTTTTGAAAAGTTCTTATGAAATAACAAAGCCTGCAAACTCTTGATTTATTTTATTTTATAAGACAATATATATTTTATTTTATATTATTTATCTATTTATTATTAGCAGCATTTATTTTATTTTATTTATTTATTTTTGAGAAAAAACTTTGAAAGGTGTGAAAATAAAGTTTTAAAACTGACAAGGAGTTTTCAAAATTAAAATCTAAAATCCACTAAAAAAATCGAACATCGCATCGGGAGAAAACCATGTGATTTCGAACATTTTGTATGACATAATATCTAATAATTCAAAATTACGAAAATGTCCTTCGAGTCTCCGAACTCGAAATTGGACAATCCAGGGCCCACTACGGAACCTATACTCTCTTCACTGCCACCAGAATACCTATTTTGACATGCACATTTTGAAAATCTGTCTAACAAAATTCCTAAAAGTTTGGGTCGGATAATTACAGTTTCTCCCGAAATAAGGAGAGTCTAGCTGGGAAAAAAAAAATTGAACAATAAAATTGAGGGTGAAACTATCATAGGCAATGGTCCCAAAGAACCATGGCTTTACTTCGTGCCAGAAGGAAAAATTCTTTACGAAAAATGAATTATAGCATATGATACATTATACTCAGTTAAGCATATTGACCACCACTATTTGCCAGAGCGTATGGAACTCAGTGACAAAGGGCTAGGTTGTAAAAAGTGTGCAAAAATAATAGAGTATGTATTAATCACAAGGATTTTGTTAAAAAAAAAAAGAGTCAGTTTAGGTTGAGTTAGTTTTTATGTCGTTTCACTTAGATAACCCAAATTTAACAACGTCCTGATATTTTGCATCTAACAATTGAACTTTGAAGACCATGTTAAATTTATGTTTGCGGGTATCTAGGGATCACATTAGGACAGTCCAATTAAAAAAACAAAAAAAAAAAAAAGCCAAAGGAAGAGTAAGTTTACGAACACAAACTGAGACTGCCTTTGACTATTAAAAAAGAAAATTAAGTCTTTTTGAGTCTAAAAGAAAAAAAAAATCAATCAAGGGAAGAGTAAGTGAAGACAGAGACTACTCCTTGAGAGAAAAACAATTTTTTTTTTTGTCTAGTCTAAGGATTTTGCAGCATTCATAAGTGAATAAAAAAAATTATATTATACTTTTTCAATAAGATTTTTATAGAATTTATATACGGAACAAAATTTACACCTCCATATTAAATTGAGTTTAAAAAGATAAATTTTCATGAGTCTAGTGGTCAACAAGAGGAATACCAGTGGAGACTTAGGCCAGCGAGCTTTACTGCCAGTCTATTTTTCTGAGGGATTTACGTCAATCCATTTTTCTTTCTTAAGCGCTTCAAGTCGTTATGGATCTCATCATTCTTCAAGATTGGTCATATTATTGAGAATGTAATCCAATTTGATTTAGAACATGTGAAATTTTTTCGAATTTATTTAAAACAAGGAAATCACTGTATGAAACTTAGGATATGATTTAGGCCATTTTTGGATCGTTTGAGCCTTCATGCCTACCTATCTTTGGTTAATTTATCATGATAGTTCCCAGTTGAGCCTTAATCAACCTGTTTATTGTTTAGCCATATCTACCGTACCCAACTCCGGTTATGGAGTTTGTGCCTCATAAAAATATATGTGACCTATTCTAAGATACCAAAAAAGGTTAGAGATGACAAATATTACGATGGTACTATAAAAAATAATGGCACTGAAAAAATTATACAGGAAAAAAAAAAAAGGAACATCTTGACATCAAAAGAAGGATGTGAAAAAGAAAAAAGATGAATATTTTGAAAAGTGCTGAAAATAAGAAAAATAGAGGAAATATTCCACCATGCATATTAAAAACCTCTAACTTTTTGTTCAAAATATTTATTTTTAAAGTCTTTTATCCTTCTTTGTTTTGACCTGATCCCAAGCCACGTTTCGTCCTATAGGAGGTCCTATTGATCTTATGTCGAAATATGGTATTTCATGTGGAGAATAAAAGAAGATAAATGATAATGTATAACTCAACGTTCTCATGAAAGTGGCGTCCATGCATGAGATCCAACAGTTATTTTCTTCGTCATGTACCGTCTTTCTAATACATATGTTAGATACTTTGAATTTGAAGACACAAACTCCGCTCACATATACCTTTGAGAGAAAATAATCCAAACTCTGAGCGTTAGTCTTTCAGAAAGATATCTAGTGAGGTTTGAATTCAAAGTGCATTTTCCTAAAGTTAGTTACGAAACTTGTGTCTATTTGGAAAAGAAAACTATTTTTAATATTGGTTAAGCACACACTACACTTCGAATATAAGTCTTATAAAATAAATTTTGGAACCATATGATGTCTAGATCTTTATGGACTTGTTTTTGCTGAATGTGAAACTAAGACTAGACAAAATTGGATGTTTGTGGGTATCATCACTACAAGCCATCACGAGACTATAACTAGTCCACTAGGGGTAACCTAGGGTTTAAAGGCTTATTGCAAATGCTAAATGCAATCGAGAGGGTATTTGTTGAGTCTAAAAATCTTACATTTTTACCCTTTAATTATGATTGAGTTAGCCTTGATTTTGTATATAAAAGATATGTTTAATAGTTTTTTCTAGTTTTGATGGAAAAACAAGAAACAAGCATAAAACAGTGGATAATAGCCGGAAGAGAGCATAAAATGGAAATTTTAGAATTTCATAATTAATTCATTCCACTTTAGGGTTTTAAATGTAAATTGGATAATCTGGATCCATTTATGAAGTCTATATTAATTCAATACTTAGATTTATGATTGGTTTGATTAATTATTTAATTTTAAAATCAAGTTTGCAATCAAAGAGGCCAAGAGTTGAAATCAAGATCCATGGGCCAGAGATCCACTGCAATTGGGCCAAGATGCCAGACACTAGGGCAGACCAAGCACTCCATGCGTATTTCCCAATGTGGGCCAGACCAAACTAAATCCAAGCCCAGCAAGCCTAAGACTCCAGTCCAAGAAATCCAAGTCCAATTCAAGATCTAATGCTCCAGGTCCATATCCAAGTTCACCAACCTAAGCCCAAATCCATTTTAGGTCCAAAACCCAAAAAGCCCATATCCATGACCCATCCTACGCAATTAATCTCAACCATCCAATTTCCAATCTCCCATCCACACCATCCATTATATAGATAAACCTTAGGATTAAGATCATCTATGCACCATCTACCCATCCATGCACTTAGATCATCCATCATCTATCAAAGACATTAGATCTCGGCCAATCAATCTTAATCATTCATTCATAAACCCTAATCCCATGCACAAATCCTAGATTTTAGGAGTCCATTCGCATATCCTTTAGTGCATCACATGAAAATCCCAACTTTACAAGCTCTCCATGCGCATGAAGCAATGGAAAATTCCTAAGTTTTCTCTCCAAGTTTGCCACCTCACCTATATCATATCTTTTCTCCCAATTCAATCCAAGTTTAGCCATACTTGATTTTTCCACCTTATTTCCTTAAGCCTCATGATTTTTGCCTATCTCCTCTCAATCAAATTCAAATTTCATAGGTTAACCCTCCACCTCACCATATCACATCTCATCCATTCATTCATCTATCCAGTTAATCATAGCCATCCATATCATTGCACAATCCAAAACCCTAAGCCACTAGTCAAATTCGAAAATCACAAGGCCATATCCAATCCAATTTTTTTTCTCTCATTTCTTTCACCACACTCCAAGCCAACCTAACACTCCAAATTCGTGTACACCATTAGGGAAGCCCTAGATTTTCTATCTTTTAATCCAAGCCACTAATTTTTCTCTTAAACCTATATTTAATCCTAGTCGCTCATCCAATCCCAAGTCCTGTAAATAGCCCAATATCCCATAAGCCAAACTCGAATTTGACTCTGGAGCCAAAGGATTGGAGAGAAGACCAAGGAAAAACATAGAGATCCACAGTGCCATTAGAATTTTGTATTGAGTTTTTTTTATTGCAATTTCAGTTTTCAACTTTCTTGTATTCAATCAATCCTATATTTAAGTTTTCCAATAAATAATCAAAGGACATCCATTTAGAACTTGAAACATCCAATTTTTTATTTCTTTTTATGATTGTTTTGTAGAAGATTTTAAGATTGTATGATTTAAGTATTTAATTGAACATGAAACAGTTAGGACTTTGGTTATTAATGTTAAATCTAAGTTACTAAGGTTTGATTTTATAAATTAAAGTTTAGGATTTTTAATATTGATGATAAACATAAACTGGATCTTAGATTTTTACGTGAATTTCAAATCTTGGTTGTTTGCTTATTTAAATATCTTTGGTGATGACCGGTCTGTTCCAACCAACCACCTTTTACATTCTTCATATTTATTTTATGAAATTTTAATTTCTGTCATTTATTTTTCTTGCCAATTTATTTCTCATCTTTATTTTATTTCACTTGAATGCTGTATTTTAGTTTTTATTTTTAAATATTTAATTCTTTTAAGGTGCATTTATTTCATTTATTTAAGACTCCCTAATAGTTTGATTAACTAGTTAAGATTCAATTTAATTAGGCTTTGATTTTTCTGAATTGGAATTAGTGGTGAGATTGTTTATATACACTTTATTAAAACATTATTTTAATTACTTTAAATCATTGTTCTAAAATTGTAGATCGATTTTAAATGGAGATTTGCGTAATTTGGAAATATACTTTTAAGAGTAAAATTGATTTCTATCCTAGATTTAATTTTGAATCTTGGTTTTATAAGAAACATAAAAATTGAAGCATGTGTATTTTGAATCACTGTACTATAATGGTTCGTGTGCTTGCGAGATTTATAAATTTAAAATATCAACAAAGCCCATATCCAAAAACCATCATACCCATTCAATCTTAACCATTCATTTCGTCATGGATTAATATCCCCCATCCATTTAATCATGCATCAATCCAAACCATTCATTGCATACATCTGATTCATACCATCCATTTGCATGCATAAAACATAGGTAAACCTTAGAACCTCCCATCCAATCCAACCCATTCATTCATCATGATTAGATCTTTGACATCCAAACCAACCATTTTAACTTTGAGTAAAAACCGAAGTCGAAGGTGAAATTTCTTTGAAAACTAAGTCCGAAAAATAATTTTAATAAATTATTTTCTATCTTTCATAAATCTCTAAAATCAAACGAGCGACCTCTACAGTGGGCAAGTACAGATCTCTACTTTTCTCATGTGTATCTAATTGAGAGGAAGGTGTGTGTCAACATTTGGGGAACTAACAATCAATTCTAGGTTTTCTGTGAATTTTCAAACATTTTAAACATTATAAATCACAACTTGATCAAAATTATGAAAATGGAATCCGAGCCTCCAAGCTCGAAAGGTGCTTACCGAGGCTCGCCAGTGAGCCCACGAGCTACCCAACGATCTTGTCAAAATCCGACATGGAGATCCCTAGATCTCGTCAAAATTCAAAAATATCATTACGGATCGTTACACATTTCCTCCCATCCGACATGGCTACAATTGCATCCAAACTCCCTCCTTTTCCACTTATTTTCCATGAAAAGTGACATCCAGCAGTGCTAGATTTAAGTGGAATCCTTCGTGTTACTCCTTTCTGTTTGACTACACATATCTCCTCTTTCTGCTTGAATAGACGACGCCATGGGCAAACCCTGGGTCTCAATAAGGTATTCTCTAGAAGCCAAACTATATGAATGCAATTTAGTAATTAAAAAATACGCACAAGTTCTTTGTACTGTATTGTATTATATTCTATTTATTGTGAGTGAGTGACGTTGTTGCATGAGCTTTGAAAAACTTACTGTTTGTTGTCAAGAATAATGAATGATACAAGCATTTCCTTTTCATATGGTATGGTTTTACTGAGTGCCAATATTACGGTATGCAAATGTATGATACGTGCAACACTAGAATTTAATGCCACAGAGAATGCGACCCTTGAAGTTAGAATTTTTCCAAGTAGGGATGGTTGCTAGGATTTTTATTTTTTTAATTTTTGTTTGGACGACCATCAATATGAGTCTAGAGATAGATAGTTGATGGAGTGAGGGAAATTCACAACGTTGATTTTTTGGATTCGTTGTGTTAGATCACAAGGATAGAAGAATTAAATGGATTTGAATTTTGGAATTTGAGATAAAAAAAAAAAATTCCATTAGTTTGGTAAGAATGGTCCAACAAGTTTTCATTAGATATTAAAGTGAGTACGCCATCAACTCCTCACAACACAAAATCATAGAAAGACTACGTCCATAAATGAAAGCGGCCGTTGACCTTCGAAGTGGGTAATTACGTGTTCTTTAAAGTCATTCCCCATAAAGGTCTCATGCATTTTGGTAAAATTGGAAAGCTGGCACCTCGTAATATCCGGCCTTTTGAGATTTCGAGAGGGCTAGAGAAGTCTCCTATTGCCGTGCATTGTCCCCACAACTTTTGGGTTTACACGGTGTATTTCATGTATTCATGTTTAGTAGATATAATTTAGATCCATCTCATCTATTGGATTGGCGAGACTTCGAGGTTCAGAAAGATGTTTCTTACAAGGAGAAGCCCATGAGGATTTTAGATTTGAGAGAACAAATATTTTGTGCCAAAACTATTCGCCAAGGGAGGGTCAGGATGGATGAATGATTGTTGGATGATGGATTCAGTTATCAAAGGATGCTGAAGAGATGTAAAACAAATTCTAACTGGTAGAACTGAATCCCCTTAGTTAGTCTTAAACAAACTTTATAGACAATTAAGCCTAAGAATTTTGTCAACCTCTGTAACATAAAGTGCATAAAAGGAATTCTTCAGAATAACTCTTGATTTTCATTTAGAACATGGCTCTAATACCATTACAAAAGGGTCGATGGTTAAATATATTGATTTTCACTTGGGCGATGTTGCGCACGTATGATAGTTTGAAAAACATGGCTTGATTGACCATTCAAGATGATTTTTTATGGCTCACAAGTTGAAAACTTAAACCTTTCCAATTGACTCATCACCATATGTGAGCCTTACATAGGTGGGCTCATGAAGAGTTCAACATAAGGAAGGGCGTGGGGGATTATTGCCTTATATATATATATATGTGTGTGTGTGTGTGTGTGTGTGTGTATTTAACAAGGATCACCATAAATGAGTTTGTTTGAAGTTTGGTACAAACTTTGGAATGAAGGGTCTATAGTAAATCAAATGAATTCAATGACGACAAAATTTTATAGAAATTATATAATATGAAGGCCTTTCAAACACACTCATCGATGTGGGGTCAGGTGGTTCCCATCGGTCATTCTCATGAATGTCTCCCTTGGTGCTAAAACAAGATTGACCCTAGAGGGGGGGGGGGGGGGGGGGGGGGGGGGGGGGGGGGGGGCGAGGGCGGAAGGTGAATAGGCAAATCCCAAAATCGTTGGTCCTTTTAAAATTACTTGATTGATTAGATTTTATGCAGCAGATATTGCAATCAAGTGTTTGTGTGTTAGCAACAGTGATTATTAACATAATAAATTAGCTCTAACACTATAAGAAAAAGGGCACAAGATTTATAGTGGTTTGGTTATCCGACCTACATCCACTGTTAGGACTAGCTCAACTTTGAACTATCCCCAAATCCACTAAGTGGGGACTTATACCCTCATAACTAGAGTAGAAATTCCACCTAACTCAATCGGGTGAGAATTTCACCTACCACATGTAAAATAGGAATTCCACCTATTTGAATTGACTGGGAATTCCACCCACCACGTGTGCCAGAGACTATGCTCTAGATTTTTTTATATTGGTTCTGAAGCCAACTCCTTAATCCACTTTCACAGGATAAATGTTTTAAATAAAAATTAAAACAAAAAAGCACTTGCCCTTCTAGTTCTTTCTCGTTAATGTGTGTTTCTCAAAGATCCACCTAATGTGTGCCCGAGTTAATCCCGACGCTCCACCTTTTAGCCGTCATTGAGCAATCATAACTGATTCCGTCCTAATGGGTGACTCGAAAACTGATTCTGTCCTAGTTGTATATCCTTTCCCCTCTCTCTCTCTCTTTTCACAACCTCAATCACTATGATTGGTTGTATTAAATTTTTCAAGTTTAAACACAAGAGAGAGAGTGATCCTTTTGTTGGCCATTTGTTAAGCTCACTGATAATGATGAGGGTCCAACGGATTTTCTAAAGATGTGAAACAGTTGCAGAAGGATTGGTATTTTTAAAGAAGGCAACTTGTTTCAGAAACTGTCATGCATCGACAGGTCGGGATAACCGAGGGGTCGGTGACTAAGAATATTACCGTTCAACCCCCGACCATTGAGCATTAAATGCACTCCCAATGGCATAATTTACACCCGGCCGACATGTCTATGTCGCCAATGGGTCGACACTCATACGAGGGTCTCGATTTGGGCTAAAACCATGCAGATAGAGTTTTATGTCCCGAAACTTGTCATGCCCAGAACAACCTTTCGCCCTTTACCGACTGGTCGAGCTGACAGCGAACTTAATTCATATTTTCGAGTTCGCTTCCAATTCACTATCAAACTTGCTCTCTAGGCTTTTTATGATTTTACCATTTGTTCAACTAAGCTTAGGAATGGTTCTCTCTAGGTGTGAGTTCCACCTAAAGTCATTTATGGCCACATACATGTTTTTCAGTGATTGCCATAACGATGAGCTTCAATCTGGTGGAGCATGATCTTCTTTCTTGATCACCTTGAGTTCTTCAAGTTTATAGTAAGTGCTTCTTCTCGAGTCATGGAATTGACAAACTTAGGGACTCGGCAAAGCTGGGGCACTAACATAGTCAAAACTCCATTCCACATCAGACAAAAGGATAAAGTACTTTTTTTTTTTTTCTTTTAAGAAAATCTTGATCGCACCCATGTGATGTAAATGATGTGGGAACCTACCATTGGTCTTAAAAAAAGGAGTGTAGACTTTTTTTTGTTACACACGAGTTTATTTGATTGTGAACTCCATATATATTTGGGGGGAAATAGCAAACTCTTCACTGTTTTTGGTGCTTGAGCACATTGATCCCATGTGGGATCCACTTAATATTAAATTCTATCCATTAGTAATTTTTTGTGAAGCTTAGGTCCAACCGTTTATAGTTTCCATTTGGTGCATCTTCACCATTGGATTAAACAAGGTAGATCAAAATACTTATCAATGTTCCATTTTTAATCTTAAAACATCAAGGGATAAAATGATTCAATGAATCTCATTTTTTAAAGTATAATAGGCCTGATAATGATTTATCTATTCATCTATATAATTTTTGTGATCGTCAGATTGGATCCACTATCTAACACGGTCCTTTAAAACACCTGGACTTTTTAGTCCAAGCGTCTTCCAAACCAGCCTATATATAAAAAAATTAATTAAAAAAAGTTCTTACTTTTAATAGAATTTATTTAACACCCCAAAATATTATTAGATTTTTTTATCTCACTCAAGATCGATTAACCAAAATCTTGCTGTGTAGAAATTTGATACCCTCTACGATGATAACAATATTTGTGGGCTAATAGCTAGAAATATCACATGTGAGTAGACTGGAGATTTAATCATCGATTGTAGAACTAAAACTTCAGTAATAATAGAGATGTTTTGTACCACATTCTTCGACGTTACAATGCATTCATTGTTCTAACAAAATTCAATAAAAAAAAGTAGAGAGATTGCACAAGATCAAATAGTAGATGTGATTACCAAGTGTTCAATATGAATGCACGGGCTCTATCAACTTTAATAAACGTACAGTGGCGAGTTGGTCATATAGAATAATAATTGATATAATTAAACACTTCTTTTTATTTTAATTTGATGAAATCGACGATAAAAAATAATCTAAAACTTCCTTTTAAATTAAATAGTATCAATAGAAATGATTAGTGGATTATATTTGACATTTGGCTATCAATTGAGTTTGAATTAGATGTTGCAAATGCAACTTCTTAGTTCTTATGAATAGATAATGTCAGAAATAGATGATGCCATAGTTGAGTAGGTATTGTATGCATTTAAGAATATATCAATAGATTTAAAGAATGCATTTTATGTGATAATTGGACATCTCAACGGTAAAATTTATACAAATTCTCAAGTTCGACATCACCATGCACAATAAAGTCCAGATGGGGCTCACCTGGGCCTCACATGTATCGTACCCCTTTCACACCCTATCTTGCTTAGTGAGTTAAAATCTTTAGCGAATTTAAATACATTCTGAGTTAGATTTCATCATTACATTTATATACATTCAAAACTGCCCATTTTTTACTTTTATTTTGTACTCTAAAAAATCATGCCTTTTAAATTCCCATAGATTTCATTTTTAATGAGTAGCATCGTCTCAAAAATATCTATGGACTCCACCCCATCTCTTCGCCCTACCAATGTGGGACCCACCAGGCCATTTGGGAACTATAGCATATGGACGATGTTACCCAGCGGTCCGTGATACTCATCTATCCCCTTAAATTGCACTTGTACTTAATTTGACATTAATTTGAATTTTAAAGATCATTGATCTGACATGATGAATTACTACCATTAGATGTTAAATTTTGAGCGCATTGAAAAACATGACTTCTTTTATCCAATCAATATGAAATTTTATAAGCTCTTTATACAAGTCAAGACTTTTTAGGCCCATACATTCATATAGACTCAAATGGAGCCATCCGGATGTTTGCACAAAAATTTGGTGCATTCTAGTTTATAGGGTATCCCCCCTACATATACATATATTCATTTGCATGTGGTCACATGTACACGACAATGTGTAGGTGGATTTGTGGGAGACTTATTAAGCCCATACATTCATATGGACTCAAATGGAGCCATCCGGGTGTTTGTACAAAAATTTGGTGCATTCTAGTTTATAGGGTATCCCCCCTACATATACATATATTCATTTGCATGTGGTCACATGTACACGACAATGTGTAGGTGGATTTGTGGGCCCCACCTAGGTGGGTCTAATAGGTGGGGTTTGGTTCATTTGAAAGGTCTTTTCATGGCCAACTGGTCAATATGAATGCAGGGCTCTATCAACTTTAATAACCGCAAAGACTTGTCAATTGGTCATATATAATAAAAAATGATTTAATGAAACTTCTCTATTTATTTTAATTTGATGAAATCGATGGATAAAATTAATCTAAACCGTACTTTTAAGACAGATAGTATGAAAGAAATGATTAGTGGATTTATATTTGACATTGGCTATCATTTGAAACTTCTTATAAATAGATGATGCCATAGTTGCCAGGACCACTAACAATATTAAATAACATATATTTTTAGATTTATGTAATTATTAATTAATTATTAAATTATTAAATAATTTTATCTAATTGGAGAATGACTATATATATAATGATTGAATTTGATGGCAGAATTTTTAAATTATAATGAAAAGTTTTGAGCTTTCCAATTTTTATGGATTTATTCAAAGGTACAATAAGTATTTCAGAATTGATAAATAGATTTGAAGAATGAATTTTAAGTGATAAATTTAATGTATTCTAAAATTATATCATGTGTCTAATGAAGTTATATATGGTGACACTGGTGAGACTTTCTTGATCCAACAGGTCTTAATGCCTTCAAATGAAAACAAGTAAACTAGTGGCACAGAATCCTTTGTCACTGCTAAGTTTGTTGTGGACGATGTTAACCACATGGGAACATTAGGTGAGCAACGACCGTATGTGGATTCAATGTGGGACGAGTACTCTCACTAGTGGGCCATACCCGATACCTTGCTACTCCTAGTAGTTTGAGGAACTACAACAGAAGTTATCACTGTAGGTACACGGTAGGGATGCCCTCAATAATGATCTTGTACCAAACCATTCTGACCCGCTAAAAGATGAGTAGTTCATATATGATCTCCAACGTCAACAAGATCAAAATTTGGAGTTGAATTTTCTTTAGGAGGGGGAGAGTGATGTAACTCCTCTACCTTAAGTCCGGTAGAGATCATTGGAGATGCAATATTGAGTCCATCAAGCATTCAACAGATACTCAAACCATACGTAGATCTTGTATGGGAAGACTTTGTACGTAGAACACGTAATAGGCAAGTTATTTTCTCTAACATTATGTTTGACGGGAACATGAAGGATTCTAAAAAAGTAGGCCAAAAGTTCAGAGATGGTAACTATAGCTGCAAATCATCTCTATAGCTTCAATCAAAGTGACAAAGAAAATGTAATAACCCTACCCAAACTTTCTAGTGTGATATCCGCTTTGGGCCCACCATGTCCTCACAGTTTTGATTTGGGCCTTGACCCACATGGCCAGGCCCAAAAGGCCTCACACTAGGGAATGCGGGCTTCTCTCATATCAACACCTATCCCACACACCTCACAACCGATGTGGGACATTTTGAGGTGGGTGGTGGGTATTATAATCCACCCCCTTAAGAGCAGAACCGTCCCCGAGTCTGTCACATCATAGAGGAGGTACAGGGCCACACAGTCCGAGTGTTGAACCGTGCTCTAATACCACTTGTAATGACCCTACCCCAACTTTCTAGTGTGATATTGTCTGCTTTGGTCCCACCATGCCCTCACGGTTTTGATTTGGGCCCTGACCAACATGGCCAAACCCAAAAGGCCTCACACTAGCGAATGGGGGCTTCTCTCATATCAACACCCATCCCACCCACCTCACAACCGATGTGGGACATTTTGAGGTGGGTGGTGGGTATTACAGAAGAATTCGGTGGCCGAAGTCACGACAGGATGTCTCCCTTGCAAATTGCTTAAACTCGAAGGTAAGTTTTTTCCAACCAGGAGGGAATGATGCAGACATCCAACCTATCCAGTCTATTACTTCATAGTCAAATTCTTCTTCGGTGGAATTGAATCATGCAGACAAAATTGCATTGGCCTACATGTCCCATTTTGATAAGGGCACTCATAAATGGACACCGTTTAATAACCCCATCCATTTTCCAAGTCATGGCCCAATAACACCATGTGGCCTAATCAAGCCTGTTAAGGCAATGGCCAAGCTTAAATAGGCCAGACCTGATCAACCTCACCAAGCCCGCTCTAACAAATCAAAGAAAGACCCAGTCTCTCCTACAACGCCAAGTGTTAGGAGGAGATTGAAAGTTCCAAAGAAAGGAGGAGACTAGGGAGGAAAGGAGGTGGAAAAGAGTAGCTGGAGAAAGGAGGTGGAAAAGAGTAGCTGGAGAAAGGAGGTGGAAAGAGTAGGTGGAGAAAGGAGGTGAAAAGTGTAGATGGAGAAGCTTACTTACTTAGTGTTTTTATCTTTTAATCTTGTCTTTTCATTAGATTTAGATGATATGTGTAGAGTTGGGATTGAATGGTCTAAATAAGTCTACATTCTATCCTTGATAGTTGTTTATTTTTAGAATTTCTTAGAGATAAAGTCTCTCCTTAGTGTGGTCGGCCCAGGCAAGGGCAATTAGATCTTTTCCTAGTTTTTTCCCTATAAATACTCCATGTACTCCATTCGAATTGCACAACATTGAATAAGAATTGAAGTTATTTTCTAAAGAGAGGATTTCTTTTTTGTAACTTTGTGGAGTTGTTTGAAGATTGGTGGATTCCAATTTTCGCCAGTAGCAAATAATTAGCAGTTACTTTCTGAATTCAATTAGTTTCATGGTTTTTCATAGATTAGGTGTGTGTTTTATTCGAATTCATCAATCTTCTCTTTTAATTTTCTTCTGCTATTCTCAATCTCAATTCAATTAGAAGAGACATAATGTTATGAAATCCATAGATTAATTTGAATTCCTTTGAAACTTGTGCAATCGGTTGGGATATTGTTTGAGCAATTCCTTATCAAGTCAGAATTCTTTTACGAACCGTAATTGACTGTGTTGGATCTTTTAGACACCATACTCTGAAACGGCTAGCCTACTGGTGAATTTGCACTAATTCAACCCTTGGCCTGCATTATGAAGGATAAAAGTGAGAAAATCCCCAACTTATCCTCCTCATCAGAAGTTCAAAAACCCTTTCACTATAAGAGATAATCAGTTCACCTCTTCCTTAGGCTAATATTTTTCTTCTTATACCTTTTTTACCTTTTTTTTATCAAATGAGATAAAGGAAACTCCTGTTCAAGGAAACTCCTACAAAAGGGAAATGCTTGCAAAATTTACTTCTAACCTAAAGGTAGTCTAAGTGTGTGACTTATAATAGTTAAATGAAAAAATAGAATTTGAAAACTAACTTCAAATAGTCAAAATAATGACATCTCGTGATAATAATAATCATGATCCATAGTGAAATCCAACTAAGCAACCAAGCGATTCACTCTATCCAACTAAGCAACCCTAGCGATTCACTCTGATGAAAAAGACTGAAAGTGTGATCCAATGGTGATGATCATTTACATCCACGAAC
The DNA here is from genome assembly GCA_022113865.1 of Chimonanthus praecox. Lineage (NCBI taxonomy): Eukaryota > Viridiplantae > Streptophyta > Magnoliopsida > Laurales > Calycanthaceae > Chimonanthus > Chimonanthus praecox. The sequence continues at coordinate 10,353,343 of CM039096.1, read as the reverse complement.
CGAAGAAAGGAATTGTGCTATCCATTTACCAAGGCTCACGATGTGCAGTTTTGTACGTACCAGATACCATTGCTGCAATATACACGAAGATTAAAGAGAGGGGAATTAAGGGAGGAATCAGTAGGTGCATGGAGGAGGCCAGATATAAAGAAGTTGTAGACGTTGTAGTTGGAAGGGCCTGGTGCATTCATTGTAGAAAATGCCATTTGATTGAAAAAATCGGTCCTCATCTCCTCCTTGGGCCTCAATGCATGTGCCTCTTTTATGACACCGGTCGGCCGCTCTCATCTATCTCTATATATTCATTTCATTGCTTGACGGAGAATTAGAACTCAGCCAGCCCATCATCGTGGGAAGCTGAAGCAACCACCTCCACCTCCTCCTTCTTCTATTCTTGTCTTCTTCTTATCCAATGAGGGCTCTTCAAGGAGCCTTCTGGGTCTTATCGGCTCTCCTGTTGGTGGGCTTTTGTTGGTGTGATGGACAATCTGTGGTAGTCGTCGGTGTTGGAGACTGTGTAGATTGCACTCAGAAAAATATTAAAGCCAGCGACGCATATTCAGGTATTTTTTACTCCAGATAAGAGTTCCCTCGGAAGCTTCTGCTGAGGGGAACGTCGAATTTCTGTTATGACTGATAATTAATAATAGTGTCCTACAGGAGGGTAACAACGTAAAAAGTAAACGAGTTAATATTTTCATTTTTTTTTTTTAATATTTATATTTTCTGCAAGATTTTTCTATTAATTTCTTGATAAAATTCCGATAATTTGAAAACGTCTCGATATTACCAGTTGACATTAACATAGGTGGTTTTAATTTTGTGGTGGCGACACTCTTTGTTTAAATAAAAGAATTAAAAGTAATTTTAATTTTTTATAATTAAATTATTTTTTTATTATTTAGATAAATAATAATTTAAAATCAAAATAAAAATTTAAAATGACTCATATGAAACATAAAAGGTGGTACCTATTGTAGGACCCATTGTTCTCTATGCTCGATGTATATGTGAAGTCATGTTGTGTTAGGAGGCTATATATGCTAAGTCAAATATCAATGTTGAAGTAGATTGATCTATTTAATTCATTGAATGACTCTAAGTGAAATTGAATTTCATAAAACTTCACCCCTATCTACTTTGATTATTGGGTCCTTCAAAACCATAGTTAAAGTTATTTAATAAAATAATTATTTTATAAGCACTAAATATATGAATAGATCTTTCAAATCAATCTAACTCCATGATCACATGTGAGTTCTACAGAACTCTCACAGTGAGAAGACTTGATAGAATGTACAAAATACTTGTGTGTTTGCACGCACATATAACTTTTGCATGAGATGGGCTTGCCAAAGAAGCTTTTGCACCATAAAATCTAAAAGACAGGAAACTTTTATGGTATTAGGTTAATGGTCTACTTGATAAAGGGAAATATAATGCTACATGAATTAATGGTGGTATGCTTTTTCTCATTTTCTATGAGAATGGATATTTTAAACCTTGATTAAATTTGTGTTTTTCATGGGGAGCAGGCCTCAGTGTAAGTATTGATTGCAAGGTTACAAATGGGCAATTCAAGAGCAGAGGTGCTGGAAAAGTTGACAAAGACGGAAAGTTTGAAGTAGAACTCCCCAGCAAGCTTGTGAATGACAAAGGAGAACTAACAGAAGAATGCTTTGCACAACTCCACAGTTCCTCAAACAATGCATGCCCCGCACACAATGGCATCCAAATCTCAAAGATAGTCTACAAGTCAGAAGAGAATGGAAAGTACACATTCAGCCCATCTGGAAAAGTTGGCTTCACATCATCTACTTGCACTTCAGCTTTCTTGTGGCCTTATTTCAAGGTCCCCCCACTGCCCAAGTATGATCCATGGCACAAGCCCCTCCCAAAATTTCCTCTCCCACCATTTGAAAAGTTCCCCTTCCCCCCAAAATTCTTACCTCTCCCTCCTATGCCTGTAACCAAGCCTCCATGCAAGGTATTTCCTCCTTTTGAGCCCAAGCCACTTCAAAGCCCGAGCCCGAGCCCGAGCCCGACCCCAAGCCACTTCCTCCACCAGCTCCCGTAATGCCCTTTCCTGAGCCCGAGCCTAAGCCTAAGCGTAAGCCCATGCCTAAGCCTAAGCCCTATCCTGAGCCCAAGCCCAAGCCTCCTAAGCCTAAGCCCATGCCCAAGCCTAAGCCCTGTCCTGAGCCCAAACCCAAGCCTCCTAAGCCTAAGCCCATGCCTCCTAAGCCTAAGCCCATGCCTAAGCCTAAGCCCACGTCTGAGCCCAAGCCCAAGCCTCCTAAGCCTAAGTCCATGCTAAAACCCTGTCCTGAGCCTGAGCCCAAGCCTCCTAAGCCTAAGCCCATGCCAAAACCCTGCCCTGAGCCTGAGCCCAGCCCAAGCCTAAGCCTATGCCTAAGCCCTAGCCCATGCCTGAACCCAAGCCTGAACCCAAGCCACTTCCTCCCACTTTTAAGAAACCTTTTCCACCTATCTTCGAGAAGCCACTACCTCCCTTTCCGAAGCTCCCTCCCATCTACAAAAAGCCATTGCCTCCCATCCCACATTTGCATCCAAAGTATCCTCCATTTCCACCTTATTCTCCATGAAATGCGACACCCAGCAGTACTAGATTTAAGTTGAATCCTTGATGGTGTGCCTACGTTCTAATTTACCACTCATTTCTCTTCTTTCTGCTTGAATAGAAAGCGCCATGTGCAAACCCTTGGTCTCAATAAGGTCAATGCTCTAGAAGCCAAACAATATGAGTGCATTTAGTAATTACAAAATACGCACAAGTTCTTTGTACTGTATTGTATTATGTTCTATTTATTGTGAGTGGGTGACGTTGTTGCATGAGCTTTGAAAAACTTACTGGTTGTTGTCAAGAACAATGAATGATACAAGCATTTCTTCTTCATATAATGTGGTCGTACTAAGTGCCAAAATTACATTATGCAAATATATGATATGTACAACACTAGAATCTAATGCCACAGAGATTGCGAGCCTTGATGTTAGAATATTTCCAAGTGGGGATGGGAGCTAGGAAATTTTTGTTTTTTGAAGGGCCATCGTTTTGAGTCTAAAGGCAGATAGTTGATGGAGTGAGGGAAATTCACAATGTTGATTTTTTGGATTCGTTGTGTTGGATCATATGGATAGAAGAGTTATGGATTTAAATTTGAGATAAAAAAAAATCCATTAGTTTGCTAAGATTGGTCCCACAAGTTTACATGAGTTGATTCCACAAATGATAATGACTTTAACTTCTCCAATAAGTGATGAGTAAGAAGGTATGGTGCTACCTACAAGACTTACAAATCTCTTATGGTTCTTTTGTTATTAGTGTTAGGCGGTGGCTCAATTCCACCAAGCTGGAAGTACCGTGTAATACAACTAAGACGATTGCTTAATATGTAATTAGCAATTGTTATTTAGAGAGGAGACACGACATTAATGCAGGAAAGTGACTTGCTGCAATCTCGACAGATCTGAGGATATATATACAAGGTGGCATCTGAGGTGGGATTCCTATTCACAAAAGGAAACTGCTATGCTTGGACAAAGAGACCGACTGCATATTCCTAATAAATAGTCGGGGGCACCATCTTTAAAAGGAGGCAATGGCGAGTGAAGAAGAACACACACGACTGAGAGAGAGAAAATAAGAAAGCAGAGGACAAGCTGCAGATTGTGAGGCAGCAACATTATCTGCAAGTTGTGTGCAAGGTTGGGAATAAATTGGAGGAGCTGCATCAAGAGAGAGGTGATCTGTTGACACACGGCATCAAGAAGATAAGTATTCTTGCCTTGAATACTTAATGGGAATTAAGAGAGTACCAAAGTGAAAGCGCTTCACGCAACGTGCAAAGGTGTTGCAATTGCAGGCTGAATATAGAGCAGCGAACACATCAGAGACACTGATTCAGATTTGTGGTTATATCTCAGTGTAATTGAAACAAAGAAGGTTGGCCTTAATCGATTTGAGGTGTTTTATATCGGGTTTGATTTAATCCCACAAGGGATTTTATATTGTATTCTCTTCTTATTATTTTCTCTTAATAAAATATTTACATGCTCTGTGGATGTAGGCCAGGTGGGCCGAACCACGTAAATCGTCGGTGTTCTTGTGCTTGTTTTTATTCCGTTAATTATTTGTGTGTTTATTATTTTTGCTAATAAACGCTACCAATTAGAATCTCTGGTAGACTTATTAAGTACTAGAGAAATTAGACCTAGAGCTTCTATCCTTCTAGTATTTTTATCGTATCAAATGTGAAGGAAATCGAGAATGAGTGGAGGATTGGACTTTCCAATAGAAAGATATTTATTTGAAGTTCTCAATGCAAATATCATCAAAATAACTAAAATGTTAGAATGAGTGGGCATCTTTCAAAGGGGTGGGCAAAGACAGAAGAGATCTAGTGCATGAGAAAAATGTAATACTTCATCAGAATATCAGAGTTTATTGATTGAGACTCAATCATACAATCATTCATCACTAATCTTCATGTTCGACAAGCCTGAACAACATAACCACATGATCTGGATCGATTGATGTTTGAAGCACGGATCAATCTTATTGCGGAAATCATAAACATCATAATAATGGTACTTACTTGAGTCCATTGAAGAAGAGAATGAGATTAGATCTTCCTTTGGGTATCTAGAAGCTTCTTGAAGTCCAAAAATAAGAGAAAACACACGCCCTGGAGTTTATACCTCTTTCCTCCTTAATGCCCTCTCCCAAATTCATGAATAGTGCTTAAGTGATGGATAATTAATGGAGAGAGAGCCTTTTATAGGCAAACGGAGAACTCTAAGGCGATTAGAACTTTCCTTCCTACTTCCATCAAAATAGGAAACTAGCCCCTTTAGAATTATCCTAAAATAGACTTTCTTTATGTGAGGATCCGGAGTTTTAACTCCCGTATTTGTATGTAATCTTTCTCAAAATGAATGAAATGATTTGTGGCATTTTGACTTGAAGATGAAAGTGAGTAAGAAATGGTGTATTTAATGAATGAAATAAGAAAGACCTAAAATTCCCAGGTCGACACATCGACACCATCGATGTGTTGGCGAACCTCAATCAATACATCGACAGTATCGATCGTATCGATCTGAGATCAAATTAATATGACAGTGTATTCCAACCCAAGACTTGAACCTCTGGACCGATGCATCACTCGAACTGTGTGGGATCCACCTAGTGATGTTGCCTGCCTGTGTGTATTGACCCCCTGTTAGTGTGATGTGACAGAGCCAGGGGCGGCTTTGGTCTTAAAGATGGTGGAATGTAGCACCCCACCCAAGTCCCACATCGGTTGTGGAATTGGATGAAGCGGGCTATATATGAGAAGGCAAAGTCCCTCTCCATCACAAGGCCTTTTTGGAGCAATAGTGGGTTGGTTCGCCAAAGCAAAGTTGTGTGGGCTTGTGTGTGTGGGTCCAAAGCGGATAGTTTGTGCTAGCAGGCCGGGTTGTTACAGTCGATGTGTCGGTGAATTCTCAAGTCCAGAGTGAGTAGTTAGAAATAGAAAACCGCCCAGGTCGACACATCGACATCACCGATGAGTCGACAACCAAGCGCACGATGCATCGACAGAGTCGATGTGTCGAGCATGTCCAGCGCCTCAAGTCAGATTCACACAACCACCCTCTCCCTCTTGTCCCTTTCATGCAGTAAAATTGTGGCCTCCTTCACACGCCACCTCCACCAACACCCACTAGTTATTCCTTAACTAGCGCAACTATCGAGAGAGAAGAAAGGACATAAATGACAAAAGAGAGAAAGAAAAGAAGAAGAGAAAGAGAAGAAGAAGAAGAGAAGCAAAAGGAAGAGAGGTACCATCTCCTTCCTCCATTCCCCTTTTCCCTTTACTCCATTTACGTTGGTGAAAGCTCAAGAATGGAGAAACAAAGAAAGGAAAGCAAGAGGAAGAAGAAAAAGGCCGAACTCCGAACTCATTGTCCATTCTCTCAAGGTATGTGGACTTCATTGTGATTTAGAGCAAGAAAACACACTTCGGTGCTTAGAGGCAGCTTATATACAAATTTGGAGGAAGATGAATTAAAATGGGAGACATGCAAGGAGATTTGATGGTTTTTGGATCTCCCCATGATGATTTATCGACAATATCAATATGTCTGTCTAGGAGTAAAGGATAAATGAAAGTGGAATAAAAAGTAATTACGTAATGGTAAATGAACTGGATTACGTTCGATATGTCGACAAGTCCCTTGGTCGATATGTCAACCGGATGGATATATCGACTTGATAATGAAGGGAAAATGTAAAGTCCTGACCAGACCAAACCCAGGTTGACATGTCGACTCTATGTAGCCCTCGATGTATCGACCGAGTCGATACATACTGTAACGACCAGTTCCGCTACGGGCACGTTTGAACTGATAGAAACTCCCCAAATCAGATCTTATACTATCTCGGGTATTTTATTTTTTCTGCAAGGGAACACCTCTACCGGCAGCCATGCTAACCACGAGTCACCTACAAAATAAACCAATAACCAATAGTACAAAAAATATTAATCAAAATTGGAAACAATAACATTATCCTAATATTACCTTCATCTAGCTCAATGAAAAGTACACATATCTCAAACACATTAACAATTCCTCAATTACAAAATGGAACTTGACAGAATATAAAGCTGAAACTCCACATCCAACGCCCGATTGAGGATCTCGCCGATTCCACCTCTAAGAAATACCTATAAGGCAAGGGGTGAGCTCTACATGCCCAGTGAGGATGACACATGCATCATATGTCATCAAACATACACCTCAATAATCATATGGACACATCCAAGTCTAAGATGTCTACATGCATGACGATGCAAGCATGTGCCATACCCCTAACACACAGACACACATCTACCGGGCCTCCAGCACATCCTCTAACCAACCCAATGCAATTCTAAGGCAACTCCCTCATATGCTCATTCGTTACGGTCCACCCACCCACGAGTATAGGGACCGATCCTCAACTAGATCAGGGTCCCCAGCCCTTAACCAGTCACACGACTCTCTCATGACAACCGTACACATACCACAACTAACCCATGACTCGGGCTCACTCGAGTCCCAAATAGTCTATCACACCGATGTAACCACTGCGTCAGTCCTCAACGGACTTCCAACCAAATCCATCTGTGGTCTCCTCAACCAAGTACCATCCCCTCGGTAGTCACACCACATTGCAAGTCTTAACCATGAACTCCATGGTCATAACCACAGGTAATCACAACACGACACCCCTCAGCCAAAATTTGGGCGAATAGACACTCAACGCACCTGGCTCCTAAGGTGACCCAGTACGTACTCGACGTACTCCACGACCACCCTATCTCTAGGCCACCCCCCCCTCGGAGGTCCACCCTTTAGCCCCACAGATTGGTACCACGAGTCGTGAATCATAACATGGTCATAAAACCTGCATGGGTAAACTTCAATCGTACCAGCAGGAGTTATCCTCTTCGCACCATCCTTCTACCAATGAACAGGCGAGTACATCCTTAACCTACTCGGTCATCCAGGGATCACAAAGTATACCATCGGAAGCTATACCTCACCGCATCGTCCCTCGGCAAATGAGTGGGTGAACAACACCTCAACCTACTCAGTGATCCAGGATCGCAAACTATACCAGCGAGAGTTGTCCCTCACTGCGTCGTCCCTCGACCGATAAGCAAGCGAGCACCTCCTCAGCCTACTCGATCATTCGAGGATCACAAACCATATCAATGGGAGTTGTCCCTCACCGCACCGTCCCTCGACCAATGAGAGGGCAAGCACATCCTGCTCGGTCGTCTGGGGATCATAAACCATACCAGCGGGAGCTACCCCTCACCACACCGTCCCTCGACCGATGAGCTGGTGAGCACCTCCTCAGCATGTTCGGTTGTCTGGGGATCATAAACCATACCAGCGGGAGCTGCCCCTCACCCCACCGTCCCTCGACCGATGAACGGGTGAGCACATCCTCAGTTTGCTCGGTCGTCCGGGGATCACCTCATCCATCATGAATTAGGGTACCGTGACCGAAAGGCGCCTCTAAGGTTGCCTTGGATGAACCAACATCCAGTACGACGGTTTCCCAAGGGCTAACAAGATCACCTCCCAATCGGTCCCAATCTGGGACTCCCGGGCACCTCGTTCTCTCCAAACAGGACCATGCCTCTCACATAAGCGTGTCTAAAGACTACAGTGATAGACCTGACTGTCAAATCCACACTAGGAGTACCTCCACCAATCATAAGTACCAATACCACACCAGGGTAGGGACAACACGGTCACAATTATGTCAAAGACCTAATACCAAGAGGGAGATACTCACCAGGTTCTCACACACCTACGGACCCACCAACGAGTAGCCCATAGCTCAACCGTATCTACTGCCCAATTTCCCATGACTTCCCAACCCTACCTACCCAACAAGCCAGGGGGAGTCTCTAAATCCTAATGTAGCCTAGTAGTCATGTCCCACCAACATTCCATGTATACTAGCTACATGCATGCACAACTATCTATAAGCATGTTATCAATGCAACAACGACGAATCATAATCAGTTACATGCATTGTCATCTATCACATATTAACATATCACATCCCAACATGTTATCAACAAAAACATGTTCAATCTAGCACAGTAGGCAAGACCATCTAGTGACTACCGCATGTGAATCTGCGTCAAGTTAAGTAAACTATCAATCATGTGCATAATAGACCATCACATTTTCCAACCAAACATGCTATCACACCATTAATAGATCATAAATAGATAAATGATTCATAGGTACTTCCGCGAGCACTGGGTATGAATACGCCTGGATGGGGATCCCCGCCACATAATGGTATCAATGGTTTCCTTACCGAGTGGCTCATAACTTCAGGGTCCTACATTACCACATTCTATATGTGCAGATTAAATAGAGAAGTAATGTGTGTAGTGCATGCTAAAGTAGGTGATATGTTCCCTCACTTGTGTATGTGCTTTCAAATTCCAAGGAGGCAAAATAGGACGATGGGTTGAATAAAGCAATATAAGGGCTACTGGGTCTAAGAAGCTAGGACTGGGACGATCCCACAATTTTGACTAGAAACAAGCTTGCAAACTGTCAAGAGACAGCTAGAAATACTCCAATACTATCCCTTAAAAAGACCAAGGATGAGCCCACAATGAACTTGAACTGGGCGCTGAAACGGGCCTGGGACAGGCCAGACTAGGCTACTGGGTCGGGCCTGACTGTTGGACCTAGCGGCTAGTGGTCGGACTAGATCTGCTGAGCTGGGCTGGGCTTACACATGCTGGCCTGGAATCAAGTTGGGCCAAAGGACTGGGCCGGTCCAACTAGCTCACAGATTGGACAAGGCCAGGTCTGCTGGGCTGGATCCACAATGAGCTGGCCCTAACTGATGGGCTCAACTCGGACTGGGCTTGGAGAAGGGGAGCCGAATCAAACTAGATCAGATTCGGTCAAACGCGAACTGGACTGAGCTGATTCGGCCTGGCTGGTTTGAGGAAGAGGGGAGATGAAGAGAGGAAAAATAAAGAGAGAGAGAAAGAGAGAAAAAAAAAGGGCCGAGAAGAAGAAAGGTCAAGAGAGAGAGAATGGAGGCGAGGGAAGGAGATAGAGAGAGGAGAATTAGAGTCGAATATGGTTGGTGGCCGAATGGCCAAGGCCGAGTAAGGAGAAACTCGAGCTAGGGTTAGAGGAAGAGAAAAGATGAGAGGAGAGAGAAGAAGGTTGAGAAAGAGAGAGAGAGAGAGATGGACGGTGGCAAGGGGTCTCCAACAGGGGGCGGTTACCATCTAGGGTTAGGGTTTGGGGCGAGAGAGAAGAGAGGAGGAGAGGTGAAAGAGAGGTTAGGAGTGAGAGAAGGAGGCGGCGGCGGCACTATAGCAACCTTGCTACAGTGCTACAAAAATTGGGATTTTATAGGCTAGGGTCTAGGGTTCCAAGTTAGGCTTGGGATTGCGGGTCGGATTAAGAGGGTCCACACGGGTTTGGGGCAAGATTTGAAAGAAATCACGAAAACCCACTGAAAATAACGTTTCTTTTTTGAAGAAACTCTTATAAATATAAATACAGAAATAATATTTTAATTTATTTTATTTATTATATATATATATATATTTTTTTTTGACAAATCACGAAATACGTGAAATATAAATTTTGAAACGAATAAACTATTTTTAAAGGTAAATTGAAAACCCATTAAAATCTAATGTTGAACGTCGAGGGAGAAATTCGTGTGATTTTTCAAATCTTTTAAATGACGGAATATTCAATAAAACAAATTATCAAAAATGCCCTTTGAGTATCCGAACTCAAAACTAGGTAAACTGAGGCCAACCGTAGCATCCACACTCTACCTACTGCTACTGAGACTCAAAAGTCCCGAAAATCGGGTCGAGTCATTACACATACGATCTGAGAACAAGAAGAAAACATAGAGTGTCTGTCAAACTGAACTTAGGTTGACATGTCAACTCTGGACACCTTCGAGATATCGACCAACACGAGTGTATCGATTTGAGAGCAAATGAAAAATACAGACATGCACAAACAGAGCCTCGATCGACACATCGAGATTACCGATGTATCGACTCTGTCCAGGGACAACATATCGACAGTGTCGATGTGTCGACCTGAGACATTGACAGTTCTATAAGGTTAATATACTTAATGCTAATCATGTATGTGGAGTCACTTAGACTGTAATGATATTCAGAAATGACCCTTAGGCCTTGATTAAGACCTACATAAATCGAATTAGAGGGGTTTTTTTTTTTATAATGACATGAGAGATATGTTTTGATACATGTGAATAAACGAAGAGCCGAGAGTAACCCCGACATCGTACGAGCCACTTCAAGGATCATTTACCTCTACCGATCATCTCCAATCAAGTAGATTTTCCTAAATTTTTGAAGCACAATGGTTGTGAATCTAGTATTTGCCATTACTATGACAAGTTGCGATTTGATTTCTGATTAAAAATCATGTGATTATGTTCATATTTGAAATGATTTGAGATTCATGAGACATTGAGAGGTTTGAAACGTATGATATATATATATAGAAGATAAAGATAGATGTTCATGTTTTAAAGATGAGTTGAAATCATATGAGTCAATGACATTATCATACGAACATATACCTCATGCACGAATACATGGGATGGGTATTGTATGGATATTGGGTAAGAAAAACTCCTGGGTCAGAAAGAAGTACCAAAATAAATTACCATTGGGCCATTCTGCTCCTGGGTTAGAAAGAAGTCCCAAAACACAATATTGGGCCATAGAGCTCTTGGGTCAGAAAGAAGCCCCGAAACACAATATTGGGCCATAGAGCTTCTCGGTTAGAAAAAGGTCTTGGAACACAATATTGGGCCATAACGCTCATGGGTCAGAAAGAATTCCCGAAACACAATATTTGCCCATAGAGCTCCTAGGTGAGAAAGAAGTCCCGAAAACATGCATGGGGCACGACGAGGGCATACATTGATCATGACACCCATCACATGACATTACATAGTAAATACATGTTTGATTTTGAGTATGTTATTTGCATAATGAAACGTATGAATTGAGAAACAATGAGAATTATACATTTATATGATTTGAAATATGATTTTGCTATAACACTCCTATGTGCACCCCTTTTCCCTTTGATTTGGAATTCTACTGGGCGCGTTAACTAAACCCAAATTTCTCCCTTTAGATGTCAATGCAAAGCAAGGCAAGGGAAGTGAGGCTGGACCAAGTGGTAGCTACGCATGAACGAGATGGGTGCAAAAGAAGAAATTATGATTCGAATAATTTCCTTTTGATATTTTGAGCATGGGGATGTTATATTTTCATTAACTCCTAATTTTGGGATTTGGATATTACTTGTATTTGACTTATGTTTGGGAATCCTTATCTTTGCTTTTAGATGAAATTTCATATGTTATGTATAAATATTTAAATTTTACACAGATTGTGGTAGCACGTGCAAATGTTAACGTGGACCTTAAATCACGCATGTGCTAGGTTGGTCCAGTCAAGGGTCGGGTCTTCGGATTTAGACTCAGCTCGTGTCGTGACGTCTCCTCCCTCTCTATGGAAATATTCGTATTATATAACTCTGTTCCTAATGGGAGAGGACAGGGCGTTACAGTTGGTATCAGGGCAGAATGAAAAGGAAAATAAAGAAATACCCTAAGTCAAATTCATATAAAAGACTTAGAAAATTCGCTGAGCGAAAGAAACAAATGAGAACTTTGGATTTTTACCCAATCAAAAAGTTGGATGATAACATATAATGATTTTGTTTGTTGATGTGGCATGATTGTTAAGGGAATACCTTATTGGATTGTTTGATGATTGAAATCTTAACTGTTGTATCTTGGCATAGGAAACTTCCACCATGTGGAAGATGCACCGGAGGGAGACACCCCCGACAAAACGTGGAACGTGTCGAAGAGACCAGTGGCAATGTTCTTCCCGTGACCCCCGAGGTTCAAAGCTTCCTACAAAACTTAGTGAACACGGTGATGCAGTCTACACAGACTGGAACCAGCGCGACCCTCACTACTGATACACGAGCTCGAACCATGGTAAGGGACTTCCAACACCAACGTCCCCCCTTACTTCAATGGCACAGAAGGGCCCATGGGAGCATAGAATTGGCTGAAGAAGATCACTTAGATTCTAGAACTGCTTAAAATCACTGATGAACAAGATCAGATTCTTTTGCCTACCTCCCAATTCATCGACGATACTAGCCAATTGTGGGAGTCAACCAGGGAAACCCAAGTAGTGGCTACAATGACATGGAAGAGTTTCACAGAACTCTTCCTAGCAAATTATTTCCCGAATGAAGAGAATGAAATCAAGGCTCAAGACTTCATCAACTTGGTCAAGGGGAACAAGACCATTGCTGAATATCAGCAGGCGTTCATCCGACTATCCCGCTATGAACCTTATATGGTTGTTACCGAGTCAAAGAAGACTCGAAAGTTCGAATGGGGTCTACAACCCACTATCAGATCAAGGTGATATCCCCCTCGGCCAAGACCTTTGCAGAAATAGTTAGCATGCCCACTTTTATTGAAAAAGACATGATAGAGTCTGCAAGTCACATGGTAGGCAGAAGGAATCAAAGTCGTAAAAACCCTATTCGACCCCACAAGAAGTTTCCTCCAAGTGCTAAATATCCTTCAGCCTCTGGACGTACAACATCCGCCAACAGACAAAACTCTAGCTATCCCTTGGCCCCAACACCTAGAGGTTAGCCTTCTCGGAATTCATTCGCATTCTATCAATGCGGACAGACGAGACTCATCAAGCGAAATTGCCCACAGCTTCACCAGACATCCCACGCGCGGACTTTCCACCGTCCGCCAGACAAACTGGCACCATCGCACATGCCCCAATCTCAAGCCCATCCGGGGCAACTGTCTGCTCTGGTGGCATCTGGATGACTATACTCCCTCGTCCCCACTTCAGAGGCAGTTGATCACTTTGTGATCCAAGATATGGCCATTATTGGTAGTTCATATGCTGTAGCACTTTTTGATTCTGGAGCATCGCATTCCTTTTTGTCTACATCCTTGGTTTCAACTACAGGGTTATTGGTGTAATCATTGTCATCGGTATTCACTATAGCCTCACCTGTTGGAGACACACCACTTGGATTAGTATGCACCTGAGTGGATACGGAAATAGCCGAGTTCAAATTTTAGTTCAATTATATGGTGATAGACATGGCGGAGTTCGATGTGATCTTTGGAATGGACTGGTTGACCACGTTTTAGGCACGTATTGATTGTTACCGCATGAGGGTAACATTTTGGTCACCAGACGGACAACGATTTGTAGTGTATGGGACTAAACAAAAGATTGCAGTGTGTGGTAGACCTCATGATGAGGTTAAGCAGATTTTGCTGAACAATATTATACTGGAAAATTCATTTCCTCCTATCCTACCTGTGATAGTGGAAGATTTTACTGATATCTTCCCCACTGAACTCCTCCCGAGTTTACCTCTAAGGCAGGAGATTGATTTTGAGATCAAGTTGTTTCCTGGAATCGCACCCGTGTCACTGTCACATTAACGAATGACATCCGTAGAAATGTCTGCGTTGAAGAAATAAATTGATGATCTACTCCGGTTGGAGTTCATCTGACATAGCACTTTATCGTGGAGAGCACTGGCACTATTTTTTAAGAAGAAGGATGGATCCCTATGGATGTGTGTGGATTATCGGAGACTCAATCAACTCACCATCAAGAGCAAGTACCCCTACCTCCGAATTGATGATTTGTTTGATCAACTTAGAGGATTCAGTTATTTCTCTAAGATAGATCTCATGTCAGGGTACCATCACATCAGGGTCAATGAAGAGGACAAACAGAAGATAGCTTTCCGGACTAGATATGGGTTGTACGAGTATGTGGTGATGGCTTTTGGACTGACGAATGCACCGACGATCTTCATGGTTTGATGAATCGGATCTTCCATCCTTGTCTGGATAAGTTTGTGATTGTGTTCATTGATGACATCCTCATCTACTCCACAAGTAAGGAAGAACATGTCAAACACTTGCGTATTCTTTTAAACACTCTCAGAGACAACAAACTATTTGTGAAGGCCAGTAAATGTGAATTCTGGCTATCCGAAGTGAACTTCTTAGGCCACATAGTGACATCGGAAGGGATAACGGTAGACCTAGCAAAGGGTGCCCACAGTAAAAGAATGGAGAACTCCTAAGAATGTAACGGAGGTCCGAAGTTTTTTGGGATTGGCAGTGTATTACTACAAATTCATTATGGACTTCTCCAAAATTGTAGCTCCACTCACTCGATTGACTCAAATGGGAGTCAAGTTCGAATGTTCAGATCAATGCAATAGAATATTTGAAGAACTGAAGAAAAGATTGATAATAACCCCTATCTTAATTCTTCCGGAACGAGGCAAAGGTTATACAATGTTCTGTGAGGCTTTTGGTGAAGGACTGGGATGTTCTCTCACCAAGGTCCACACGTAGTGGCTTATGGTTCCCGACAGTTGAAAGTCCATGAGTGAAATTACCCCGTCCACGATCTTGAATTAGCAGCAGTGGTATTCGCTCTCAAGAGTTGGCGACACTACCTCTGTGGAGAAAGATTTGAAGTCTAATATGACCATAAAAGTTTGAAATACTTGTTTGGGTAGAAAAAACTCAATATGAGACAGAGAACATGGATGAAGTATCTCCGAGACTATGATTTCTCCTTCAATATCATCCGGCCAAGGTAAACAAGCTTGCGGATGAAGTTAACCACATGACTCACGGAACTATGACAAGCTTGATCAAGCAAGAGTGGGAGATGCTCTTGGCTATTGAGAATCTGAATTTGCACATAACCGACAAAGGACGTATGTATAATTTGATAATACTTTCTACCTTTACTTCAAGAATAGAAAAGGCACAGAGATCAACTCCGGAATTGACAGAAATATGGGCCAAGCTAGCAGAGGGAGAAACACTCAAAGATTGGGAGTTACGACCGGTACAAGGTCTCACGTACAAAGGCAGAGTTTATGTACCTGTTGACTGGAGATTAGAGGTATTGAAAGAGGCACACCAATCAAAGCTCTAGATACACCCCAGAAGTACGAAGATGTACCAAGACCTCAAGAGACATTATTGGGGGTTTGGACTCAAGAGAGATGTGGAAGATTATGTCTCCAATTGTCTGACGTGCGAACGAGTCAAAACAAAACATCAGAGGCCACTAGATTTACTCAAACCCCTTTCTATACCTGAATGGAAATGGGAACACATCGAAATGGACTTCGTGATTGGATTGCCTAGATCTTCTAAAGGCATTGATGCCATCTAGGTCGTGATTGACCGTCACACCAAGTCAGCGCATTTCATGCCCATCAAGACGACAGATTCATCCGAGGAATTTGCTAGTCGGTACTTATAGGACAATGTCAGATTGTATGGGGTACCAAGACTATTGTGTTAGATTGTGATGGCAAATTCACTGTCAGAGTATGACAGAGTTTGCAAACAGCCATGGGCACAAACCTATTATATAGCACACCATTTCATCCTCAGACAGACTGACAATCTGAGAGAACCATATAGACATTGGAAAATATGTTGAGAGCTTGCATGCTAGACTTCCAGGGCAGTTGGAAAGATCACCTTCCATTGGTAGAGTTCTCATACAACAATAGTTACCGAGTGATCCCCAGTTTGTTGGACCGTGGCCGCAATTATTGGACCAGATTTGATTGCAGAGACTACATAACAAATCAAGGTCATTTGGCAACACCTGTTGACTGCCCAGAGTCGATAGAAGAGCTATATCGATAAGAGGAAAAGACCTTTGGCGTTCGAAGAGGGAGACCAACTGTTCCTAAAAGTCTCGCCACGCAAGGGTCATATGAGATTTGGGAGAAAGGGTAAGCTGTCTTCGAAATCTGTGGGACCATTCCCAATTATTGAAAAGATTGGTGGGGTTGCCTATCGCAAAGCACTTCATGCATAGTTGTCAAGTATGGATGATGTATTTCAAGTCATTGCAAAATTACAATCCCGATTCATCACATGTTTTGGATGTAAAAGAGTTGGATGTTCAAAGCGACGTATCCTACATCGAGAGACCCATCAGGATCATAGATTCAGAACAGAAGGTGCTAAGGAACATAGCAATTTTTTTGTCAAAGTGGTTTGGGAAATACATAGAAATGAGGAACCGACTTGGGAGTTGGAATCGGAAATGAGAGCATATCATCCTGAACTGTATATGTAATTTTGTTTTGGAACCCAAGCCTAGTCTAATTTTTGGGACAAAAATTTCAAAATGTAATAGTATTGTGAGGACTCGGACTTTTAACTCCCTAATTTGTATGTAATCTTTCTCAAAATGAATGAAATGATTTGTGGGATTTTGACTTGAAGATGAAAGTAAGTAAGAAATGGTGTATTTAATGAATGAAATAAGAAAGACCTGAAATTCACAGGTCGACACATTGACACCCTCGATGTGTCGGTGAACCTCATTTGATACATCGATAGTATCGATCGTATCGATTTGAAAGCAAATCGATATGATAATGTATTCCACCACGAGACTTGAACATCCAGACCGATGCATCGTTAGCATCGATGTGTTGGTGAATTCCCAAGGCTAGAGTGAAGAAGGAAATACAGAACCGCCCAGGTCGATGCATCGACATCACCGAATTGTCGACAACCCAGCACTCGATGCATCAATAGAGTCGATGTATCGAGCAAGTCCAACGCTTCAAGTCAGATTCACACAACCACCCTCTCCCTATTGTCCTTTTCAAGCATTAAATGCATGGCCACCTTCACACGCCACCTCCACCAACCCCCACTCATTTTTCAGTGACTAGGGTAACCAGAGAAAGAGAGATCAAATGAGAGAAAAAGCTAAAGAGAGAAAGAGAAAGAGAAGAGAAAGAAATGAATAAGAGAAAGAGAAGAAGAAGGACAAGAGAAACAAAAAGAAGAGAGGAAGAACGTCCCCTCTTCTCCTCGCCATTTCCGATCAGCGGTACCATCTCCTTCTTGCATTCCCACTTTCCCTTTACTCCATTTACGTTGGTGAAAGCTCAAGAAAGGAGAAACAAAGAAAGAAGCAAGAGGAAAAAAAAAAGCCCCAAATCCGAACTCATTGTCCACTCACCACGGAAAACCCCTAAATCTCTCAAGGTATGTGGATTTCATTGTGATTTAGATGCAAGAAAATATACTAGGATGCTTAAAAGTAGCTTAGATACAAATTTGGAGAAAGATGAATCCAAATGGGAGACATGCAAAGAGAACCGATTGTTTTCGGATCTCCCCAAGACGATGTAGCAACAATGTCGATATGTCGGTCTGGGAGTAAAGGCTAAATGAAACTTGAAATAAATAGTAATTACTTAATGGTAAATGAATGGATTTCATTCGACATGTTGACTGTATCAATATGTCAATAAGACCATTGGTCAATGTGTCGACTAGATGGACATATCGACATGAGAATGAAGGAAAATTATAAAGTCTCGACAAGACCAAACCCAGGTCAACATGTCGACTCTATGTACCCTGATGTGCAAATTTTAATTAACTCTTAAGCGCACAAATTTATTGAAGTATAGAGATGCAAGAACGAAGTCGAACCCATAGGAACTTGATTTAAATTTTGGAAAAACTAACTAAATACAAATTAATTTAATTTAATTCTAGTTAAACATGAGATTTGAGAATGATCAAGTTACAATAGACTTATAAAATTACAACAAATAAAAACAACAGGATTTAAACAAAATAAATAAATGCAGGATTTAACTAATCGAGAGAAATTACTAAGGTTTTAGATTCCACAATCATTAAATCAATAACTTTCTAATTATCTATTTGTTAATAACCACTTTTCGAGTAGCAATACAAAAATCAATCTACTACTTTCTCAAGATTTGATCGTGTAATCTGTTAGTGCCCTGGTTTGACTAAGTCTCTGTTTGTCAATTATATAACTCGGGTAAAAGCACTTGCCAAGAAGCTTGAAGACTCAAGATGATCGAGGAAGAAGATCATGCTCCACCAAGCTCGAACTTCATCGTATGGCAATCACAAGAATAGGTATATGGCCATAGATGACCCTAGGTGGAACCCACACCTAAGAGAGGACTTCTAGGCTTAGTTGCATATGTTGGTAATAAACATAATCTTGCCTAGAGAGGAAACTGAAGTGAACTTGGAAACTTGAATTATGATCATTGTAGCACGATCGGTCTATCTCACCGACATCTCGGTGTAGTCAGGATCGAACCATCTTGGTCAAAGATTGGTCGACCAGTTTGACATAGGTTCTGGAACTTAGAACTGTCATTCTGTGAATGCCTCCGACCGAGAGTCTCGTATGCATCGAGCCCTCGATGATGAAATTAAACAACCCCTCATGGTGGACGACTCATCGATATAAAACTTATAAGTTCTGGACTGTGAACTCATCTGGGCTCTCGATAAAATAAAAATCTCGGTATATCACGACCAATCGAGAGTAAAAGGACCAATCCCTAAGCAAAGGGCGACAGGTCGTTCTGGGCAACATGTTTCCCATGTGGAAACTACTGTCAAGCATGTTTTTGCACTAGAATGAGCCTCTCGTATGGACCGACCCATCTGTGCCATAACTGTCGACCCATCGACGACGCCGACATGTCGGCCAGAAAGTAATTATACCGTTGGGGGTACATTTAATGCGCAATAGTCGGGTGGTTGAACGGTAATAAATATGAACACCGACCCATTGGTGTCACCGACTTGTCGGTCCTGGACAGTCCATATAACCGTAAGACTCCTCTATAAATATGAGTGTTGTGTGTTCGTTTTACCGTCTTCCTTGAACTGAAAAGAGTTATACACTCTAAGGAACAATCAACACTCTTGTGGAAAAGATAATAAAGTATCAATCTATTGATTGTGTTTGCAAGTGAGAGAGAGGAGGAGAGAAAGATCATAAACAACCAATCTTCGGATTGAGTTTGCAAGTAAGAAGACCATAGACTAGAAAAGCCTTGGTTAAGCCAAGTTTCCTTGTCACCTAGAGATTGTGATTGCTACACGACAACTGCAAGAAGGAGCGTCGACACAACTTGGGTGGGATCTTAAAGAAGCACACATCAGTGAGAAAGAGCTTTAAGGTAAGTTTTTCTTGGTTTTAATTTTATTTTTAAAATCAACACTCTTGTGGGAAAGAAAATAAAGTATCAATCTATTGATTGTGTTTGCAAGTGAGAAAGAGAGGAGGAGAGAAAAATCATAAACAACCAATCTTCGGATTGAGTTTGCAAGTGAGAAAACCAGAGACTAGAAAAGCCTTGGTTAAGCCATGAATGCACTAAATTGTGCAGTCTGAGACAGTGAATACAGGCGAATCATGACCTGTGTTACTGTAAAATAGGCATGGGAAGTTCTTGAGAGAACCCATGAAGGCACCTCAATAGTCAAGAGGCCCAAGCTTCTGATCCTCCAAAATCAGTTTGACACCATTAAGATGAGGGAGGATGAAGTCTTCATGGAATTTTATTCCAAAGTTAGTGACATTGTAAATAAATATACGCTTTAGGGGAAGGGATACCCGAGGACAAGGTATGTACCAAAAATTTTCGGAATCTTACAGAAATATTCAAGCCCAAGGTTGTGGCTATGGAGGACAACTGAGATGTGTCCTTAATGAAAATTGATGATTTGGTTGGTTCATTACAAACCTATGAACTACTCTTTGAACAAACAAAGAAAACTAAAGAAAAAAAAATTCGAAAAATGATCTCTCAAGTGATGTAATGGCAATGTTTGCCAAAAAGTTTTATAAAAACTTTGTTAAAAGAAATAACTTGAGAAGAATGGGTAAGGGTGAAAGTACAAATCACCGAAGAAGACAAGAGGATTCTAGAGGGAAAGGGAGAGAGATAGAGGATGCAAAGGAGCAGACCTGCTTCAATTGTGGAGAAAAGGACACTACATGAATGAGTGTCCTTCGGATAAAATAAAGAAGGCATGAATGTGGGTGTAACCCATGTTGAAACTTATGAATCAGAAAATGATTCAGATGATAAGACCCAACAAAATATTGTTGTGTCAAAAGGTCTCATAGCCTCAATCATTGATGATCATGAGAATCCCACAATTGAAACAGAGGAAGGTGAGAGTGAAGATGATGAAGATCTTCAAGCTTCCTACAGTGCCCTGTTCCTTGAAAGTGAGAGGCTGATTAAAAAACTCAACAAGGTTAAAAATGAAAACCTTAAGCTCTCCAATCAAGTGGAAGAGTTGAAAGATGAAAAATCTCTTCTAATCTCTAAGCTTAATCTCTCAGATGTTGAAAACACTAAGCTCGAAGGAGATGAAAGGTTTAAAAGACTCCTTAGTGCAGGAAGACAGTATGGTGATAGGTCTGGTCTTGGTGCCTCATTCACAAAAGAACCTATACATCATAAGGTGTCTAGTAAAACAAGTATCTCTCGCTCTTCAACGGGTAAGTGCAATTTCTGTCACAAGGATGGGCAATTTAAAAGAAATTGCCGTCATCTGAAGATACTTTGAAAGGAAAGAACAAACGCATAATCAAATAAAACCTATGCTTAAAAGACATCCACCAACAACTAACCTTAAAAGAAATCTAAGGGAGGTGGATACAAGGCAAGACTCTTTGTTAAGACAGATTAATCATGTCTTGCAAGAGTTGATGGATACCAAAGGTTAGTGATCAAAGGTATGATCGTAGAGGTGTGTATGCAACACCAAATGCCACAATCTTCGTACCTAGGAGATAGACCACTAGTCATGTTTTGTTTTGGTTTAAGAATCACTTCCATATCTTAGACCACTACAAACGAACTCACAAGAGACCATGTGAGTTTACATAGCAAAAATGCTATGACATGAGGAGAGGAACTGGCCAACTACAAGTCTAGAATGTACTCTACTTGACTATGGTACATATTCTACTTGAAGAGCCATACATTCCATTCAAAGTATTTTTGAAAAGTATACATTTTTTAATGAGAATTTTTTGTGTGCATGATTTGATTAAACTCGGCATATCTGTGCATTAAAATGAATTTATGTATGCCGTGCTTCGAATAGGATCTTATCAAAGATGCACGAATCAAAGATGATTGCTCTGCAATTTGAACCTCTCGGTATAGAAGAAATGTTGTTGAATAGACTATGAGAGTGACAGATATGTCGATACTGTGCTAAATCAAGCACGGTTGAAAAAGGGGAAATTGTCGAAAAAGTCGACCTATCGATGGAACCGACATATCGGTGAGATAGAAAGTTTAAATTAAAAGGGAACCCTTTCTGCGAAAGCAACAACACTTTCAAATTCACTGTCTCCCCTCCCGCGAAGGTCTATGGTCCCTCATTTTCCTCCCGTGCCCTAGACCAGTCGATAGGACCTCTTGGGGTGATTTCCCGTCGGAAAACTCCTCATGTCTCTAGAAGCCTGAAAATCACTTGTTTGTGATTTTCGTATATCAGGTGACGGCCAGCTTCCATCTCATCCTTCTTCGAGCCATTGTTTGAGGATCTCCTCTAGGAAACACCATGCCTACAAAGATGACAACTCAATCACGTCCTAAGCACTCTACTGAACGAGGAGAATCCAATCGTGCCATTCAATGGGCTAAAAGGACTAAAAGGTTAGCCTCTCGTTTTACCCCTGGGTCGAGCTTTGAAAATCCTACATATGTTCAGGACGAACAGGAAACCCAACCAGCGGTGGGAGAAGAGCCCATTGTTGACAAAGGTGTCATCCTCGATGAAAATCAAAGAGAATGAAGGGCAGAGGAAGAAGAAGAGGAGAATGGTCCTCAAACTGGTCATGAAGACCATGTTGATATTCCTGACGACACCAGTGAGGAGGATAGTCATCAGTTTGAGGACCTTTGGAGAGATTCTGATGAAGAAATAGAATATGAATATCCTCATCAAGTGAATGACATCAAGTGAATGATAGTCTGAACTACAAGGTTTTCAGACTGGAAAGAAGGATTGATTGCCTTGAAAGATCCTTGGATAGGTTAAGGATAACAGTCCGGGATCTAGTTGCTGCTAATTTCTTCTCTGGCCAAGTTCCAGACACTCCATCTCCTCCTCCTCCAGCACCCTCTCAAAATGGCTCTGCTTAGGATAGTTTTTCGTGATTTCTAGTTTTGAAAAACTATACTTTTGGTATTTTTGTCTGAGCATTAATAATGCCCCCTATCAAAAACCATATGTACTCAATGCACATTTTGTTTATCAATGCAATGATATGGTTTGGTTTAATGTGATGTGTGTATTGCTTTGTATAAATGTCGTATATCTCTTGTATATGATAAATGAACATGCATGTTTGAATGAGTTGGTTTCATATTGGCATGTTAAGGGCGATAAGTGATCAGGTTGTGATGCTACACACATCCTTGGAGTATGGGGGAACAAAAAATATGTACTGAGTAGATGTTGTCACTTGACATGAAAGTTTGTGGAGGAAGGAGAATGCAGGCTTGCAAGTTTGGAGAAAAATCAACTTAGGGCTAGCTAAGTTTGTGGGGGTGCTGAGGTGAAAAAGCTAGGAGATAGCTTAGAGACTGGGGGAGGAAAATCGAAGAAGCTAGGGACGTTAGCTTAACCTGTGAAGAAATTAGCTGGAAATTAGCTTGTGCAAAGGCAAATAAACCATGATGCACAAAAAATGTGCACTCATCCATGGGGGAGAACCATGTATGAAAATCGATCTCAGTTTAACACCAATGCAAGAAGCATGGGGAGTGCTTAATCTTGATGCATGCCGACAAACCCTTTGACAATTGAATGAAAAAATGGGGAGAAAATAGAAAAAGCCCGAGACAAAAAAACCAATTATGGGGAGAATTGGGTATATGGAGAAAACCGATGTGCTTGGGCCTCTAAAAAGAGAAACCCATAAAGAGAAGAAGAATGCGGGAGAAAATCTTACTTAGTCATGGATGTTTATGGTTTGGACTAACCCATCTAATATTTGTCTAGTGTTTGCTTGTTTGAACAGGAAACACATGTAAAAGAAGCAAGCTAATCAAGATATGCGAAGACCATAGTCGTGTTATCCATTTGAGTATACATGTATTTCATGTAATATTTTGTATTCAAATGTGTCGTAATAAAGGGTGGGCTTATAATTGGGTTAGCTACTAGGTTTTGTCATATAATTGACAAAGGGGGAGATTGTTAATGCCCTGGCTTAACCGAGTCTCTGTTTGTCAATTGCCTGACTCGGGTCGAAACATTTGCCAAGAAGCTTGAAGACTCAAGATGATCGAGGAATAAGATCATGCACCACCAAGCTCAAAGTTCATCATATGGCAATCACAATAACAAGTATATGGCCATAGATGACCCTAGGTGGAACCCACACCTGAGAGAGGACTTCTAGGCTTAGTTGCATATGTTGGTAATAAACATAATCGTGCCTAGAGAGGAAGCTGAAGTTAACTTGGAAACTTGAGTTATGATCACTGTCTGCACGGCCAGTCTATCTCACCAACATCTCAGTGTAGTCAGGATCGACCCATCATGGTCAAAGACTGGTTAGCCAGTTTGACATAGGTTCTGGAACTTAGAACTCTTATTCAATGAATGCCTCCGACCGAGAGTCTCATATGCACCGACTCCTCGGTGATGAAATTAAACGACCCCTCATGGTAGACGACTCGTCGGTATAAGACTTAGAAGTTCTGGACTATGAACTCATAAGGGCTCTCGCTAAAACAGATATCTTAGTATATCACGATCAATCAAGAGTAACAGGACCGACCCCTCGGCAAAGAGCGATAGGTCGTTCTAGGTAACAGGTTTCCCAAGTGGTGTAACACCCCGAGATTTTAACCCAGGAAAAAAATGAAATTCTCTTTTAAGAGTGAAATGAAAGGGTGGTTAATTTATTAAGATGAGTCAAGGTAAATGGGGTTGGAATGTAATTGAGTAGAGGGTAAATTCAATTGGGTCAATGGCCCAATTAGGATCCAATAGATAGAGAACACGGTTAGAATATATTTAATTGGATCAATTAAGACCCGGCGGGTCATGGATAGAGTTTGAATGAAAATAAGCGGATAAGTGTGATTTAATTGGGTCAAATTCCCAATTGGGACTCAATGGGTCAAGATGAATTGATGATTAGGGTTTGGTTTGAAAAAAATTGGTAAATATACTTAAATGGGCCAATCGCCAATTTGGTACCCAATGGGTCATTTATGAGCTGATTTTAAATAAATGGTTAGACTTAAGTTAATTGGATCAATTACCCAATTAAGACCCAAATCCACCTCATCAAGTGAGGTGGCAAATGATTAAATACAAATGAGGGCATGGTCGACTAAGCCATGATTGACTTGGTCAATCATGGGTGAACCCAAGTATTGAGTTGAATTATTTTGAGTTGGAAATGAATCCAAATTGAATTAAATTGAGTCGATTTTAAGTGAGTTAAATAGAGTTGAGTTGATGAATGAGTTCAAGTGGGATAAATAATGCTTGAGTTGGAAAGTGAATTCACATGAGTTGAGAATTTATTAATGTGAGTTCAAGTGCTTGAGTTGGAAAATGAGTTCATTTAAGTTGAGTTGAGTTGAATTGAAATGAGTGGAGTGGGAAGATGGAGGGTTTCCATCTTATGGTGGAAACCCAAGGGACACACGTTGGAGGTGAATGGATGCCATGGTGAAGACCAAGGGACACCTTGGTTGGTCAATAGTTAAGATGTGGGGGTTTCCATCTTGAATGCACAAGTTGGGAAGGTGGAGGGTTTCATCTCATGAGATGAAACCCATGGATACACGTTGGGGAGATGGCGGGTTTCCATCATGAGATGGAAACCCAAGGGGCACTTGGTTGGGGAGTTTCATCTCATGGGATGAAACCCCAAAGGAAACATTAATGTGGGAGGTGAATGGTTTTGGTTGTTACAAAGGGACATAACCCAAGAGACACCACACCTTTGGCTGATTGGATCTTATTGGAACAAAGAAATTGTGCTCTCAAACTCTCCCTTGGCCGATCCTCTCACTAAGACAAGAAAGACATAGAGATTTCTATCTCAACTCCTCTCCCTCTCACTCTTTGGGCCGATCTCTCACAAGATAAGGAAAATACTTTGGGTTTTCCATTCTCTCCTCCTCTCCCTCTCT
Source organism: Chimonanthus praecox (assembly GCA_022113865.1). Taxonomy (NCBI): domain Eukaryota; kingdom Viridiplantae; phylum Streptophyta; class Magnoliopsida; order Laurales; family Calycanthaceae; genus Chimonanthus; species Chimonanthus praecox. The sequence goes on along the minus strand of CM039096.1, from coordinate 10,327,600 downwards.
CAAATATCTTCCTTGGCTGAACCACTCTTAGGATTTTCATCTTAATCAAGCACCACTCTTTGGCTGAAGATCAAGGAGGAAGAAAGGAAAGACTAAGGAACGAAAGAAGATCAAAGAGGAGAAAGAAAAGACCAAGGAACGAAAGAAGATCGGAGGAGTCACGGAATCGGTAAGTGGTACTTGTCAATATTTTATTAAGTAAAAAGATATTAAGGAGAACATTCTATATAGGTTGAAAATGGTTGGCCAAAATGTTATGGGCGATGGATTCAAAATCTATCCATGGAATGAGATGGAAAAATGGACAAAACCCTAGATTGTTTTGTATAAAGATCGTTGAGAACTCAAAAGGCATTGGATGAGGTTTGGCCATGATGTATGGCCGAACCCCATCAAAGGATCAAATCTTGGATGAATGATTTTTAAGAAAAGATGATGAACCATAGGGTTCGGCCATGTTGTATGGCCGAATCCCATGGAAGTATGTTAGTCATTTTTATGGGTTTTGAAGGATGAAAACCATGGAAGTTGGTTAATGATTTTAATAGGCTTTAAAGGATGAAAATTATAGATGTATGTTAGTGATTTTAAAAGGTTTTAATGGATGATAATGATGGGAGATTGTTGGTGATTTTAAAGGGGTTGTAAATGTTGTAAATGATGAAGAACCATGGACCATGGGTTCGGCCATGTTGTATGGCCAAACCCCATAGAGAAATGTTGATAGTTTTAAAGATGGTTAGACCATGGGAAAATGGAAACAAAGGACCATGGGTTCGGCCATGTGTATGGACGAACCCCATGAATTATTTTGATGAGTCATTTTGGTAGATCTATACATGATAAGTGATTGAATGACCAAGTTAAGAAAGGAGGGTTAAAATGGAAAGAAGATGGAATGAAAGAACCATGGGTTCGGCCATGTTCTATGGCTGAACCCCATGGATAATATATGATGGATTTAGGTGTTCTTTTTATCAAGTTAAATGATTAACTTAAGTGATGGGATTAATAAATCAAAGAATGGATGGTGTTGGACCCATGTTGTGTAAAGGGGGTCAAAACCGAAGAGTGAGGTTCGGCCACGTTGTATGGCCGAACCCCACAAGTGAGTTTTGGTGGACAGTGGACAGTGGACAGTGGGTAGTGGACAGTGGGTAGTGGACAGTGGACAGTGGACAATGGGTAGTGGACAACGGGTAACCTACATATTTCATAAATGAAACATTTATATGATTTTCCAAATGGTTAGGTTAAATTGGAAGGATGAAGGAATGGTTTAAATCAATTGGAATAATTAAATTGGTTATTTTATGGAATTAAATGGATCACCAATTTGATGTATGTATATGTTAAATGTAATAAGGTAACGGGATTTCACAAACGGTGAACAATCGGCTTGACGCGATAGGTGATCTGTTTTTGGACGGAAACACAAGGACCCGTTATTTGGACATTGGTAGGATTCCTACCTTATTGAAAACCATGGATTATGTGTATGTAAATGTTTTACTTGAATTATTTTGGTATCAAATGTATGTCTTAATGATGGGATTTTAATGCTATGATTTGTATTATTACATAGCATTTCTGTACTTGCATCTCATGATGAAATATAACTGGAGACCCACGCTCCATCAGGGCATCCGTAAGGCATTCGTGGGGGTACCTCGATGTGCGTTATTCATCAAGAGGGTTGTACGATTGATTTGTAACCGGAGATCCACTCTCCGTCGGGGTGTCCGTAAGGCATTCGTGGGGATACCTTGATGTGCATTATCCATCAATAGGGATGTATGATTGATTTGTAACCAGAGATCCACACTCCGTCGGGGCGTCCGTAAGGCATTCGTGGGGATACCTTGATGTGTGTCATCCATCAAGAGGGATACTATGTGGTTATGATATGGCTGATGGGTGGGACTCATGGCATGGCATTGACTTGCATGTTTTTGATATTATGTTATCTATGTGATTTTTGTACTAAACCATGTGTTGACCTTACTTGGAGTACCTAATGGGCGCGTTGTCTAACACCCTACTTCTACCCTCGTTGATGACAAAGGAAATGGACGAAACGAAGGACGTGATTGGATCCAAGCTTAGGAGCTTGGATGTTTTAGTTTTTTTTTATTTAAATTATTCATGGACAATGTAATTTGAGTAGCTAGACTTTGGGACTGTAATAACTTAGATTATTTGCTATGGATCGATCTATGATTAATTTGGATTAAGTTAATTTATATTGATTGCCTTCATTGCTAAGTAAATGTTGTAATCCGATGTTATTTCCGCAATGGTATTCCGCAAGTCGTAGTATCGCGTGTGAAATGTTTTAGTGGACTTGTCCACGCACACACATGGTTGGCCAGTTAAGGGTCAGGCTTTGGAAGCTCAGACTTAGCTCGCGTTGTGACGTTCCCACTCTCTCACTCTTTTAATAATAAAAAAAACAGACTCTGATTTTCGGCGAGTGAAAAAGGGCGGGGTATTACAAGTGGAAACTACTGTCAAACATGTTTTTGCACCAGAACGAGCCTCTCATATGGACCGATCTATCGGTGCTATAACTGTTGATCCATCGACGACACCGGCATGTCGGCCAGAAAGTAATTATGCCATTGGGGGTGCATTTAATCCGCAACGGTCTGGTGGTTGAACGGTAATAAATATGAACACCGACCCATCGGTTCCACTGACCTATCGGTAGTGGACAGTCCATATGACCGTTAATACTCCTCTATAAATATGAGTGTTGTGTGATCATTTTACCATCTTCCTTGAACTGAAAAGACTAATACACTCTAAGGAGCGATCAACATTCTTGTGGGAAAGATGATAAACAACCAATCTATTGATTGTGTTGCAACTGAGAAAGAGAGGAGGACAGAAAGATCATAAACAACCAATCTTCAGATTGACTTTGCAAGTGAGAAAACCATAAAATAGGAAAGCCTTAGTTAAGCCAAGTTTCATTGTCACCCAGAGATTGTGATTGCTACATGACGACTGCAAGAAGAAGCGTCGACACAAGTTGGGATCTTCAAAAAGCACACATTAGCGAGAAAGAGCTTTAAAGCAAGTGTTTTTTGGTTTTAATTTTCTTTTTAAAACCTGTAAAATGAAAGTGGATTAAGGAGAGGTACTCTAGAACCACTATAAAAAACTCTAGAGCGTCATCTCTGGCATAGTGTTGGGTGGAAATCCCTGCCAATTGAGTTGAGTTGGAATTCTTACTCTAATTTTTAGGGTGTAAGTCCCAACATAGTGAATATGGGGATAACTCAAGGTTGAGCGAATCCTAACAGTGGATGTAGGTTGGCGAACCGAACCACTATATATCTTGTGTCCTTACGTTTGTGGTGTTAGAGCCAATTTCTTGTGTTGATTGTATATCACACTTGTTGAACACTTACTTACTTGATTGTTATATCCGTTGTACTTAATTAATCAAAAAGTTAATTTCAGAGAGGACCAACGAAATTTGATTGACCTATTCCCCTTCCCCTTTTCCCGCTCCTCCTCCTCTAGTGTCCATCGCATTATTCTATCACCCTTGAAAAGGGTATTTTCATAATCTCGCAATAATAATTTTCAAATGTAGATTTTCCTTCACTTAAATGTATAAAATTCTAAGTATCTAATATATCCAAGTTTAATTTAAAGGTAGTTGATCAAAGAAATAAATCTAAGCATCCAATGTATCTAAATTAGTTGAAAAAAAATAAATCAAAGAAAATTATATTTAATATTTAAAACACCAAGTCTTGATTAATCAAAAAATATTATTAACAATAAAAAAATAGACGATATTAGTTGTGAAAATAATTTATATTTGATAATCATGTGAAGTCAAAATCATAAACATTAAATGCACATATGGGAATCAATAAATGAATAACTGAAAATTATTTCATTAATTAGGCTTCCTTCTCAACCTTAGTCCAGAATTTAGAAACATGTCATAAAATAAAATACATAAGAGAATTGAAACATAAAAACCCGTATGAAGCCCACTTCCTTCACTCCTCTGTTATGTATCCTCTAACTCTCTCCTCTTTGCTCTAAAAAATTCCCTTATCACTTCCCTTGGACATGCCCATTCTTCCTATCCTTTCAGCATTGGTTGTATCTTTTTCTGACTGTTCCTAAAAGGTGGCTTTTATTTTGCACAACTTGGATTTCTAAAATTGGGTAGCACCGATTGATATTTTTCCCACGTTTTCTTTTCAATGGTCAAGCTGCTAACATATGATATCCATGTGATGTGAGGTCAGCTGCTGAAGCGTAACTCTTGGTGCTGATGTATTAGGTAGATCAGATTATGAAGTGAGACCTGTTAAAATACCAAAAATACACTAATTAGATAGAATAAAATACTAACCTTTATAATTTTGGGACTAAAAATATGCACAATTATGCACTTATCAAATACCCCCAAACTTACATGTTGCTAGTCCTCGAGTAAAATTAAAAATAAAGAAATCCTAACTATACCATATTCGCTAGCACTTTCAATTGCATTTATCGTATGCAACAAGCCTTTAAACCCCTAAGTCACCTCTAGTGGATGAGTTATAGTCTCGTGAGGGTTTATAGTTATGATACTCACAAACATCAAATGTTAGAAAAATATGTAAAAAGAAAAAAATCTAAACATCATACAACTCCAAATTGATTTTACAAAACTTATACTCGGATTGTAGTGTGTGTTAGCTAAATATTAATATAACCCTCTTTTTCCAAACACAAACAAGTTTAGCAACCACTAATGGAAAATGCGCTTCGACTCCAAATCTCACCACACATATCTCTCAGAAAGACTTTTACTCAGAGATTTGGATTGTATTTTCTCCCAAAAGTATATGTGAGCGGATTTTATGTTTACAACTCAAATATCTCACATATGTATTTAGAAAAGACAGTACATTTCAAAGAAAATAAAGATCTCATGAAGGATGCCACTTTCCTGAGAATGTCGAGTCAAACACCATCATTTTTCCTCCTCTATTCTATACATAAAAGACCTTATTTAGACTTAAGATCAATAAAACTTCCAATTAGGACAAAAAGTGGCGTAAGACCGGGTCATATTAAGGAAGAATAACAAGACTCTAATATAAATACTTTGAACAGAAAAAGTTAGATGTCTTCAGAATGTGAACGGGATATTTTTCTTCTATTTTTCTTTCATCACTTAAAATTTGATACATGTAAATAAATGAAGAGCCGGAAGTAACCCCGACATTGTACGAGACACTTTAAGATCATTTCCCACTACCGATCATCTCAAATCAAGTAGGTTTTCCTACATCTTAGAAACACAATGGTTGTGAATCTAGTATTTTACTTTGCCATTACTATAACAAGTTGTGATTTAATTTCTGATTAAAAATCATGTGATTATGTTCACATTTGAAATGATTTGAGATTCTTGAGACAGTGAACGGTTTGAAATGTATGATATATATATGAGATAAAGATAGATTTTCATGTTTTAAAGATGAGTTGAAATCATATGAGTCAATGACATTATCATACGTACATATACCTCATGCACGATTACATAGGATGGGAATTGCATGAATATTCGGCAAGAAGAGCTCCTGAGTCAGAAAGAAGTTCTAAAATAAATTACCATTTGGGCCATAGTGCTTCTGGGTCAGAAAGAAGTCCCGAAACACAATACTGGGCCACACAGAACTCTTCGGTCCCAAAACACAATATTGGTCTATAGAACTCTTGGGTCAGAAAGAAGTCCTGAAAAACAATATTTGGCCCTAGCGCTCATGGGCCAGAAAGAAGTTTCGAAACACAATATTGGGCCATAACGCTCCTGGTTCAGAAAGAAGTCCCGAAACACAATATTGGCCCATAGAGATCCTGTGTCAGAAAGAAGTCCCGAAAACTTGCATGGGCCATGATGAATGCATATATTGATCATGACACCCATGACATGACATTACATAGTAAATACATGTTTTATTTTGAGTATGTTATTTTCATAGAGAAACGATATGGATTGAGAAAGCGTGAGAATTTTACATTAATATGATTTGAAATATGATTTTGATATAACACTCCTATTTCCACCCCCTTTCCCTTTGATTTGGAATTCTACTGGGTGCGTTGACTAAGCACAAATTTCCCACTTTAGATGTCAATGCAAAGCAAGACAAGGGAAGTGAGGCTAGACCAAGTGATAGCCGGGTGTTGAGCATTGAAAAATTACATTTTTTTTCCCATGATTATTGGATTAGTTAGCCTTCAATTTTCTATATATTAGGTGCATTTAATGTCATTTCATAGTTTTGTAGATAAATATGGAAAGTACCAGGTAACAATCTCAAATCTGTGGATAATTTCAAGTTTAGAGGTTAATTTGGAAGACCTAGAATTTTTACGATTAATTTCACTCCACTTTTAGGGTTTTCATGTAAATTGTTTAGTCTAGATCTATTATGAGAATCTAGAACAATTCAATATTTTAGATTTTAAAGTGGTGAAGTTAATTATTAAATTCTGGAATAGAGAACTTGCAATTTAAGAGGCAAAGGCTGAAATTCAAGATCCATGGGCCAGAGATCTACTTCAATTGGGCCAAGCTAAGCGTTACAAGCCATCATTGGGCTAGGCCAAAAGCAGTCCATGCGCATATCATAGTTGGGCAAGGCCAATGCACACTTCAAGTCCAACAAAAGCCCAAGTCCTCAAGCTCAAGTCCAAGATCCACTGGAGGCCTATGTGCTCATTTACAGGCTCAAAACCCTAAGTCCAAAACCCATTAACATGCCTAAGCCTTGTCAATCCACACCATTCACTCTTCATCTTAAATCCAGACCATTCATCTCATACATCAAAATTAGGTAAACCATAAAGCCTCCATTCCATATCCATTGCATACATTCATCATCTTAGATCTACGTCATTCAATTCGTCCATCATCATGATCAACCTTTCAATCTTAAACCTCCATTAGAAACTTACCTTTTATAGAATTTATTTTAACCAAATTACCTTAGAGTCATTAGATCGAGATCTCATTCAATCCTAGCCATTCATCCATAAAACCCTAGATATAGGATAACTTGGAACCCAAGCAACCCTATCCACTCCATGCGCATATCCTTTAACGCCCCGCCCTTTTACACTCGCCAAAAATTAGAGTCTTTTTTTAAAAAAAAATAAAATAAAGAGTGAGCGAGAGCAGGACACCACAACGCGAGCTAATAATGAATTACCACCTTGTGATCATTTGTCTTACATGTAATTGTTTCTATCCATTTGGATTTATAATCCACTCCGACGAGGATGTACAGATTACCAAATGAATTGGGAAATGGTCCCATGAAATCGATACCCCAAACGTCAAATATTTCAATCATCAAGATTGGGTTTAGAGGCATCATATTTCATCGTGAAATGCTCCCTAATTTCTGACATCTCTCACAAGCTACACAATGTGCATGAGAATCATGGAAAATGGATGGTCAATAAAATCCACATTGCAAGATTTTGGCAGCAGTCTTTTTCCATTGAAATGGCCTCCACAAGCATGATCATGATAGAAACGGCGGACATTTTGTTGATCATTCTAAGGGATCCATCTCCTAATGATCTGATCATAATAGTACTTGAATAAGTACGGATCATCCGAAAAAAATATTTTACCTTGGTTAGAAATTTTGATCTATCTTGTTTGGTACAATGTGAAGGCATTTGCTCAGTAACAACATAATTGACTATATCAACAAACCAAGGTAATTTGGAGACATGCAACAATTGTTCATGAGGAAAGGTTTTTGTGATGAGCAAATAGTTGTCAGTAAACTCTGTCAGTAGTCTGGATAAGTGGGTTTGGTACAACATTTTCAAAACCCTTCTTGTCCCTAATCTCAATATCAAGCTCTTATAGCAACAAAATCCATCGGATAAGGCGAGACTTAGCATCTTTCTTTCATAAAAGATACGTCAGTGCAGCATGGTCTAAATAGACTATGACCTTAGACCATACGAGATAGGACCTAAACTTATCTAGTCCAAAAAAGACCGCCAACAATTCCTATTCCGTGTTGGAATAGTGAAGTTGGGCTTCATTCAGAGTTTTACTGGTATAATGGATCACATGAGGAAGTTTATTCACCCTTTGACCCAACACAACACCAACCGCATAGCCAGATGCATCACACATAATCTCAAAAGGTATATTCCAATCAGGAGGTTGAATGATAGGTGTTGAGGTCAATGTAATCTTTAATTTATCAAAAGCACGGGTGCAATCATCGTCAAAGACAAATGAGGCATCTTTGACAAGTAATTTGCACAAAGTTCAGAAATGTCACTAAAACCTTTGATAAACCATTTGTAAAAACCCACATGACCCAACAAGGATCTAATCTCCTTCACAGTTTGTGGACGAGAAAGATTGGAGACCAGATCAACTTTGGCCTTGTAAACCTCAATACCTTTCTGAGAAACACATGCCCAAGAACAATGCCTTTTTTTACCATAAAATGGCATTTCTCCGAGTTTAGAACAAGATTTTTCTTTTTACACCGTGCTAACACTAAGGTTAGGTGGTGTAGACATTAATCAAAAGAAGACCCAAATATGAAAAAATCATCCATGAATACCTCTAGGAACCGTTCTACCATGTCAGAGAAAATGCTGACCATGCGTCGCTGAAAAATGGCTGGTGCATTGCATAGCCCAAAGGGCATACGACAGTAGGCGAATGTTAAAAAAATGATAAGTGAAAGTGGCCTTTTCTTGATCTTTAGGAGTTGCAATGATATGGTTTTAGCCAAAATAACAATAAAGAAAATAGTAGTATGCATGACCGGCTAATCGTTCCAACATCTGATCAATAAATGACAGAGGAAAGTGAACTTTTCTTGTCACTGAGTTCAATTTTCGGTAGTCGATGCAAACTCGCCAACCTGTCTGAGCGTTGGTTGGGACTAACTCATTTTCCTCATTCTTGACTCACCCAACTACTATCAGAGATGGGATAAATAATACCCAATTCAAAAAGTTTCAAAATTTTAGCTCTGACAACTTCCTGCATGACAGGATTCAACTTCCTCTATGGTTCGCGTGAAGGTTTAAAATTTTCTTGTAGATGAATTTTGTGCATTACCACAGAAGGACTGGTGCCTTTGATATCAGCAATCAACAACCCTATAGCTTCCTTATGTTCCTGAAGGACTTTTAACAATTCATGTTCTTGATCATTGTTGTTGATGTTTTAAATTTGTAAATCTTGCAAGTGCACGAACCATTCATAGTATAGTATTGTGAGAACGAGGTCGAACCCAATGAAAAATCTCAAAGTATATGAATTTAAATTTATGTCCTCTAAAAAGAATTGTTTTTAAGAAATTGAATCATTATATGAGTCATGTATCTAACTTGGAAAATCAGCAAATCAAATGTGTGATTTCTTATTCTTACATGGTGAATTAAATTTTAACCTTAATTGTGATTAGGATTTCTAGCTACAAAATTATTTAACACATCTTCTTAACACTAATTGAATGAATTTTGAGAGAGAGAGAGAGATTAAAAATAAATTAAATAATTAAATAATGAATTAAAGAATTAAAAGATTAGATTATACAATACTTAGGTTAAAACAACTTTTACGCAACAAACATGAGATTTAACATAATTAAAAGACAAAAGATTAAATTGCATGAAAATAAATGACTGAAATTAAATGTGTAGTAACGTAAAGGTTGGTTGTTGGAAATAGATCATTCATCACCCAAGATGTATAAACAAAGTAAAGGCCTAGAACTGAAATTCACATAAAGATCTAAAATGTAATTCATATTTACTAATAAAACAAGATTCACAACTTTTAATTTAATTAATCAAACCTTAGTAATCATGATTCGAGTCTTACAATCAAGATCATAACTATTGATACGCTCATATTCAATTAAATAGACAAAGGATGTAATCTTGAAATTAAAAGTAAAATAATCATCGAAGAAATTTAGAAATTGGATGTTCCAGGGTTCTAAATGAATGCTTCACTTTATTAAATGGAATAATTAAAGTATAAGGCATTGAAAGAAATTACATAGAAGCAATAAAATTAAAATGAAAAAATTAATTGCTCACTTGGAAATCATGTGGTGCTCTGTCTTCTGGTCCTTTCTTCAGCCTCTAGCCCTCTTGAATTCCAGGTCATATTCGAATTTTACCCTTGGGGTAATGGGTATTTACAAGTTCTGAAAAGAGATGGATGGCTTGGATTAAATCAAGTTTAAGTTGGGCAATCAATGGACTGGATTGGATCTAATTGGGAATAGATGATGGAGATTTAATCTTGGATTTTAGGGTTGGACATGGAGAGTCACACGAATTTGGTGTGGCTTTCCTTGTTGGCTAAGTCAAGGTGGAGGGAAGCTAGGAGATTAAGAGAGAAAATAGGATTTGGATTGGCAATGGGAATTTCGAATTTGTTATGTGGTTTTTGGGTTTGTGTAATGAGATGATGAATGAATGGATGAGATTAAGATATGAGATGAATGAATGGATGGATGATAGGAAGATGAAATGGAGGGTTGACTAGGTGTGAAATTCGAATGGATTGGATTGGGATTGAGAAAATCGTGTGAGGTGTGGTGATTGGGATGATAAGGTGTGTTAAGATCCTAGGAATGTATCTAGATGATTTTTAGTCTAAGTGCATGGAGAGGTTTTAGGTTGCAAAAATCATGGGATGGTGATGTGTAAAATGCGAATGGAGGCTAGGTTGAACTACAAGTTGTTCATTGCTCAGGGTTTATGAATGGAGGGCTTAGATTAAATGGGTTTTGATCTAATGGCTCTAAGGTATTTTGGGTAAAATAAATATAGGCATGGGTAGATGGTTGATGGAAGGCTTAGATGCACAGATGGATCTAAATGGATGATGATATGCATGACCTAAATCTAAGGTAATGTGTGTGTGTGATGGATGTTTGCGGCTCTAGGGTTTCTAAGAGATGAACCAGTGAGTGATATTAGATTAACTAATATCTAATGGCTAAGATGATCAATGCATGCAATGAATGCAAGGATTAATAGGTGATGCATGGATGAACACTAATCTAAGGTTAAGATGATCATGGTGATGATGGATGACCTAGATCTAATGATAGATGAATGGATGGGTTAGATGTGATGGTGGATCTAAGGTTTAACCTAATTTAGTATGTGAGATGGAGGGTTAAGATCTAATATGGAAGTTGGATGGTGTGGATATGAAGTTGGGTTATGGGTTTTGGACATAGGTAGTTGGGTTGGACTTAGGTAAATTCAAACATGGACCATGGAGTTCATTGGACTTGGGCTTTGGATTTGGATCTAAACCTCAACTCAGGCCCATTTTAATTGGATTTGAGAGCTTGGGCCTTGGTTGGATTGAGCTAGCACACTGGCCAGGCCCAAAGTGTGAAATGCGCATGGGCTTGCATGTGGCTTGGCCCGTTGAAGCTTTGTGGAGAATAGCTTGGCCCACTTGAACTGAGTCTTGGCCCAATGACTTGAAATTCAGGCTTTGGCATTTGGATTGCAGCTTTTAACCTCTAGAATTAAATAATTATCAGCCACTTTAAATCTAAGAAATATTTATTAATCATAGACTCCCATAACTGGATCTAGATTAATTAATTTACATGAAAATCCTAGAAAGTGACATAAAATAATTATAATAATTCTAGGTCTTTTCTTTAAACCTCTAAACTTGTAATCTTCTGTTGTTCTAACTTGATTTTCCTAAACTTTCCACTTTTTACTACAAAACTAACAAACTACATTAAATGCATCATTATATATAAAATTGAGGATTAACTGGCCCAATTATCAGGGGTAAAAATTTAATATTTCAATGCTCAACAATTGCCCAAATCAGAAGCTCTAATGATTGACAAAGAATCAGACAATCCTAGAAATGCATACTTAAGGGTGTCAGGGCAGTGGTTTCAAATCCAGCTTGGGTAGTTTTTCAATGGATGGGACATGTGCTGACTCAACAACTAGAGGATTTTCAAATTTGGCTTTCCACTTATCAGTATCCATGAATGGGGTGGATTCTAACAAAGCATTCACATCGTTGACCAAGCTATCATCATCAAAATCCATGCAAAAATTTGCCAGACACTTTTCAAAACGATCATCACTAATGAGCTGCAAAAGAGATTCATGAACTGTACTCTTGATTAGATTTACCTCACACAGGTCCTCTGTGTGTGGATGTTGTTGAATCACATTGAACACATTGAGTTCTACAGTCATGTTGCCAAATGACAATTTCAGCATTCCATTCCGGCAATTGATTATTGCTTTTGGTATGGCCAAAAATGGTCAACCCAAAATTACCGAAATTAACCCACTAGTGTTCATCACCGGTTGAGTGTCAAAGACTATAAAGATTACTAGAAAATAAAAATTTTCAACCTCTATGAGAACATCTTCTATTACACCTAGAGGGATTTTAACTGATTTGTCAGCTAATTGAATGTAACAGGAGTGGGTTTCAACTCGCCCAACCCAATTGCACGTAAATTGAACATGGTAACAGATTAACGGTTGCTCCTAAATGAAGTAATGCTCTGTCAATGGAATTGTTACCGATGACACAAGAGATAGTAGCACATCCAGGATCCTTGTACTTTATGGGAGTTCTCTGTTGAATAATGGAGCTAACTTTTTCAGTTATGAATGTTTTTTTGGAACATTTGTTTTCCCTTTTACTGTACATAGATCTTTCAAAAATTTTGCATAAGAAGGCATGTGATGAATAGCATCGAGGAAAGGGATATTAATGCGAACTTGCTTTAATATCTCTAACACGTCCCTATATGGTGCAACCTTCTTATTCGGAGTTAGTCTCTGTGGGTATGGAGCTCCCCGGACAAAGGGAGCAGAACAAAAATCATTCTCTCTTGACTCATGGGATTTTGGCTTCTCAGGCTCTACAGGGTGATCAATGCCCACAATTGATTCCTTTTGACCATGTTTTTTATCAGGCTGTTTTTCTTCCTCAGGCATCCTAACTTGGTTGTCAAATTTTTTTCCTGACATAAGGGTAGTAATGGATTTAACATCCTCGTGATGCACACTAGAAGTAGAAGAGGTCCCTACTTCAAACTGACCCTTGGGAATAGGAACGGGTTGACTGGGAAATTTTCATTTTTCACTCCTTCCTAGTGCACTTGCCAATTGTCCCAACTGTGTTTCAAGCTTTAGCATTGCTTGTTAGATTGCAAAGTCTGTTGGGTTGACTGCATGAATTGCTGAAGTGTATCCTCCAAAGAAGGTTTTTGCTGCTGAAAAACTAGATGGTGGACAGGAGGATATGACTGGCGTGGGGGGTTAAATTATTGATTAGGTAAATTGAATGATTACCCCCCTTTGTTCATTTGAGGTTTGTAATAACGCGACCCTTAATTAGACGAAAAAGACAATTTTAGAACCATTAGCTCAGCTTTGTGACCGATTAACATGATAGAGTGCAGAAAGAGCATCCCGAAAATGTATTGTATGACCCGATCGGAGCTTGTTTGCTCAGTGATCCAGCACAACGAAGTTCGGAGGGAATTTTTGTCATTTCATAATGTCGTTTGTTTTACTTGAAAATCATGAACAATGTATTTAAAACTGTCAGAGTGTATGGGACCACTCTAACGTCCAATTTGGAAATCGAGAATTTCACACACTCTACGGATTTCAGTACTCTACTCAACGGTATTTCAGGAATTTTCTAACGTTTACCTGAAATACAATGCTTATACGCTCTTTATCTAAAAGCCTCAATTTTTCAAATACCCGTATTCCGAAAATTAGTAAACTTCGATCATAGTGAATCTATACTTTAAGTAAACCTTAGGTATTTTTAGAAAATTGACTTGAGGACTTAAAATACTAGAAACTGGGTTTCAAAGTTTGGAGAAACTTAGACCACTGATTTTTTGTGGAAATTTATTTTTGTAAAAATAGAGGATTTTTGGTTAATGAAATGAAAAATCTAGTGTACCACCCTAGCTAAAACCCGGGTTCTCAACACGAAGGCGGTGTCAGATTTTACCAAATTATCCCCTAAGTGTACCCAATTTTAAGTGCCTAGAAAGATAAAGAAAAGTTAAATGTTTTTACCATTTTTTTAAAAAAGAAAAAGGGAATGTAAATCAAAAAAATTCTACCCACACCCACCGATGGAAGTTAATGGATGAAATTCACTCAAACAATGATTTTCGAAGGTTATAAATATGCTTTGGTTTTCAAAAAAATAAAATTCCAATTCTCAGAGCTTTTTTATTCTTCAAATGGTTGTTCAAGCAACCCCTCTAAAGTGGATTTTTAGTTATCTTTTGTAATTATTTCTTTGAAGTTATTTTCGTCAATTTGTAGATAAATTTTAGTAGAAACTCTGTCCAAGTTTTGATAGAAAAATACTTTGTAGATTTTCCATGGAAAACTAGAGAAAACCCATGCTCGAACATTGCAGTCTACTAGACACATCGACATTCACGATATATCCAGAAACTGGACACATCGACATTAACGATCTATCCAGAAACTGGACACATCGCCATTCAAGACATCTCCAAAAACTGGACACAAAGCCGTGCATGACATGTCGAGAAACTGGACATATCGCCTTGAAGACATGTCGTGATTGAACAAACAATTTAGGAAAACATTTTCAGAAAATAATGTTAGAATATTTAATCTATTTCCAAAGTAGGATTATTTAATTGATTTTAATGTTTTGACAGTTTCTATCAAAGCATTTATCAGACAAAGGTGAGGAGATTCAACCACACTGTATATCTAAATGTATTATACTTGCATTTAAATTCTGAAATTTATCACCATTAGTACTACTGTAATGAGTGGATATACGTGGACATTTTACTGATTGAAAGAATGTGAACGGAACAGAACACGATATCGACATTGTTCACAAGTACGGGATGATAGTAACTTTCTACATATGAAATGTGAACAATAGAGCGTACGGGATGTCGAGGTCTAGCCATTCTAAAATGAAGAACGGAAACCACTTATTCCTAGAGGCTGACTGGTTATCAGTTGGAGATCTTGAGATAGATCAAATTCCAACCATAATTTCAAATTGAATACACGTACTTGTATGTTTAACGGTGCATTACAGGAAATACACATTTACACGCTAAATGGTAAGTAGAGAGGGTAGACGTACCAGACCCGAGAGTACGGTAACTGATAGAACTTGTAAACACTACTTTGAATTACAGTTGATATAAATTGTGTAAGGAACCAGAGTTTTAACTCCTTATTTTATGTAGTTCCTGTTATTATATGAATGAAATATATGATTTTTGGTCCAAAGAATGTGAATGTACATTGAAGGCGATAAGGGAAACTAAATTTCCCTCAGACGATACATCAACTTGGTCGATGTGTCAACAAAGCTCAACATTTTAAGACGATGCATCGACAGGATTGATGTGTCGGGGAGAACTGATATCCAAACCCGAGGTATAAGTTGTTAGAAGGATAGATTGATGTGGTCGATGTATCGGGGAAAACACAATCAAATGGATTGACACATCGACTTTGTCGATGTGTCGAGTAGGCCGAACATCTTCAGCAGACGCTCAGTCTACCACCGTCCAAACCATTCGTTTTCTATGAATGGGTATTCACCATGCCGTTCCTGTTTTCCAAGCACTCAATTAAGAGTCTAGGGCAATCAAAAGATGAAGATGAAAAGAAAGAAAGAATAGGAGAGGAAAAACAGTAAAGATGAGAGGAGAAATAGACTGTCTGAGGACCTCTCTTGCTTATCCGAGTGCACCTATCACTCTCATCCGTCAACTTGACCAAAAAACCCCTCACCTCCTCACGACTTTCCTCTGTTCCTAGAAAGGAAGGAGAGACAAAGCAAGGGGAGAGAGAAATTGAGATAGCAAGGAGGGTGGAGAGCAAAGAGACAATGGAGATCAAATTTCACCCATTTGAGTACACCTAAGAATCAGTCGAGGTAGGTGAATCTATAATATTTTAGAGTAAATCAATAACTATATGTTGTTTAGACAATATATGTGCATGGGTTTGGAAGAAAGAACCCAAGAATAATGAACTCATGAGTTAAGGGAAGCCGTGGATGATGAGTCCATGACATCTGACTCAACCTAGTCGACAAATCGACTTCGTCGATGTGTCGTCTGGGGAGAGAATCAAACGAATAGAAAATGATAAGTATGGAACTGAAACCTAGGACGACACATTGCCTGTGTCGATGTATCGGTCTGGGTATGAAAGAAATAAAATATTGGAACAAGGGGATGATTAATTAATCCCAGAACGACCCATTGACAGAGTCGATGTGTCGGTCTGGGTATGACTACACTAGAGAAGGAATATGAAGATGATGAAATTACGCCGGGAAGATATATCGACTAGATCAATATATCGACCTGGGTATGATAAAATAGGAATGAAATTAGTTCAAGTACGATGTATCGACTAGAACGATATATCTGCTAGAAAAAAAATGAAAAGACGATGAATGAAGAATGAGTCTATGGACATATCGACTATGTCGATATGCCCACGGATCATCAACCGATGTGTCGACTTAGGCCAACATATCGGGCTCAGTAAACTGAAAATAAGATTAAAGGCAATAAATCGATTCGAAACCTATGCATCGATTATGTCAATGTATCGACAGAAGCATGTATAGATGTATCGAGTCGATCGATACATATAATCGGAAACAAAGGACCACTTAAGAAATTGATAAATCAAATCAGGAGGATATGTTGATAGACTCGACATATCGACGGTATAAACCATTAGATGTATTGACTGTGTCGATATATGGGACCCGAAAAATGGCCTGGAAAAATATGAACAGAAACAGACAGAGTCCAGTCGACATATCGAGATGATCGATGTGTGGGCTGTGTCAAGTGGAGATGTATCGACAGTATAGAATCAGTTTTCATATATCTCTTGTTAAAATCAAATATGAGTGGAATCTTTCAGGTCTTGGAAATCATACAGTAGACCTTTAGGTCAGGTTTAGACTTACACCAATTAAACAAGGATTTTATGTGTTAATAATCTATGAGCTGTAATTTGAACATGTACATGGACAAAAGGAGTCAATGGAAATTCCGACGTCGTTCGAACAAATGTGTGATTCTTCTTTGGTAGACCACTTTTGATCAGGTAGGAGTTCCTATTTTATTGAAGCACAATGAAGTGACTAATTTTGTTATATGTTATATCTTTTAAAAGTATAAATATGGATTTTTGAGATTATGATTTTATTATGCACATGAAAATGATGTTGATGAGAAATCATGGGATTTATGGTTTTGTCATCATGTTTGCAACATTACCTCATGCATGGTTGCATGGGAGAGTTGATAATACTAAGCCAATAAGGAAATGTCCGGACCTCGCTTGGACTCATGTGAAATTATTATAAAAATATTAGACTTTGGGTATGAATATTACGGCATAGTTGGGCCAAAGATCTCCTGGGTAGGTCCCGCAACCCTGCGTAGAGGGAGGAGACCACACTCCACCGATAGTCTTGATTAATTTGTGGACGGGTAACAACACCCTGGTGGTCGTCGCCTCAAATACTGTGGACATAAGTGGCCAATATTGAGAACTATTATTCGAAGTGATTTGTTATGATCTGATGCATTGGAATGGGTGGACATATCACTGATGCATGGCACCCATGGCATATCATTTTATGATTTCTGAATTATGAGACTTTGGTACATCTTCTATCATACATTTGAGAAATATGTGTTGATCATACTTTGAGATTTTCTTCAATGTTATCCGTATTATATGATATTATGAGATTTTACGTTTTGTGCATTTTATGATCGGAACTTCCTACTGGGCAAGTTAACTAAGCCCATACATTTTTCCGCTAGATGTTAACAAAGATCAGGGTAAAGGAGAGGAAGTTGGACCTAGTGATAGCCATGCCTGATGAAGAGATGGATCCGGAGATGTTTGGATACCTCATAGTTCTTATTTTGACATTTTGATAGAACTATGTAATTTCATAGGATCCAATGATGTAATAATTTAGATAACTCTTATTTTGGTTATGGTTTGATGTTTGACTTATATGGTTCTGTTATTTCCATCCTTACTATTGAAATGTTTGATATTATAATTCTGCAAGTATTATTTCCGCACATTTTATCTCACAAGTGTTATGCTAGCACACGTATAAATATTTGGTGGATTGATTCACTTGTGTGCTAGAATTGGGCCAGTCGAGGGTTGGGTCTTCGACCTTGAACTCGGCTCGCCTTGTGGCGTATCCGTCCCTTTTCCTTTTGAAAAAAAAAATAGTCTGATTTAATCAAAGGAAAAGGGTGGGCCGTTACATATTGTGTTTATTGTCAGCTTAGTATTATTAAATACCAACTGTTGATGTATGTAACGTTCTATGCTGGAGGGCTTAGGAATCCATGTTAGCTGAGTGAGAATTTATTATGATCATATGAGAGATATTTATGTGTGTTGAACGGGGATTTAATCCATAATTTATTTGCATTTGACTGGTGTACTGTGCATATCAAATTACCTCACGCTGTTGTTTGGAGTACCTACCTAGCTCGTGGAGGGCACTGGTATGAGGTGTATATACAGACTGCGTGAAACACTGAGCATGAATTTGCCGACAGTGTAGCCACGTACCTTCGCAGCTGAGTACCGTAAACATTGATTGACGGGGTTATCATTTTGAGGAAAGAAATAACATGTATTAACTATGTTAAATGATATTCTCATAGAAAACTATATGATTTTTGAGTGTTTAAATTGTTGTATGATAACATGTTTAAAATAGATGATATATTACGTTATCTGTTGTTTTATCTTCGCTTCGCTAGTAAAGATCACATCCCTTACGTTTCAGAAAACCCGAATGAGGAAAGACAAGAGGACCTTATGCTATAGTAGAGTTGGAGGCCCTCTATCTATTTTTCTATTTCCCCGTTGGGAATTTATGATATGTTGTTTTTATTACTGTCTTTACAAACAATATGATGTTAATAAACCCTTATTGCGTCTGTTTTGAGGCACAGTAGATATGTAATAGAACTATTGTGTTTCTTATGTGTATATTTCTTAAGTATGTATTCTAGTTATGGTGAATGTTAGGTAGAATGTATGTGACATTATTTGCTTGGACTTAATGCAGGAGATTTCAGTTAAAGACTACATGTTGGTTAGTAGTGTACCCATATACTGTGGTGATTGGTGGGTTCTGCTGAGGTTTTGGGTTTTAAGTGGGCCATTGTGACTCCTCCATCTGCCTAGGAACTTTACTGGCCCAGTTATGGCTGAATCTGAGGCTGCCAAATGTAATGTCCAAACTTTAGATCATGTGCAATGTTAAGTCTATGATGAGTTATTAATTTCGCAATCGTTAAAGGCTCAATGTTAGAAAAAAAATTAACTCACGTCTTAAGAAGCCCTGAGGGGCAGGGCTTGACAACTTGGTATCAGAGCCTTAGCTCAAAACTTCGGACTGTATATGGAATTACATGTCTACGACTAAGTGGAAAAAGTACTTTGTAAGTGTTAGGATTTATTTAGGTATAGGAGAAAACTAGATACTAAGTGTTGTATCCTTTTGCTCAGTGCTTGAATCATCAGACTTTGTGCTTGCTGCTGTATGTTTCTTATTGCAAATGATATCATTTTCCTTTTTAGTGGGCTGATATCTGTTGTGTTGAAACAACATTGTTTGGTGCAACCAATCGGTACGGTATGAGCAAGAAAGGCACCAAAAGGTTGATAAGAGACTTCAACAACCCAGATCGTAAGTGCTATCGACCCTAAAGTCGTACAAATCAGGGAGACATCACTCCGATCAAGGTCTCATTAGATAGTGACCCAAGATCTCCATATTGTACGCTATCAACACCACCTCCTGGAACAATGATAGATTATCACTCTGACCGTCTGTAAATAGTGCCACCTTCACCAGAAGTTGGAGAAGTCTTTCTCCCTATCTAGCAAACTGAACTTCCAGCATGGAGACCATTACGTCCAATGACTAATATTGTCGGAACCTCCAGGCCAGTAATGTGTAATTTCTTTGCACGACCGGGACATACAAAGGACTCTTGCCCTTGCCCAATGAATCGAGAGTGCTCCAAATGCAATATTTTTGGCCACTCAAGGAGCATATGTCCATTTTCCAAGGGAAATGGAATTTATGGATGTCATGCATGTTGTAGATATGACCACAAATTAAGGGACTGTTCCTATTATGATAACCACTCCATGTCATCTTCATCTGGAAAATATGGGTAGGGTCAGAAGTAGGAAAGGGGAGATGGGCGGTTTGATATAGCTGTGACTATGAACTTTATTAGTTTCTTTCTGATTTTCCCCAGTGTGTAAGGAGAAGTCATATTAGAATACTTTCCAAATATGTATATTTGTAAAATATGCGTGTTATAGAATTTTTGCATGTAACCGATTTGCAGTTCACATAAAAGCTTTGATTATCTCATGCGTCATATCTGTGTGGAATACTCTGATGATGGAATTCTTTATGACACTTTGTGTTTATCAGGAAAGAATACTACCAAGAAGGGTCGTGAGAAATCAAGGAGAGGGATCGACATCACCACTTCCTCTTCCTCCTCCTCCACTTAATCCAGAGCGGGAAGCTTTGTACAAAATTGTTAGGATAGTTATGCGAGTCATTAGAGAGACTGTTGGAGAAGAACGACCTACCGTAACACGAACCGGCAGAGGAAGAGCAACAACTTTGAGGGATTTTAGGCGATTGAATCATTTATCTTTCTCCAGGGGACTAGACCAAACAATGGCTAAGAACTGGCTCGCCTAGACGGGCAGGATGCTCGATGTTTTGGAAATAGCCGATGATCTGTGAGTAGCTTTGGCAACTTAGCAACTGACATGGAACACCTACAAATGGTTGGAGACCAAGAATCTTGACTAAGATAATGCACCCATGACTTGGACAGAATTCTCTAAGATTTTTCTCGCACGTTACTACCGTCTAGTTGCAAGGGTGGCTAGGCAACAACAATTTATGGTTATCGAGCAAGAGAACGACACCATGGCTCAATACTGCAGCATGTTTGTTAACCTTTTACCTTATACACCTAACATGTAAAGGGATGTGGAAGATAAAATTCGACATTTTGAATGGGGAATTCACCCGTTTATTCGTCGTCAAGTGGTTCCCCAGCATCACTCCAGTCTGGAAGGGGTAATGGAAATAACCTCTTTGGTGGAAGTTGTAGATGGACCCAAATCCAATCAAGGGTCAATTCAGCAAGGAAATTTCCAGAAACCACGGCAATTTGGAAACATAAAGAGAAATTCAAAGGGAACCCTTTTAATAACAATCAATCTGCAATCAAGCAGTGAAGTAGGTCAGGTACAAGATAGCCAGTGATATGTTTTTCATGTGAACAACCAGGACATACTTCCAAGTAGTGCCAGAACCCAAAGGCGTATGGGGAATGACTATGCTACACCTGTATGCAGCCAGGGCATGTGGCAAGAGATTGTCCAAACCTCGGTAACGCCATCAATGGGAGGCCATCTCAGGGCAACATGGCAACGCAATCAGTTGTACAACCAGTGTACGGAAGAAGTTCACCTCAAGTTTCGAGGGGGTCATCAGTACCCAACTTTTCACAGCAAAGGTCCAGTTAAGGGAGAGGGTGTGGACTAACAAATAAATCCAGCATGAGCCTATACCATTGGACTAGGAATAGAAGAGCATGTGGATCACTCAGTATGGAAGGTACTTTACCACTCTTTAGCTCTTTATCCCACGTGTTGTTTGACACTGGGGCATCCCATTCTTTCATATCTGCAATTTGTTATGAAATTTTGTGTTTGAGATCAGTGGTTGTGGATAAACCACTGAAGGTAAAGTGACATTTAGGAAAAGAGGTACTAACTAACCATATGTGCAAGTCTTGTATAAAGAGACTTGGATGGAGAAATTTGGAATTTAACTTGTTAGTAATAAGAATGACAGGTTTTGATTTTATTTTGGGTATGGATTGGCTTTCAAAACATAAAATTGTGATAGATTGCTATAAAAGGACAATGATAGGGCATTCCCGTAAGGATCAATTTTTTGAGAAGTTGAAACCTTATCAAGGGCTTAGTGTAAGAAACTTTGGTATAGGTGGGCATCCAAATAGTATGGTAGCTGGTAGAGGTTGGGAAGACGTATGAGGTGTAGACTTAGTGATGCCTCGGGTGGTGCGTGAATTCATGAATGTTTTTCGAGACCAATTCAGTGGTCTACCTCCACACCGAGATATAGAATTTGTGATTAATCTGCAATCTAGAACGTTGCCTATTTCCATACCACCGTATAGGATGGCACCATCAGAGCAACGGGAAGTATGAACCCAAGTAAATGAGCTACTTAATATTAGTTTTGTACTGTAACACCCCGCCCTTTTTCACTCGCCGAAAATCAGAGTATATTTTTTTTTTTTTAAAATAAAGAGTGAGAGAGAGAGGAAAAGTCACGACGCGAGCTAAGTCCAGGTTTCTAAACCTGACCCTTACCTGGCCAACAATACATGTGCGTTGACCAAGTCCACCAAACAGTTCACACGTTAACGATTAACTGCGGAATTATTATATGAATGGAAACCATCCATAATCATGTTATTAAAAGCGTGGAAACCCATCACTATTAAATTAACTTGTGTTTAAATATTCAAAATCATCAATCAACCATAGCAAAATAAACTAAGTTATTACAGTCCCAAAGTGCAATTATCTCAAACACATTGTTCCAAAATAAATATTAAATAAAGTAAGCATAAGCTATCTAAGCTCCTAAGCTTGGCTTCTTTCACGTCCATCGCCCATTCCATTCCCTGTTCCATCATCTAAAGGGTAGAAGTAGGGCGTTAGTCAACGCGCCCAGTAGGGTTACTTACATAGGATCAATTTACAAATCAGAATACGAATATCATATTAAAACTGTAAACATATCATAGTACCAAAAACAGTGCACGATAATCATATCCAAATCATGCAATGTACGTGTCATGTCATGGGTGTCATATACCAATGATCCCCCACCCAATCTGCATATCATCACCATACAAATCAAATCAAGTGTTCCTTGGCCAATTATTTCCACAATGTTTTGTAATGTACCACCAGGTCACTGAATACCTCCCTACGTATGTTGATCGGAAACCCCGAATGGAGTGTGGACTCCTCCCCATATATGTTAATCGGAATCACCGAATGGAGCATGGACTCCTCCCACATATGTCACTAAGAATCAGTATGGACTCCTCCCACACATGCTAATCGGAATCACCGAAGGAGCGTGGACTCCTCCCCATGTATGTTAATCGGAATCACCGAATGCAGCATGGACGCCTACCACATATGTCACGAGGAATCAGTATGGACTCCTCCCACGTATGCTAATCGGAATCACCGATGGAGTGTGGACTCCTCCCCATGTATGTTAATCGGAATCACCGAATTGAGCATGGACTCCTCCCTCATGTTCCGTCCCATGCCATACATGAGATCATGAATGCACAATTGTCATTTTGTATCAAAATACATATTTAATTGAAAAACAGTTCACAAAACATATTCCATTCATTTTAACCAAAATGATTCATCATGTTTGTAAATCAAACCAAGAACACATACATATATAGATCCCGATGCATTTCAATAAGGTAGGATCCTACCAAATTTCAGTTTACTGTCCTTGCTGTTCCGTGAAGATACCGTTCACCGATCAAGTTAAAACTGATTTGCAAACACATGCGAATCTCCTTCTGGAAAAATTATTTACAAATTTTCACTTTTAAATTCAGTCGACTGAATTCTTGATTCATTCGACTGAACTCGGCAAATTACAGTCTGCTACCCATCATGCAGACGGTCAAAATCCGTCCGCAGACGGTAATACCCGTCCCGCAGACAGCTTAATCCATCCGCGCCCACTACACCCTGTCCATGTCTGTTGTCTGTCCCGCGGATGGTCGAAACCCATCCCGCGGATGGTAGAAACCCATACTGCAAACAGTGCAATCCGTCCGCAAACAACACCCTGTCCACGTCTGTTACCTGTCCTGCGGAAGGTAATACCCCTCCCACAGATGGTAGTACCCGTCCAGCAGACAGTGCAACCCTTGTTCAGTCTTCTCTATTTGCACTTTTGGTACATCCTTTTTTTATGAAATTCATTCCTTAATTATGTCTAAACATGTATTAATCATTTATACATAAAATCAGTGGACATACACCACCCACTAACCAAAGTTAGGGTCTTGTCATAATTCTTTCCATCCTTGGTTTATAATTTAAATTGGACATTACCTTTCAATCATTTAACCATTCCTTGAATGGATTTCAAAGTCCATGGTCCTATAACATTTTGACTGTCCATTTAAATCAAATATGAACCCCATGGTTTCGGCCATTCCATAGCCAAAACCATGGTTCCCTTAGCTTCTTCCATTCATTCAATCCTCGTTAAACATTACATACCTTTTTCCACGTCTCCTTCGTTTCTTTCATTCTGTGTTTATTCCTCAGCCCTTCTTTGTTCTTCACTGATTCTTCCAGCAATCTTCTCCAAGTTTAACAACAAAAATGAGAGAGGGAGAGAGAAGAGAAGATGGAATCTCTTTGCTCTCAATGGAGAGAGGATCGGCCAAAGGTGTGGTGTCTCTTGGTAATCAGCCCAAACTCCTTCGTTAGTCCTTCACTTCCTTATTTCTTTACTGATTTCTACTAAGTCTAGACATAAAGATGGAAGACAGAGAAGAGAGGAAAATCTCTTTGTTTACCATAGAGAATTCGGCCAAGGTGTAGTTGAGAGAGAGAAGAAGAGGAGATGAAAATCTCCTTGATCTCAAGATGAAAATTCGGCCAAAGGGTTGGGGTGTGCCGTGCCCCTTAGGCTGGTGTCCTTTGTAACACCCTCACACCTTCTCACTTCCCTCATAATGGTTGTTTCTTTCCAAGGTGTCCCTTCGTTTCAATCAAGACACCCCTTGGGCTCCCCAACGTGTATCCCTTGGGTTTGTGCCTTTTGGGTTTCATCCCATGAGATGGAAACCTTCCATGTTCCAAGTTAACTCACTCATCTCAACTCAACTCTATTTAACTCACTTTAAATCGACTCAACTTAACTCAATCCACCTTGACTCAATTGAATTTATAAATCAACTCAAGCCAATTCAAATCATTTGAACTTATTCATTAACTCAATTCTTTTGAACTCACCCATGGTTGACCAAGTCAACCATGGCTTAGCCGACCATATATCATATGGTTTTTAGGTCCCACCTAGCCATTTCATTTGATGGGATGGATCTCATGCCTTGGTTTTAATTGGGTATTTGACCCAATTACTTTGGCCTTACCCAATTACTTACAAATCAGCTCATTATGACCCATTGGGTCCCCATTGAGCAATTGACCCATGTATTTAAAGCTTACTCATTTATTTTCAACTCAACCTTATCCATGTCCCGTTGGGTCTTAATTTGGCAATTGACCCAACTCCTTACCCATCTAAGGTCCATCTCCATTATTTAATTTCAAATTCCATTAATTCACAATTTAAATGGACAATTTTCATATATATATTCATGCAATGAAAATCCGCGGTGTCACATGTACGGCCAAGTACTTCACCTTGGGGAGCGCCAACTCTTTCGCCAAGAAAAAGAATGAAACCTTAAGAATGTTATAGATTACCATAAGCTAAACCAGGTAAAGATCTATTTGATCAACTGAAGGGAGCCAAGTGTTTTTCAAAGATAGATTTGAGATCATGTTACCATCAGTTAAGAGTTAGAGATGAAGATATCTCTAAAACAGTGTTCAAAACTCAGTACGGTCATTACGAGTTTTTAGTGATGCCGTTTGGGGTAACGAATTCACCGGCCACATTCATGGATCTTAAGAATAGGGTTTTTTGGCCATATTTAGGAATCTTTGTAATAGTATTCATTGACGATATTATGATATTTTCGTCAACTGAAGAAGTGCATGAGCAACACTTGAGGATAATGTTAAAGACTTTAGGAGATAATTAGTTGTAAGCCATGTTCAATAAATATGAATTTTGGTTAACACAAGTCTAATTTTTAGGACATGTAGTAACTTCGGATGGAATCACAGTAGATCCTGCCAAGGTTGAGGCAATAATAAGTTGGAAGAGGCCGACAAACGTCTTTGAAAGAAGATGTTTTTTGGGATTAGCTGGGTATTACAAGATATTTATGCGAAGTTTCTCCCAGACTACTGTTCCAATGACAAGGCTGACAAGAAAAGACGTAAAATTCGAATGGAGTTAGGAACGCGAAAAGCATTCCTAGATTTGAAGGAAAAGTTGACCACCTCTCCTGTATTGATTATACCGGAGCAATGTGAAGTATTTGCAGTATATTGTGATCTTCGAAGAATGGATTAGGACGTGTCCTAATGCAAGAATGTAAAGTAGCAGTCTATGGCTCTAGACAATTGAAAGGACATGAGAAAAATTACCCTACTCATGGCCTAGAACTAGCAGTTGTAGTGTTTGCACTAAATTTCTGGAGAGATCAATTGTTCGGTGAGAGATTTAATGTTTTCTATGATCACCATAATCTCAAATACTTGTTCACTAAAAAAGATTTGAACATGAGACAAAGGAGATGGATGGAGTATTGACTACGATTTTTAGCTCTCCTACCATCTAGGAAAAACGAATGTAGTAGCACATGCTTTGAGTAGGAAGACTCATTGCAATATGGCTTGTATGGCATCTCTACAGTGGAACATGTTAAGTATAGTGGGTGAATTTGACCTACTATTAGTAAAGTACAATGAATCAATTCAGGTGCAGAATGAGGTCAGACAAGCAGAACTTATGAGGCTTGTGTTGGAAGCACAGCGAAGGGACCCAGAATCTATCAAGATACGAACTCAATTGATAGAAGAAGTCGATTTGAAGGGATGGAAAATCAGGACCGGCAGAGGTCTAACCTTCAAAGACAAATTATTTGTGCCAGAAATGGAAACAGAAGATCGTAGAGAAATAGTGCTTGGTCACTTTCATCACTCACGTTTTGTAGTACAAAGATGTATCGTGATTTGCAACGTCAATTATGGTGGAAGGGAATGAATAAGGAAGTGGCACATTTTGTGTCTAGGTACTTAACTTGTCAACAAGTAAAAGTTGAACACCAGAGACTGGAAGAGAAAATGAATCCTCTCCCAGTAGCCATAGGGAAATGTGAACATATCACCATGGATTTTGTTGTTGGTTTTCCTAAATCATCTAAAGGGACCGACGCAATATGGGTGATAGTAGACAGATTGACCAAATCTGTCCATTTCCTGCCAATCAAAATGACACACTCCTTAGTATCTTTACGTAAACAGTACATAAAGGAGATAGTCAGGATACATCGAGTACCAGTAAGCATTGTACCAGTCCGTGACCCACGATTTGTATCTAGATTTTGGCAGAGTCTAAAAAAGGAGCTTGTTACACAGTTATGTTTCAGTACCACTTTCCACCCTCGGACCGATGGTCAATCTGAGCGGTCGATTCAAACTTTGGAAGATATGTTGAGAGCCTGCGTGATGGATATAAAGAGCAGTTGGGAGGATCATCTCGCATTGATAGACTCTATTTACAACAACAGTTTTCAGTCTAGTATTCAGATGGCGCCATACGAAGTTCTCTATGGTAGACCATGCAAATCACAATTGTGTTAGGCTGAAATTGGAGATAAAGCGTTGATAGGGATAGAAATAGTTAGAGAAACGTCAGGACAACTCGAAGTTATCAGACAACGTCTCATGACAGTGCAGAGTCGACAGAAGAGTTATGCCAACAGGGGCCATAGACCTCTCGAATTTTCAGTGCGTGACCATGTTTTCTTACCCGTTGCACCGGGCCATGGAGTGAGACAGTTTGGTCGTAAAGGAAATACGAACCCGATCAGTCACATGTGTTAATTGGAACGACATCGATGTAACGCCCCGCTCTTTTTCACTCTACGCTTTCCGAAAATCAGAGTCTATTTTTTTTTATATAAACAAAGAGTGATAGAGAGCGGGACATCACGACGCGAGCTAAGTCTGAACTTCTAAAGTCCTACCCTTAACTGGCCAACCCTATGTGTGCATGGACTAAGTCCATGAAAACGGTTCACACATAACAATATCAACATGCGGAATTAAAATCAAAACATGCAGAATTATAATAGAACCTAGTTCTATTCAATTTCAGATAGCAAAGTACGTCAAGTCTTTATCCATAATTAAAATATCATAATTATCCAAATAAACATCCAACCATGGCAAATCATCTAAGTTATTACATGTCCGCACTCTAGTTACTCAAATTACAAGTCCATAAGTAACTTAATTAAAATATAAACTAAAATCATTCAAGCACCTATGCCTGGCCCGTTTCGCGCTCATCGTTCCCCTTGTTTCCTGTATCATCCAGTAGGGTAGAAGTAGGGCGTTAGAACAACACACCCAGTAGGTATTCCAATTAGGGCTAACACATGGTTAGTACAAAACATATATAATAATATCATAATGTAAAAAACCATATAAACCATACCATATCATGATGTCAAATGCAATGAGTCCCACCCATCACAAGTACATATCAGTACCCCCACATAGGTCTTTCGGACGTCCCGACGGAGTGTGGCCCCTCCGGTTTCTTCTTGATGGAAAAGCACATCAAGGTACCCTACATAGGTTTTTCGGAAGCCCCGACGGAGTGTGGCCCCTCCGGTTACATATCCTTCACCCCATGCCATGCATGAGATGCCAATGTAACACATGCTATTTTATATATAATAAACATAGCATTAAAACTCACATTCAAAACATATCTTTTTCAACATAAAATCATCAAATAAGATAAGAAACATTGTACATAAACCCATGGTTTCAAAGAGGTGGAATCCTACCAAAGACCACTAACGCGTCCTTGCGCTTTAGTCCGGTAACCGCTCACGATCGTAAACACCTTGTGAGGTCCCGTTACCTTATAATATATCAATCAATTAAAACGTGTCCCGTTTGATTTACAATAATGTCCAAGTCCATAAAACAATCCCCATGGGGTTCGGCCATACACCATGGCCGAACCCATGGTCTATCATTTTCACACTTATTTACCACATTGCCATTGGTCTAATCTTTAGTTAATATTCAATTCATTTTAATCTGCCATTCATAGACCCTATGTCCACCAAATAATTCCCATGGGGTTCGGCCATAGACCATGGCCGAACCCATGGTCTATTAATTCACTTAATTACAATATTGTCATTATACCTATCCATAACCAAAACATTCCAAAAATGATCCATACATAGTTCTTTAATCCAAATACATGATCCATTAAATAGTTCATGGGGTTCGGCCATACACCATGGCCGAACCCTATGTCCATCATTTTCACCTATTTACAACTTTGCCATTGATTCCATCAACTTATGTTTGAGTTTCAAAACATAGGTCCATTCATTTATTTATTACTCCAAGTCCAAGAGTGATCCATACATAAAACTCATCATAAGACCCCCAAGTTTACCAAATATTTCTTCATGGGGTTCGGCCATACACCATGGCCGAACCCATGGTCCATTAATTCCACATAATTACCATATTGCCATCCAAGGCTATAATTCCATTACTCTCACCCTTCATCCCTTGGTTTGGTGAACCATTCATTAAAAACATACATAGGCAATATTAGATTCATAATTGAACCATAGAATTGATTTATGGGGTTCGGCCAAACACCTTGGCTGAACTCTATGATGTATAACTTTCCAATTATAGCAATCCCATTCTTGAATCCATAATTCAAGGTTCCTTCCATAATTAGAAGCTTTTTAATTTAATAACCATCTTCCATTTTAATCAATTAAAATCCATTAACAATACCAATACACCTCCATGGGGTTCATAATGTTCTCCTTTAAATGCAATCAAACATCATTACCCTCCATGGTTTTCATGATCTAATTGCATCTAAAACCATCAAACCTTCTATCCATTTAAAATAAATCATAAATAACCTTTCCCATCATTTTCCATGATCTACATACATGAACATCATCACATAATTATTTATGGGGTTCGGCCATACTCCATGGCCGAACCCATGGTCTAAGGTTCTTTACCAAAACATCCATTTAAACCCTTTTAAAACTATAACCATGACTCTATTTTCATCCTCCAAACTTCCATTAAAAATGACCAAAGTTCTTCCATGGGGTTCGGCAATACAACATGGTCGAATCCTATGGTTCATCAGTCCATTAATTAACCATAACCATTCCCTCAATTTTCTTCCATGGGATTCGGCCATACACCATGGCCGAACCCTATGGTTCTTTTCTTAAACAAAAACATCAAAACTACTTACCGGTTCCGCGACTCCTCCGATTTTCCTTCGCTTGTTCTTGTTCTTCCAATCCTTCTCTTCCTTAGCCTCTTTCCACTTCTTCTTGATCTTTCCCACGGCCGAGAACACCTTCTTGTTGTTGTGTGTGTCGTGCGCCCTTGCTGTCTTTCCTTTATCAACTTCTTTCACTCAGCCTATCTTGCTTGAAATAGCCATTGTCGTGTATATGCTTCCCACTTTGGAGAGTCTTAATTAGAAGATGACATGCGCCCCTTGTCTATAACACTTCCACTCAGCCAATGTCTTTAGAAGATAGCCGTGTGCCCCTTCCTTTTAGCACCTTCCCTATTATTACTCCTAATAAGGAAATGACTCCTTTTAGAAGATTTTAAGAGCATCAACTTGGATTGCGCCTATCCCACACACGACATAGCAATCTCTATTTTTAATCCTCTCCATGCGTATAATCATGGATTGCAAACCTTCATACACGGCCATGCTATCTTTTATTTAATTTTAGACATAATGCATTACTAATTTATTTAAGCCCCATTTAATTTTTATTGAAACCATTTCCATAATCCGTTGGGTCTTAATTGGGCAATGACCCAACACTTTACCCATATAAGATCCATATCTAATAATTCACAAATTAAATGGCAAATTCCGTAAATATTTATAACTTAAAAATTCGGAGTGTTACAATCAACATCACAGAGGACGTGGCATTCGATGAAAGGCCAATATAATTTCAGGACACTAGAAGTCTACAGCTCAGGAGAAAGATGATACCTCAAATAAAAGTACTATGGAGGGATCATGGGGCAGACAACACGACATGGGAGCGTGAGTCAACAATGCGGGAGTTGTATCCCGATCTCTTTATGGAAAAGGGTATAATTGTTGGTTTAAAACTCGAGACGAATTTTATTTAAAATGGGTAGGATGTATTAACCCGACCCTTAATTAGAAAAATGAACAAATTTTAGAACCGTTAGCTCGGCTTTGTGACCAAGTACCATGATAGAGTGCAGAGAGAGCTTCTCGAAAAGCTATTGTATGACCCGATTGGAGCTCGTTTTCTTAGAGGGCATTTTGGACATTTCATAATGTCGTTTGGTTTATTTGAAAATCATGAACAATGTCTTTAAAACTGTCAGAGTATACGGGACCACTCTAATATCCAATTTGGAAACTGAGAATTTCATACACTCTACGTATTTGAGTACTCTACTCAACGGTATTTCCCGAACTTTCAAACGTTTACCTGAAATGCAATGCTTATACGCGCTTTATCTAAAAGCCCCAATTTTTAAAATACCTCGTATTCCAAAAATTATAAAACTTAGATTATAGTCAATCTGTGTTTTAAGTAAACCTTTGGAAATTTTAGAAAATTGATTTGAGGACTAAAATACTAGAAAATGAGTTTCAAAGTTTGGAGAAACTTAGAACACCGATTTTTTATAGAAAGTTATTTTTGTAAAAATAGAGGATTTTTTGTTAACGTAATTAAAAAATCTAGTTTGCCACCCTAGCTAAAACCTGCGTTCTCAACGCGATAGCAGTGTCAGATTTTATCAAATTATCCCCTAAGTTTATCCAATTTTAAGTGCCTAGAAGGAGGAAGAAAAGTTTAACTCTTTTACCATTTTTTTGAAAAAGAAAATGGAATGTAAATCCAAAAATGTTTACTTACACCCACCGTCGGAAATTAACGGGTGAAATTCACTCAAACAGTGATTTTCGAAAGTTATAAATATGGACTTTGGTTTTCAGAAAAATTTACCAATTCACAGGGCTTTCTTATTATTCAAACGTTGTTCAATTAGCCCCTTTCAAGTGAATTTTTGGCTATATTCTGTAAGTATTTCTTTGAAGTAATTTGCATCAATTTGTAGATAAATTTTAATTGAAACTCTGCCCAAGTTTTAATAGAAAAATTCTTTGTAGATTTTCCATGGAAAACCAAAGGAAACCCATGCTCGAACATGGCAGTCTGGTCGATAACCAATAGACACATCTAGTTTACGATATGTCCATTTTTGTCCAGGCGACATGTATTCAAAGTCATTATATCGGCAAAAGTAAATTCAATACATCACCATTCACGATATATCCAGAAACTAGACACATAGCCATTCACGATATATTCAGAAATTGGATACATCGCCATTCAAGACATGTCCAGAAACTACATAGATAGCCATGCAAGACAAGTCCAGAAACTTGACATATCTCTAGGGAAGACATGTCGTGATACAACAGACGGTTTTGGAAAATATTTTCAGAAAAAATGTTAGATTATTTAATCTATTTCCAAAGTAGGATTATTTAATTGATTTTAATGTTTTGATAGTTTCAATCAAAACATTCGCCAATCAAAGGTGAGGACATTCAACCGCACTGTATTTACTAAATGCATTCATACTTGCATTTATATTCTGAAATTTATCACCATTAGTGTCTTACGGTAATGAGTGGATATTCGTGGT
The DNA here is from genome assembly GCA_022113865.1 of Chimonanthus praecox. Classification (NCBI taxonomy): domain Eukaryota; kingdom Viridiplantae; phylum Streptophyta; class Magnoliopsida; order Laurales; family Calycanthaceae; genus Chimonanthus; species Chimonanthus praecox. Next base: position 10,294,639 of record CM039096.1, on the reverse strand, counting down.
CATTTTACTGATGGAAAGAATGTGAACGGACCAAAATGCGATACCGATGTTGTTCATACGTACGGGATGATAGTAAGTTTCTACATATGAAACGTGAACAATAGAGTGTACAGGATGTTGAGGTCTAGCGATATAAAATGGAGAACCGAAATCACTTATTCCTATAAGATAAGTTTTTATCACTTGAAGATCTTGAGATAGATCAATTTCCAAACGTGATTTCGATTGGAATACACGTATTTGTGTGTTTAACGGTGTGTTGCAGGAAATACACTTTTACACGGTAAATGGTAAGTAGAGAGGGTAGACGTACCCAACCCGAGAGTACGGTAACTGATAGAACTTGTGAACTCTGCTTTGACTTACATTCGATATAAATTGTGTTTATTTTTAGCATAGTATTATTAAATACCAACTGATAATGTATGTAGGATTCCATGCTGGAGGGCTTAGGAATCCATCTTAGCTGAGTGAGAATTTATTATGACCATATGAGAGATATTGTAACGCCCCGCCCTTTTCGAGAATTTCAGAGTCTAATTTTTTCTTTTTTTTTTTAATAAACATCGGAAGAGAGCGGGCGGCGTCACGACACGAGTTAAGTTCAGACTACCCAAGTCTGAACCTTAACTGGCCACCCATGTGTACATGGACTAGACCATGAGAATGAACCACATATGGAACTAACATCAACTTGCCGAAAAACCTAGATTAACTGCGGAATAGAAAGACTAGATAGCAAGTAACAGTCTCAAACATTAATTAACATAATACAATCATCCAAAGTATTTATCCTAATCAAACCATAGCAAGTAACTACTTTATTACATGTCCATAATAAAGTATCAAATAATAGTAATCATAAATTCATTCCAGCATTCAAGCACTCAGGCTTGGCTTAGCTCCCCTCCCGGTCAACGACCTTTTCTTTTCCTTTACTTGTACCTGCATTCTCCTCTGAGGATGGAATTAGGGTGTTAGATCAACGCGCCCAGTAGGTTCCCGAATCAGGGCTACCACATGTTAGCATATAAAACATGCATATACATATCATAATACATGATCATCAAAAATAAGTAAAACAATGCTATGATGTATGCACATGCAATGAGCATCCCCCATAATGTACATTTATAGCCATCACTTGACGTGCCTTGCACCGACAAGGTAAATTACAACACACTTTCATCTCTTCATCATTGACTAATTCATATCACGTATGAGTCCTCCTGGCGGGACTCTCATCGCCTAAGGAGACCAATGTGACTATGATCATCATGTTACTCCTCCTGGCGTGACTTGCACCACCGAGGCAGGACGTAACCCATAAATTGCAACACTGTAGAACCTCATTCATAATCCCATGTCTATGCATGAGATGCCAATGCCTGTATGCCATTTTTAATGCATAATATATCATTTGAAACACATAAAATAAAACAAGAGTCTCATAAGAAAACTGGGTAAAACTGTGGTTACAAGTAGGTAGGAAACCTATTGAAGATTCACTTCAGTAACTGATCTTTCTTTCGCGTCAACCGGTCACGACTCGCACGTCGTTCAACTTCCGTCACCTTGTGATACAATAATCAGTAAATCATATTGTCACTTAAATGTCCAATCTTTAGTCCACCAAACTTACTCCATGGGGTTCGGCCATACATTTGGCCGAACCCAATGGTTCTTGTATCCAGTACCATATGGTTCTCCATTAGGGTATTTTAAACCTTTTAAATCAACATAGAACCATTACCAATTATTACTCATAAGCTTAGCCTATTTAACCCATTCCTTATGAATTAGCACAAGGTCCATCAATAATTGGTGGGGGTTCGGCCATACTACATGGCCGAACCTCACCCTATGTTTTTAATCCCATACTCCCTTATCTATCATGCTTGGTTATTTACTGATATTAAGTACATAAATACATACATGATTCTTGAATCAAAATCATACAATCCAATCAGTAACCATAACCCTATGTAAACCAAATAAAAACCATAAAAGAAACCCATGGGGTTCGGCCATACATTTGGCCGAACCTCATGGTTCTTTGGATTCAATTCTTCCAATAATCTTTCATCATTTATCATGCATCTTAGCCATAAAATTAATAAGATTCAGTCATACATTGGCCGACCAAAATCAGTAAACAATCACATAAAAATATCCACCATTGGTATGGTTTATCTCTCCAAAAACCATACCAACTTATCAAACACTTTTATGGGGTTCGGCCATCCAAGGTGGCCGAACCCTATGCCCATGTTTTGGACCCTTTTTAACGTACATCATATGTCCATTGAATCATGTAAAAATCAGCATAATATTGTATGGTTTTTACACTTCAAAACCATCCAATTATCCGAACAAGATCATGGGGTTCGGCCATGTAAGGTGGCCGAAACCCAAGGATCTATTTTATCAATTTGTATCACCTTTGCCCAAGGTTTAGACCCTTAATGCATTTGGCTATTCCAATGCCGAATTATGCCATCCAATTCCAAGATTTAAAATCCTTTATCTTGTATCTTAGATCATACAAAAACAGTCCATGATTTTACAAAAACCATCACTTTAAACAAATAAATTTCATGGGGTTCGGCCACCCAAAGTGGCTGAACCCTATGGTCCATATTTTCCATCTTTTAGACCATTGATTTAAACCATGTTAACTTCAGCCTTCTTGTCATTCAGATCCATGTTTATAATCCTTTCTATAACATGTATTTGATTCTTAAATAAAACCCAAAAATCAGTCCATAAACCTCCATGGTTTCCATGTTTCAAAACATGAAAAACCACCCATCTTTTACATGGGGTTCGGCCCTCCATGGTGGCCGAACCCAATGGTTATTTTTACCATTTTAAATCCTCCATTTATCAAGGTTAAACATTGGTGTATTCGGCCATGACCATGGCCCAATACATACCTCACTTGTTTCATGTTATTAAACCAAAATAACATATAGATACTTACCAAATTTTCCAAACTTCCTCCTTGTCTTTGATCCTTGTTTTCTCCCTTTTATTTCTTCTTTCTTTCCTTAATTCCTTGCTGGTTTATACTTGACTAACTGGTGCCCAAAAACCTCTGCTGTTCAGCCAAGAAACGAATTGGAGAGAGGGAGAGAGAGAGATGGGAATTCTTGGATTCCTTTGTGTGAAAAACGGCCAAGTATGGTAATGTTTTTTATTTTATAGTTTCAGCTCCCAACTCCCATTCATCCTCCCTCATTTAATTTTGTTAAAAACGATGGGGCAAAGGGTGTTAACCAAGACACCCCTTGGTGCCAAACATTGCATCACTTGGGAATGAACCATTGCATCCTTTCATGAAAAGGTGCCGCCCAACCTTGGTGTCTTTTGGCTTTGCCAAAGCACCCCTTCATACCAACGGCTGAGATTAATTCTGATCAAGTGTTGTGTGAGATTACAACTCATTTCCATCTCCTCTTGACTCACTTAACTCGGAATATTTTTATTCTAAACCAACTCATCCAACTCATCACATTTGATGCTCCATATTTGAGTCAACTCTATTCCTAAATCAAAGTCATTTCAAATCAGTCTAACTCAAGCTGAATTAACTCATACTTGAGTTCAATTGAGGGCCCACACAGTCATCCGTGGTAAAACTAGTCAACCCGACCCGTTGGGTCCCCCTTTAGCTCCTTGACCCGTTTTTGACTCCATGACCCAATTATGGGTATTTTGGTCACTTGTAATTGGTTTTCACTTATGTTTCAAGCCTACCCATTTTTGTTATAACTGATTTCCTATCTGTTCAGCTTAACCTCATTTAATTTGAGCTTACACAATGGTCAAATCATCCATTTTTGACCCATTGGGTCCAATTGAGCCATTTGACCCATTTAGCCATTTTCGACCCAATTGATGTTCATTACCCATCCAATCAAATTTGATATTTATAATGTGCTCATATGATCTTAATTTGAGCAATGAGCCCCACCATTTCCTTATTTGACATCACAAAATAATTAAATTACCAAACCAGGGGCATTTTCGTAATTATCCACTTCATTGAGAAATCGGGGTGTTACAGATATTCATGTGGGTTTAACGGGGATTTAATTCATAATTGATGTGCATTTGACTGGTGTACTGTGCATATCAAATTACCTCACGTTGTTATATGAATTACCTAACTCGTGGAGGGCACTGGTATAAGTTGTATACATGGACTATGTGAAGTACTGAGCATGAATTTGTCGGCGGTGTAGCCATGTATCTTCGCGTCTGAGTGCCGTAGACTTTGATCTACGGGGGTATCTGTAACACTTCGAAATTCCATGTCATCAATAAATTACGAAATTTGCCATTTTAATTGTGAATTAACGGATATGAACCTTAAATGGGTAAGATGTTGGGTCAATGGCCCAATTAAGACCCAACGGTTATGGTATAAGGTCCAATTTAAATTAAATGGGGCTGGATTAAAATGGTAATGTAATATATCTATCTGGATTAAGTGGTATGCGCATGAGGTGTATGAGGATGACACACACACACATAAGGCTTGATTTTCTCTCAGAAAATCAAAGAGTTTAGTCAACCAAGGATTGTCCAATATGGGCAACACGCATGGATGAGATGGGATTAGGCAATGACATCCAATTGCCTAATCCAAATAAAGAAGATGTCTTAAATTAAAAATAGATTGCATGGCCGTGTGTGGGATTTGCGCAATCCATGATGATGCACCAAAGGGAGTCCTTTCCTTGTTTAAAAACGGCACTAAGGCAATTGCTAAATGAAGGGGCACTCATCACCTTCTAAATATAGGCCAAGTGGAAGTTTTATAGAAGGGAGGCGCATAAGGAAGAAGGGGCGCACGACACCTTCTAAGATAGGATTGATTGGAAATTATAAAAGAGAGGTAGCAAGGGGCGCACGACAATACACAATTAAGGGAGGGTCTTGACGCTGGTGTGCTCTGACAAGAAGGTGTTCTCGACTGTGTGAAAGATCAAGAGGAACGAGGAAAAGGCTAAAGAATGAGAAGATTGGAAGAGCAAGAACAAGCGAAGGAAACCCGGAGGAGTCGCAGAACCGGTAAGTATTTTGATAATTTTGCATAGAGAAAGGAACCATAGGGTTCAACCATGGTGTATGGCCGAACCCCATGGAAGAAAATTGGGGGGATGAATATGGTATTGTAATGGAAAGAATGAACCATAGGGTTCGGCCATAGTGCATGTCCGAACCCCATGGAAGATGGTTATTAATTTAGAAAGGATCTAATGATGGACTTTTTGGATCAAAATAGAAGTTATGGATTCAAGGATGGTAATTGATATAATGGATAAAATGGAAAGTTATACATCATAGGGTTCGGCCATGGTGTTTGGCCGAACCCCATGAATCAATTCTATGGTGCAATTATGGATTTATTATTGTAAATAAATTAAGAAGGAGGATGGAACAATGATATCATGGGTTCGACCATGGTGTATGGTCGAACCCCATGAACCAATATTATGGATCTAATATGAGTACATAAATGAATGGACTTATGTTTTGGAACCTAAACATAAGTTGATGGAGGTAATGGCAATTTTATAATATTGACTAAAAATGAAAGATCATGGGTTCGGTCATGGTGTATGGCCAAACCCCATGAATCTTGTTAGTGGGTTATTTATTAGCCTAAGCATATTGTAAATGAGTAAAGTGGACAGCCATAGATTAAGCAATGGCATGGAAGTAAATAAGAGTGAACATGATAGACCATGGGTTCGGCCATGGTGTGTGGCCGAACCCCATGGGGAATGATATATGGTTTTAATGTATGAAGAGTGAGAATAATGGAATGATAGCCATGGATGGCAATATTGTAAATAAGTAAAATTAATGGACCAAGGGTTCGGCCATTGTGTATGGCCGAACCCCATAGGGAATGTTTGGTGGACTTAGGGTTATATATGTTGGATTAAATGAATGGGAAGTGATATGATCTTGTACTTAAGTTAAATGAGCAAAAAGGAAACTAAAACAAAAGGGGTGAGGTTCGGCCATGGTGTATGGCCGAACCCCACAAGTTAGGTTTGTGGACTTGGACATTATTGTAAATCAAATGGGACATGGTTTTAATTGATTGATATATTATAAGGTAATGTGACCTCACAAGGTGTGTACGATCGTGAGCAGTTACCGAACGAAAGCGCAAAGACACATTAGTGGTCTTTGGTAGGATTCCACCTCTTTGAAACCATGGGTTTAATGTACAATGTTTTTATCTTATTTTGATGAATTATGTTGTAAAAGATATTAAAATGTGAGTTTTAATGCTATGTTTATATGATAAAATAACATGTGATTCATTGGCATCTCATACATGGCATGGGGTGAAGGATATGTAACCGGAGGGGCCACACTCCGTCGGGGCGTCCGAAAAACCTATGTGGGATACCTTGATGTGCTTTTCCATTAAGAAGAAATCGAAGGGGTCACACTCCGTCGGAGCGTCCGAAAGACCTATGTGGGGGTACTTCTATGTACTTGTGATGGGTGGGACTCATTGCATTTGACATCCTGACATGGCATGGTTTATATGGTTTTTGATATTATGATATTATTATGCATATTTTGTACTAACCATGTGTTAGCCCTAACTGGAATACCTACTGGGCGCGTTGTTCTAACGCCCTACTTCTACCCTATTGGATGATACAGGAAACGAGGGAAATGATGAACGCGAAAAGGGCCAAGCATAGGAGCTTGGATGACTTTAGTTTATATTTTGATTAAGTTACTTATGGACTTGTAATTTGAGTAAGTAGACTTCGAACATGTAATAATTTAGATAATTTGCTATGGTTGGATGTTTATTTGGATAATTATGTTATGTTAATTATGATTAAGGACTTGATGTACTTTGCTATCTAAAATGGAATAAAACTAGGTTCTATTATAATTCCGCAGTTATGATTTTAATTCGCATGTGTATATTGTTATGTATGAACCATTTTCATGGACTTAGTCCATGCACACATATCGTTGGCCAGTTAAGGGTTGGACTTTAGAAGTTCGGACTTAGTTCGCGTCGTGAAGTCCCGCTCTTACTCACTCTGTTATTTACAAAAAAAATGGACTCTGATTTACTGAAAGCTTAGTGAAAAGGGCGGGGCGTTACAGTTGGTATCAGAGAGAACCAGAAAGATTGAATCTTTCGAAGTAAATTAGTCTAGCCCCCGTGCATTAATTTACTTCATTAGACTCATACGGAACATTCAATCTAAGAACAATAATGGATGATAGCAAAGGAAGTACAGTCAAAATAATTGGATTTATCGAACATAGTAAAATAGGATATATTTCCCCAAAAACAAAGAAAAATCAAGAGTGCTTATTTGGAAATTTACCCAAAAAAAAAAAATAGGAAAAGTACGAACTTTACGATGAAGTCTAAGTCATGATATTTTTTTTCAATGGCTTAGGGAAAAATGCCTCCAAAGAGAAATACCCGACAAAACCAAAAAAGGAAGGAACAAGAGGTAGAAAAATCTCAACAAGAGGAAGAGGAACAAAGCAGCGTGAATATATTGGTGGTGCCTCCTGAACTACAAAACTTGGTTCAAGCGATGGTCACTTCGATGCTTCAACAACACTTGAACGGGAATGGAACCACCAACGAGATCTATGACAGGAGCATGTTCAGGGACTTCCAGCAACAGCACCCTCCTTACTTCAAAGGAAAAGAAGGGGCTGTCGGAGCGGAAAATTGGCTGAAAAAGATCACTCAGATCCTGACCCTACTCAAGATTTCGAGTCATGCTAACAAGATTTTACTGGCCACGTCACAACTGATCGATGATGCCGGTAAATGGTGAGAGGTGATAGAGAATAAGCGAGCACTTCTCCCGGAAGGAGAGAGGACTGCAATGACTTGGGATCAGTTCTCAACTACCTTCTTGGACCATTATTTTCTTGAGGAGGAGAAGGAGCGCCAGACTCAAGCTTTTCTATCTTTGGTACAAGGTACCATGATGGTGGCAGAGTATCACCAAGAGTTTCTCAGTTTGTCTTGCTATGCATTTTATATGGTGGATACAGAGTATCGAAGGGCACGCAAGTTTGAGCGAGGCCTTCGGCCAAGCATTAGGGCCAAAGTGACCATATTCAAGGCAGCCACACTGGCAGAGGTGGTCCGCAGGGCCACTATAGCAGAAAAATAAATGGCTGAGTTAGTGAGTTTTGACAATCGCCGAGCTCAGAGTGGGAGGGGTACATTTCAGCCCAACGAGAGGTTCCGACCGAACTTTAGTAGACCCTCACCATCCATTGGGTCAACAGGGGGCTTTCGTCCCAACCAACCCTCCCCATCTGTATCAGTCACTCAGGCTCCCAGAGGGGTGAACAACTGCTTCCATTGTGATCAGCCAGGCCATTTTAAGAGGGAATGCCCACAACTCAACAAACCCTCTTATTCCAGAGGATCATCTTGCCCACCAGTTAGACAGCTAACTCACGAGGTGGCAGGACATTCAACCAGGCGGGACGGGCGCCTACAGGATCTGGACGGTTATTTACCTTAGCTCCTTCAGTAGTAGAGGATCACTCTGTGATTCAAGGTATGGCGGTAGTCAGTAGTTCCTACACCTTTGCTTTATTTGACTCTAGAGCATCCCACTCTTTCATATCTGCTGCATTTATATCTGTAACTGGAACTTTAATACAAAAACTGTCCACATCACTCACCATTGTATCCCCTGTCGGAGACACATCATTGGGGCTTATATGCACAGCAGTGAATACTGAACTCGCTGGGCTCAGTTTTAAGTTCAATTATTTGGTACTCGATATGACAGAGTACGATATTATCTTTGGCATGGACTGGTTGGCTAGCTTTTAGGCCAACATTCATTGCTATCGCCGCAGGGTGACATTTGGTCACCCCGAGGAAAAACAACATGTGGTGCGTACTGACAAACAAAGTAGACTGCATGAAGGGTTGAGTCATCTGGTGTTGAACAGTATTAGAATCAACAAGGCACCGGTGGCTGAACTTCCGACAATAGTAAAGGACTATGCGGATGTATTTCCAACAGAACTCCCTGGCTTGCCTCCCATGTGGGAAATCAATTTTGAAATCAAGCTGTACGCTGGCACTTCACCTGTGGTATTACCACACTACCGGAGGACACCAGCAGAGATGTCCGAGCTAAAGAAGCAGATTGATGAACTGCTTAGACTGGGTTGCATCCGGAACAGTACGTCGGCTTGGGGAGCTCCGGTTTTATTTGTGAAGAAGAAGGATGGTTCACTCTGTATGTGTGTGGATTACCGAAAACTGAACCAGCTGACGGTCAGAAACAAGTACCCTCTACCCAGGATCGATGATCTATTTGATCAACTTAGAGGTTCCAGACATATCTCTAAGATTGACCTGATGTCCGGATACCATCAAATCCGGGTTAGGGAGGAGGACATAGAAAAGACAACCTTCAGAACGCGGTATGGACTATATGAGTTTGTAGTCATGCCGTTTGGACTCACCAATGCACCGGCTGTGTTCATGGATCTAATGAACAGGATTTTCCGTCCTTACTTGGACCAATTTGTCATTGTATTTATTGATGACATTTTGATTTATTCTAAAAATCAGGAAGAACACGCTGAGCACCTGACGATAGTTCTGGACAATTTGAGGAAGAACAAGTTATATGCCAAAGCCAGCAAGTGTGAATTCTGGCTACCCAAGTTAACTTCTTGGGACATATATCAGCAAAAGGTATAGCTGTGGACCCAGCTAAAGTGGCGGTAGTGAAAAAAATGGAAAGCGCCAAAGAATCTAACCGAGATCCGTAGCTTCTTGGGATTGGCTGGTTACTACAGGAAGTTTATCATGGACTTTTCCAAGATAGCATCTCCACTTACCCGGCTCACTCAGAAAGGAGTCAAATTTGAGTGGTCAAATGTGTGCAACCAGAGATTTGAGGACTTGAAAGATAGACTTATAACGGCTCCTATTTTGATTTTACTAGAAAGAGGCAAGGGTTATGAGGTACAATGCGACGCTTCAGGAGAGGGACTTGGGTGCGTCCTTAGTCAAACTCATCATGTGGTGGCTTATGGTTCAAGACAATTGAAAATACATGAACGCCTTTATCCTACGCATGATCTTGAACTAGCTGCAGTGGTCTTCGTTCTCAAAAGCTGGAGCCATTATCTATATGACGAGAAATTTGAAGTGTTTTCAGATCATAAGAGCTTGAAGTACTTGTTTGATCAGAAAGAGTTCAACCTGAGGCAGTGCAGTTGGATGGAATATTTGCAGGACTATGAGTTCGCACTTTGTTATCACTCTGGCAAGGCGAACAAGGTGGCAGATGCACTCAGCTGCATATCACATGCATCAGTGGCATGTTTGATCAGGACGGAATGGGAGATATTGAATACCATACGAGAGTTCAACTTATATATCAATAACCATGGGAGTATGTACAATTTGATCATACGGTCCAACATGGTTACCAAGATTGAACAGGAACAACGTATAGACCCGGAAGTGGAGGATATATGGGCCAAGATGTCTACTGGTGAAGTCATACAGGGATGGGAGTTACAACCAGGACAAGGTCTTGTATTCTGAGGAAGGATTTATGTGCCTAAGAGCTGTAGAAAAGAGTTACTGATTGAGGTACATCAGACCAAACACTCAATTCATCCGGGCAGCACCAAGATGTATCACGACCTGAAGAGACATTACTGGTGGCAGGGACTCAAGAGGGATGTGGAAGAATTTGTGGCTCATTGCTTAACGTGTCAGTAGGTTAAGACGGAACATCAGAAGCCACCAGGGTTACTCAAACCCTTACCAGTGCCGGAATGAAAATGGGAGCACATCTCCATGGATTTTGTGACAGGGTTGCCAAGGTCTTCAAAGGGCAACGATGCAATATGGGTCGTGGTAGACCGCCTAACCAAGTTTGAACATTTCATTCCCATCAGGATGACAGACTCATCTGAGACTTTGGGTCGGCGATATATCAAGGATATCATCAGGTTGCATGGTATCCCTCGGACTATTGTGTCAGACAGAGATGGTCGATTCACCAGCAGAGTATGGCAGAGTATGCAGTCGGCCATGGGAACAGACCTACTAACTAGTACAACATTCCATCCACAGACTGATGGGCAGTCAGAGAGGACAATACAAACATTGGAGGATATGCTGAGAGCATGCTTGTTAGATTTCAAGGGTGGATGGGAGGATCATTTGTCATTGGTAGAATTCTCATACAACAACAGCTACCAGGCAAGTCTCAAGATGGCTCCATTTGAGGCATTATATGGTAGACCATGCAGATCACCTTTGTGCTGGACAGAGGCTGGTGAGCCTGCACTGATTGGACCTGAGATGGTTGTAGAGACTACAACGCAGATACAGTTGATACGGCAGTATCTATTGACTGCGTAAAGTCATCAGAAGAGCTATGCTGACAAGAGGAGGAGGTTCCTTGAATTTGAAGTGGGGGACATGGTGTTCTTGAAAGTCTTGCCACGAAAGGGACACATGAGATTTGGAAAGAAAGGGAAACTATCGCCAAGATATGTGGGACCGTTTTCAATCATAAGAAGGATGGAGGACGTGGCTTATCAATTGGCACTCCCTTCACAGTTGGCATCTTTGCACGATGTGTTCCATATATCGATGTTGAGGAAATACAATCCTGATCCCTCTCAAGTACTGAATGTACAAGACATAGATGTCCAAAACGACATGACATACGTCGAAAAACATGTTCGAGTGGTGGACACAGAACAAAAGGTACTACGGAACCGAGCGATTCAGTTTGTCAAGGTGGTATGGGATCGACATGGCATTGAGGAAGCCACTTGGGAACTCAAGTCGGAAATGAGAACATCTCATCCTGAGCTATTTATGTAAATGTTTGAAACCCTACTTCACTCAATTTTCGGGACAAAAATTTTAAAAAGAGGGTTGTATTGTAACACTTCGGAATTCCATGTTATCAATAAATTACAGATATGAACCTTAGATGGGTAAGGTGTTGGGTCAATGGCCCAATTAGGACCCAACGGTTATGGTACATGGTCCAATTTAAATTAAATGGGGCTGGATTAAAATGGTAATGTGAAGTTTTGTGTATTGGATATCTCAATCTCTTCAAGATTTGGTCGAGTTGTCTTAACAAGGAGTCATGCTTTGGGAGTAACTTATTATTAGGTCTTGGTGAGTATCTTTTAGGTTGTACCTTAAGATTTTGTGATTGTCTTTTAACATGAAGATTTGGTTATGGATTTTGGGCTTTATCCTCCATGTGCCTCTTTCTAAGGTTGCATTCCATCTTGTAATGTCCAACCATATGACAATAAAAACACTTACCCTTGGGGCTTTTAGGCTTAGCTCTCAAAACTGACACCTTTTGGCCAATAGGTCCATTGATTTCCAATGAGAAACCAAGACCCGACCGATAATCAAACCTTTTGTCCATTTTTAAAAGTTTTTCCATTTTTTCTTCTCCTTGGTTAAATTTATCTTGAAACTTCTCTTTATGGTTTCTTAAGTCTTGTAACTCTATCGTTAGTTTCACTACATGATCTTCAAGATCTTCTTTGACATTATTCAGCATCTTGATTTCATCCCTTTGTCTTTTTAATGTTTCTTGGAGGTATACTTTGATTTCTTTGATTTTCAAGACTTCTTCATTTGAAGAATTCACCTCTAAACATGTCTACCCTCTTAGCCAATTTCTCACTTTCTAGAAACAAATCATTGTAAGATTTTTGGAGGTCACCATCCTTATCAAGATCCTCATCACTATTCACTTCTTCACTAGAGGATTCCTCTTGATCATTAACTACTGAGGCAGTCAAACATTTAAAATTTATATTTTCACTTCTCTTATGTTTCTCCAATTGGTTACAAGAGATGAAGCCTTCCATTGAGCTATCCAAATAAGTGCAATATTTTTCAATAAACTCATCTTGGATAATGGTCCATTCTTCCTCATATGGAATGCAAGTTTATTTCTATTTTTGTTTTTAAGTAAGAGTAAACAAACAATAGAAAATAATGAGCAAATTTTGGAGTACCCATGAAGGTGTTCTAGCATAGATCCACTCGAATGGTTAAATCCTTTATGAAGAGCACTCAGTATCTAATACCAATTGAAAGTCCACTTGGGAGCTAGAACAACACTGACCCTAGCGGGAGGGAGGGAGGGAGAGAGGAGAGGGGGGGGGGGGGGAGTGGTGGTGTTAATAGGTCAATATAAAATCGTTGGTCCTTTTTAAAATTACTTGATTGATTACTTTAAGCACAATTGATATAACAATCAAGTAAGTGTGTGTTAGAAAATGTGATTAAACAACCAACAGAAGAAAATAGCTCTAACACCACCAAACCTAAGGACACAAGATATATAGTGGTTCGGTTCGCTGACCTACATCCACTGTTAGGACTCGCTCAACCTTGAGCTATCCCCAAATTCACTAAGTGGGGACTTACACCCTCTCAACTAGAGTAAGAATTCCACCTCACTCAATCGACTGGGACTTTCACCCACCACTGTAGAATAGGAATTTCACCTATCCAATTAGCTGGGAATTCCACCCACCACTGTGCCAGAGACGACGCTCTAGATTTTTTATAGTGGTTCTAGAGCCTATCCTCCTTATTCCACTTTCGGGACAAAAGTTTTAAAAAGAAAATTAAAACCAAGAAGCACTTGCCTGTGAAGTTTTTTCTCGCTGATGTCTGTTTCTTGAAGATCCCACCCAATGTGTGACGACGCTTCTCTTTATAGCCGTCGTCAAATAATCACAATCTTAGGGTGACAAGGAAACTGATTTTACCGAAGGTTTCCTAGTTTATATCTTTTTTCCCTCCTCTCTTTATCACTTTCAAACTCAATCAATAGATTGGTTGTTTATGATTCTCAATAGAAGAGTGTTGATCGTTCCTTAGAGTGTATCACTCTTTTTAGCTCAAGAAAGATGGTAAAACGATCACACAACACTCATATTTATAGATGAGTCTTAACAGTTTTTCGGACTGTCCTGTACCGACAAGTCGGTGACACCGATGGGTCGATGTTCATATTTATTACTATTCAACCACCTGACCGTTGTGCATTAAATGCACTCCGAACATCTTTATTACTTCCCGGTCGACTGGTCGGTGTCGCCGATGGGTCGACAATTATGGCACCGGGAGGTCCATCCATATGAGTATCTCGATCTGGGGAAACACAATGCTGACAGTAGTTTCATATCTAGAAACCTGTCTTATCCAGAATGACTTGTCTCCCTTTACCGAGGGGTCAGATCTGGTACTCTCGATCGGTCTTGATATACCGCTATATTTGTTTCTTTGAGAGCCCTTTTGGTTCAAAGTCCATAACTCACAAGTGCTTTACTAATGTGTCGTCGACCACCAGGGGGTCGTTTAAGTTCATCACCAAGGGGTCGGTGCGTACGAGACTCATGGTCAAAGGCTTACCTAGAATGACAGTTCTTTGATCTAGAACCTCTGTCAATCTGGCCGACTAGTCTTTTGACCAATATAGGTCGATCCTGTCTCCACCGAGGGGTCTATGAGTACGACTGGTCGAGCTGACAGTGAAACCAATTATATATTTCTAACTTGGGTTCCAATTCTCTGTCCAGCTTCCTCTCTAGGATTTTAATGATTTTATTATTTATTCAACTAAACCTAGGAATGGTGTTCTCTAAGGTGTAGGTACCACCTAAAGTCATTTATGGCCAAATACCTATTTTTGTGATTGCCATGATTATTAGTTTTGAACCTGGTGGAGCATGATCTTCACTCTTGATCATCTTGAGTCTTCATGCTTCTTTAACAAGTGCTTCTTCCCGAGTCATGGAATTGACAAACAGGGACTCGGGAAAGCCGAGGTAATAACAATCTCTCCCTTTGTCAATTTCATGAAAAAATGCAGAAGCTAACTCAGTTACAAGCCCACCCTTATTACATTTATATTTGAATACAAAATATTGCATCAGTTACATATTCAAATGGTCAACAAGACTATAGTCTTCGAATATTCTTGTTCAGCATGCTTCATTACATGTTTTCCTCTTTAAGCACACAAGCAATCAACACTAAAAAATTCATTAGATGGGTAAGTCCAAAACATAAACATGCATCCATGGACTAAACAAGATTAACATTCATCTTCCCCATACACCAATGATTTCCTAGCCATCAACACTACCCAGTGTTGAGAAGATTTTCCCCCCTATATTCTTGAGTTTGATCTCCCAAACTCCAAGTATAGACATTCTCTCCATGTCCATTTGCTTTTTCATATTCCTCCCATAAACCCTTTATGGCTCTCTCTTTCTAGAGGCCCAAGCATTTTGGCTTTACCATACACTCCACCATGCTTACAACTTCTACTAATTTCTCCCCCATTTTGTCATACAATTGACAAAATGTTTAGTAGATAGACATCAGCAGTACTTCCTCTATGCTTCTTGAACTTAGTGATTAACTAAGTTCTGCTACAACTCATGGTTCTCCCCACGACTTAATGCACTTCCTTGTGCAACAAGGTTTATTTTCCCCTGCTCAAGCTGATTTCTAGTTTAGTTGATTTCTTCCATGGGACAACCTCATTTACCTACCTTCCCTATAGTCTTTTCCCCTGTTCTCCAAGCTATCTTTTGTAGCTTCTTTGACTCATCTCCCCCATGGAGTAAGCTATATTTTCTAGCTTCTCCAGATTATCTCCCCCATAAACTTAGCTGCCTCTAAGTTTATTTTCCATCAAGCTCTTTTTCAAGCTTGCATTCTCCTTTCCCCATAAGTTGTCATGACCAGGACAGTTGCTAATCAGAACATATGCTCCCCAAAACTCTAAGGATGTGTGTAGCATCACAGCCAGAGCCCTATCTCCCTAACATGCCAATACAAAACCATCTCATTCAAACCTGCACGTTAGACTTCTTAATAAAACTATGTTTAACCATCAATCAAACATATCAATACACATATTAGGCCAAAGCACACCACAACATCAATGCACAGAATAGAGTTTGCACACAGGGTGCATAATGTTTACACATCCAGAATATCAATTTTTCAAAACAGAAATTGAAATATTTAAAGTTTTGTAGCATCAAGTGGGGATGAAGGAGGGGCTAAGGTAGAAGGCTGAGTATCTAAGAAAGGTGAGGGCTCACAGGAAGTAAGAGAAGCAATAATAGCCAGGAGTTGTTTTAGGAGGCGATTATGCTCATCTTGTCTGTTTACAATGACTGCAAGCAGTTCACTTTGATGACTGAGCTGATCCTCTATTGTTTTCAATCTGGATGATTGTGTTGTATCTGTTTCTCCTTCCTCTAGTTCTTTTTCTTTTTCTTCTTCAGGTTCTTCAAAAACAGGATTAAGAGGAGGGATAATTTTTCCAGAAAATAGACTTAGCTAAGCTTTTGGTAAGGCTCATTAAAAAAATTGCCTCATCGATGGGTCTGGTGGATCTTGGCACTTCCCCATTTCTTGGCTTGATTTTGAAGTGCTCAGTCAGTTTAGACATAAGGTAACAAAAGGGAGGGTATCCTTTCTTTACTGATTTCCAGTACATAGAGATGGAATGGCACATCCAAGTAGACAGGCAAAATTTATTTTTGCGAGCAACCCTATCTAGGAGAACAATCATGGGAGGATTCAAATCAACCATGTTCCCATGTCAAGGATATAGATTAAAGCAGAAGAGAAGATGGAGAACTTTGTATTGTTGTAACAGGTCAACACTTCTGATCCATATGTTATTTTCCACTTTACTCCTTTTCCACAGTCTACTGGCAATATTATTTTGATCTGGCACTTCTATCTTAGGAGGGATGATCGGTAGAGCAGTGTTTGTCACAAGGGGGATCCCAATGAGTTTAGAAACCAACTGAGGAGAAACTTGTACCGACTCTCCATTTTTCAATAGAATTTTGAAATAGTTTGCTTTGGAATCATCTCTTATGGAGCAGTACATTCTCATAGCCAAGGAAGAGTACATATTTCCACCCCAATGTACCAAATTCGACCATCCCATGTCATGCAGTAATAGCCCCACATTTATGCAAGTCAGTTGTACAACTAATTCGTTCTATATTGAAGTCTTTGAAAAATCTATGACGAACTAGGGGTTGAAGATATGGACCAGCACCCTCTTCATCTGAGGATTCTCCTTCCTCATCACTTATGCCAGAAGCCCTAACTCCTTCTTCAGTTCTAAGGTCAGTGCTTTCTTCTTCCTTATCCATGTCTCTGACTTCTTCTTGGTAATTGTGCCTTTCTACAGCAGGTTCTTCTACCCTTTCAGATGGGATTAGAGAATGGGATTGACCTATGGACTTGGATCTGACAAAAGACAGTTTTGCTAGAGGTGTGTTTTCAGAATCAGAGTCCCTAAATCTTATAGGGGCACAACTAGGTCTTGTTGAAACAGATGTTTTTAACCTAGGAGGTTTCTGTAGCTTGGGAGGTGGAGAACTAGCCTCAGCCTGATTTTCCAATTCATGAGTTTGGAAATTCCGTGGTAACTTCATCATTGGCATGGTTTACTTGCATAGAATAAAAGAAAACGAGGAGGGAAGAGTTTCTGAGGTCACCTGAGCACGAAAAATCATAATGTCTGTGACACCTTGGTTTCTTGAGGTGAGAGCAGCAAAAACCCTATGTTTTTCAGTCGCAAAATCACTCCGAGAGGTTTACCGACCGGTCTAGGGAATGGGAGCAAAGAGAGAAATCGCCAGAGCTTTTAGCGCGAGGGAGAACGACGAATTTGAATGAATCATCTTTTTCACAGAAATGGTCTTTTTAACTCAATCTTATCGACTTACAGACATGTCGTCTCTTACTGACATGTCGATCCTTTTGACAACTTTTGCTCTTTTGAACAACGCTCAAATTAAAATAATACCGACATATCTGTCATACCGACTAGTCTTTTGCGACATGTCGATTATGCTGAGAGATTTATATATAGGAGTCATTCCTAATTTGTGTACTTTGATGAAATCCTATTCTAAGCATGGCAAAACACAGATATCCCCCAAAAACATGCACAAAATCAAAATTTACATTCCAAACCACATAATGTTTTAAATACTTTGAGTGGTATGTATGGTTTTTCAAGTAGAATATGTACTATAGACAGGAAGAGTAACTTCTAGACTTCTAGTTACCAGAAATTTTGTCTTCATGATAAGACCTTGTAGTTTTGTGTATTGGATATCTCAGTCTCTTCAAGATTTGGTCGCGTTGTCTTAACAAGGAGTCATGCTTTGGGAGTAACTTCTTATTAGGTCTTGGTGGGTATCTTTTAGGCCGTAACTTAAGATTTTGTGATTGTCTTTTAACATGAAGATTTGGTTCTGGATTTTGGGCTTTATCCTCCATGTGTCTCTTTCTAAGGTTGCATTTCATCTTATAATGTCCAACCATATGACAATAAAAACACTTACCCTTGGGGGTTTTTGTAACGCCGAGCCCTTTTTCACTATGCTTTCCGTAAATCAGAGTCTATTTTTTTTAAAAAAAAAACAGAGTGAGCAAAAGCGGGACGTCACGACGCGAGCTAAGTCCGAACTGCTAAAGTCCGACCCTTAACCGGCCAACCTTATGTGTGCATGGACTAAGTCCATGAAAACGGTTCACACATAACAATATAAACATGCGGATTAAAATCATAACTATGGAATTATAATAGAACCTAATTTTATTCCATTTTAGATAGCAAAGTACTCCAAGTCTTATCTATAATTAACATAACATAATTATCCAAATAAACATCCAACCATAGCAAATTATCTAAATTATTACATGCCCGAAGTCTAGTTACTCAAATTACAAGTCCATGAGTATCTTAAGCAAAAAAAAACTAAAAGCATCCAAGCTCCTATGCTTGGCCCTCTTCGCTTTCATCGTTCCCCTTGTTTCCTATATCATCCACTAGGGTAGAAGTAGGGTGTTAGAACAACGCGTCCAGTAGGTATTCCATTAGGGGCTAACACATGGTAGGTATAAAACATATAAATAATAACATAATGTCAAAAACCATATAAACCATGCCATGTCAATGATGTCAAATGCAATGAGTCCCACCCATCACAAGTACATATAAGTACCCCCACATAGGTTTTTCGGACTCCCCGACGGAGTGTGGTCCCTCCGGTTACATATCCTTCACCGCATGCCATGTATGAGATGCTAATGAAACACGTGCTATTTTGTAATATAAACATAGCATTAAAAACTCACATTCAAAACATATCTTTTTCAACATAAAATCATCAAATAAGATAAGAAACATTGTACATAAACCCATGGTTTCAAAGAGGTGGAATCCTACCAAAGACCACTAACGCGTCCTTGCGCTTTAGTCCGGTAACTGCTCACGATTGTAAACACCTTGTGAGGTCCCGTTACCTTATAATATATCAATCAATTAAAACGTGTCCCCGTTTGATTTACAATAATGTCCAAGTCCATAAAACAATCCCCATGGGGTTCGGCCATACACCATGGCCGAACCCATGGTCTATCATTTTCACACTTATTTACCACATTGCCATTGGTCTAATCTTTAGCTAATATTCAATTCATTTTAATCTGCCATTCATAGACCCTATGTCCACCAAATAATTCCCATGGGGTTCGGCCATAGACCATGGCCGAACCCATGGTCTATTAATTCACTTAATTACAATATTGCCATTATACCTATCCATAACCAAAACATTCCAAAAATGATCCATACATAGTTCTTTAATCCAAATACATGATCCATTAAATAGTTCATGGGGTTCGGCCATACACCATGGCCGAACCCTATGTCCATCATTTTCACCTATTTACAACTTTGCCATTGATTCCATCAACTCATCAAAGTAAGATAAAAACATTGTACATAAACTCATGGTTTCAAAAAGGTGGAATCCTACCAAAGACCACTAACGTGGCCTTGCGCTTTCGTTCGGTAACAGCTCACGATCATACACACCTTATGAGATCCCGTTACCTTATAATATATCAATCAATTAAAACCTTGTTTCCCTTTATTTACAATATTTATGTCCATAAATATATCTTGGTGGGGTTCGGCCATACAACATGGCCGAACCTCACCCACTTGGTTCTTAGTCCTTCTTTGAGTCCTTTGATCTTTTACTTAAGTCCAAGATCATATCCCTTTTATTCATTAATCTAATCATACACAAATTAATCATCTAACATACATCAAACCTTAAATTCACCAAACATTCCCCATGGGGTTCGGCCATACACCATGGCTGAACCCATGGTCCATTATTTCTACTTAATTACCATATTGTCATCCATGGCTAATTACCTTGCTTATTTTCATAAGGCTTATGTTCCAAAAATGATCCATACATAGTTCTTTAATCCAAACACATGATCCATCAAATAGTTCATGGGGTTCGGCCATACACCATGGCCGAACCCTATGTCCATCATTTTCACCTATTTACCTTTGTGCCATTTCCTTCATCACCTTATGTTTAGGTTCAACACATAGGTCCATACACATAGGTATATAGTTGAATCCTCCATTTAATCATCGGTTCATTTAAAATATACATAGACATAATATCCATAAAAATTGCTTCATGCCAACTTAGATTCAAAAAGACTATCCATGGGGTTCGGCCATGGTGGTCCTTTAGTTTTATCCCTTTGGCCATCACTTCTTTCCTTAGGTAATCACCCATACCTCAATTGTTTAACATTGTTAAGAACTTAATTCCATAAAAAGACCTCATGGGGTTCGGCTATACACCATGGCCGAACCCATGATCTTTCATTTTAGCTTATATTTACAACTTTGCCATCATTCCATGATCTAGCTATATGAATTTAATTCCATAATTCTTTATGGGGTTCGGCCATACCCCTTGGCTGAACCCATGGTCTAAGGTTCTTCACCAACAACCCCATTTAAACCCTTTAACATCTTTATAACATTGCATGGTTTTCATCCTCCAAACTTCCTTTAAAATAACCAAAGTCCTTCCATGGGGTTCAGCCATACAACATGGCCGAAGCCTATGGTTCATCATTTCATTAAATTACCATAATCATTCTCTCAATTTTCTTCCATGGGGTTCGGCCATACACCATGGCCGAACCCTATGGTTCCTTTCTTTAAACAAAATTATCAAAATACTTACCGGTTCTGTGACTCCTCCCGTTTTCCTTCGCTCCAACTTGTTCTTCCGATCCTTTTCTTCCTTAGCCTCTTTCTACTTGATCTTTCACACAGCTGGTTGCCCTCTTCTTCTCTGCACGTTGCCGAGAACACCTTCTTGTCAGAGCACCCAGCGTCAAGACCATCCCTATATTTGTGTATGCCGTGCACCCCTAGTCTTATGCTACCTCTCTTCCAATCGGTCCTATATTAGAAGATGCCGAACGCTCCTTGTGTCTTTCTTTTATAACAATTCCACTCGGTCCTAATTAGAAAATGCCTAGAGCTCCTTGTGTCTTTCTTTTATAACAATTCCACTTGGTCCTAATTAGAAGATGCCTTGACCTTCAATTTACTAATTCCTTAATGCCGTTCTTATCCAAGGAAATAAACACCTTTCAGCCGTGTGCATAGATTACAATTTCTATTCCTTAGTACCGCTAGCCGTGTGCATAGACCATGTGTGATTCACTATCATGGTCTAGTCCATGAACACATGGGTGGCCAGTTAAGGTTCAGACTTGGGTAGTCTGAACTTAACTCGCGTCGTGACGCCGCCCGCTCTCTTTCGATGTTTTATTATTACTTTAAAAAAAATAGACTCTGAAATTCTCGAAAAGGGCTGGGCGTTACATTATCATCCCTGGAAACATCACAATAAGTTGCACGGCCACAACCTTTTCTCTATCTCTAGTACTATCATCACTATAATGGTCGTCTGCCTCCACTCAAGAAATATCGTCTCACTGCAGTCGCACCAAGAGTTAACTGTTCTCTCTAACCAATATAACTGTAAGCACAATTACCTGGAGCAATCTGAATAAACTGTCAGACACAACCTCAACCCCATCTCGACAAACTTGTCGCACTACCTGTCGAAACCACATTGCCAGACAGCTACGTTTATGGGATCAAAACTCACACCCGACAGGATCCCGAATGAAACACATCCTTAAGAAGCAACATGGATCCTCTTGGCTGTCTCAACTAGTCGTTAATTCCCAGGAGGAAAAAACCTCACTCCATTATGTAACTCTGTCCAATCGTTGACCACCAGCACAAAATCTCAATAAGTCACCGTTCTTCTTGGCCAACAAAGTCGGTGCATCCTAGACAAAATACATGGACGAACGGGTCCCACCGACTCTGGCCCACAAATCAAGCCTCTAAGTCCAACACCCCTATCAGTGTCATCCCAACGCCTGGCATCCCAGTGCCTTCTCAACTCAAACTGACTGACAAGTCACACGGTGATCAGGTCCCTCAACACCCTGGTAGACGGTAAACCACTGTCTCTAAATAGAACATCTCCAATGGTTAAGAGATCTATCTTTTGCTATAATACACTACACGCAACCCTGCACAATAGTCGTCAATCACTTCAATAGAGACGTGACAAACAAGGCGTTTCCATCACCTACACTCCCAAACTCAAACCACGGCGAAACTCAAAGTCATCGAGGGAGTCACGTATCTGAATCAAGTCAAGTCTCAGACCAAAAACCAAGGGGTACTATCACATCACTCGCATCATTAGGATGTATCAACCCATGCGACATGTTGCTGCCACACTCAGATTACTGCTAGCAAGATATTTTGGGTCTTCAACATACACACATTGACAACGGAGATAAATAATCTGCTCACCAACACTTGGTTCTCCAAAGTCTTTATCACTGGTCGGGGAATCCCTAAGGTTTCTGGATTACTATGCCCGGTACGATTTCTCCTACTCTAACAAGTGCTCAATCTCACCACGAGTCAATCCACATAATGAAAGTCTGACAGGCTCAATACCAGACAAGAACCCAAAGCAAAATACATCTCTAGAACTCAAGCTCTAGGGCCACCCCATCATACTTACCACAACATCTTAGGGAAGTCCAAACACCACCACGGAAACAAGTCTCATCTACCCCATCACATAGGGGATGAACTTAATCTCTAGTCATTAACTCACACATCTCTGACCCATGCACAGTCCGAGAGTTGAATCGTGCTCTGATACTAACTGTAACGACCTGTCCCGCTACGGGCACGTTAAAACTGATACAAACTCCTAAAACCGATCCAATACAATTTCGGATACCTTTTTTTTTTTTAATAAATGGGAGACATCGTTCCCGCAACCCACATTAACCATAGTAATCTGCTAATAAGCCAAAAACCTAACCATCAATCAGAATTACAAATTATAGCATCATCACACTATTACATTCATCCAATTTAATGAAGTGTACACATATTTCAAATACATTAATAAGTCTCCAATTAAAAAATAAAATCCTGACAAGTACAAAGCTGCAACTC
Source organism: Chimonanthus praecox (assembly GCA_022113865.1). Lineage (NCBI taxonomy): Eukaryota > Viridiplantae > Streptophyta > Magnoliopsida > Laurales > Calycanthaceae > Chimonanthus > Chimonanthus praecox. The sequence goes on along the minus strand of CM039096.1, from coordinate 10,271,108 downwards.
TACGCCAATATCTGATTGAGGGTCCCGCCGACCCTTCCTCTATGAAGTACCTGTGAGGCAAGGAGTGAGCTCTACATGCCTAGTGAGGGTAACACATGCATCAAATGTCACGCAGCATGTACTATATATATATATATATATATAATCATATCAGCATATCAATGTCTATGATGTCTACAGGCATGACTATGCAAACGGGTGCCCTACCCCTAACACACGAGCCCACATCAGTTGGACCACTAGTACATCCTCTAACCAACCCAATGCATCTGTCGCGGTTCACTCGTCCTCTGGTACACAGGCTGACCTCCAACCAGGTCAGGATTCATCCTCCTCGACCAGACCTATAACTCTCTCATGACAACCAACGCACCTAGCACGACCAACCCAAGTGTCGGACTCACTAGAGTCCTAACCTGACTACCACACGGGAGTGACCACCTCACCAGTCCTCAACGAACTGCCAACCAAACTCATCCATGGTCTCCTCAACCGAGCACAAGAGTCTCGATAATCAAACCTATAACCTCGGACCCCATTTGTTGGTCTCCACACGATTGGCGTATCCACCCCTCACAGGATTTTATAGGTCTTCTACCGAGTGAGCCGGCCGAACTCACTCGTTAGGCACCCATAAATTCCTAGTGAGTCAACATCCACAACCCAAGTCTCAATTATGAACCCCAAAGTCAACCGCGGGTAAACCCACTATCACATCACACCCCAGGCTGTCCCCACCATATAGGTGTCCGAGTCTGGAATACCATACCTCAGACTATACCCACCCTACAGGTGCCATAGCCTGGAACCTCTCATGGCACCATCCCTCGATCAATGACCCGGCGAGCACCTCCTCAGCCTACTCGGTCATTCGAGGATCACAAGTCATACTAGCGGGAGCCGGCCCTCACCGCGTCATCCCTCAACCAATGACCAGGCGAGCACCTCCTCAGCCTACTCGGTCATTCGAGGATCATAAGTTATACTAGCGGGAGCCGTCCCTCACCGCGTCATCCCTCGACCAATGACCATGAGAGCACCTCCTCAGCCTACTCGGTCATTCGAGGATCACAAGTCATACTAGCGGGAGCCGTCCCTCACCGCGTCATCCCTCGACCAATGACTAGGCGAGCACCTCCTCAGCCTACTCCGTCATTCGAGGATCACAAGTCATACTAGCGGGAGCCGTCCCTCACCGTGTCATCCCTCGACCAATGACCAGACGAGCACCTCCTCAGCCTATTCGGTCATTCGAGGATCACAAGTCACCATCCCACCCTCTGGTCTCCATGTGGGCGAACCACTCAACCTATTAGACCACTGAGGACACCTCATCCGCCACGTAGGCGGGTAGCGTGACAGTAGGGGCTTCCAAGAGTACCCTGAGTGAACCAACATTCAACCCGATGGTCTCTCTCGAGGGCTAACATAACTTCCTCCCAATTAGTCTTTATCTGGGACTCCCAGGTACATTGTTCTCTAAATCAGACAACACCTCTCTCATAGGTGTGTCTGAGAAACACAAGACGGACCGACCATTTGATCCATGCACGGGACAACTACTCAATTCCAATCACAAGGGAGTCCGCATCCCAACCACGCGCCCACGGCGCGGTCCCACATAACATTCCCACCCTAACTACCCGACAGGCTAGGGGGAGTCTCTAGATCCTGATATGGCCTAGTACCCATGCCCCACCGGCATCCCACATACGTTAGTTATATGTATGCACAATTGCCTCTATGCCTACACATGCTATTAACATAGTTCATCACATAACAATCAGGTGTATACATCACTATTTATCATGGGCTGGCATGTTAACATCCATACATGTTATAATGTCTAGTAGTTTAAGCTAACTATCACATAATCATATAGCATATTAACAACACGACATATCAAACTATAATCTAGCATATATCACCACATATCACATATTTGCATGTTGACATCTCAACATATTATCACTAAAAATAAACCCCAATAATGTCACCGCACAACAAATCAATCGTGACATCAGATAAGCAACTCGTATATGCCTTTGCAGGCATCGGATACAAATACACCTGGATGGGGGCCCGCCACATAACGGTATCAACAGTTCCCTTGCCGAGTGGCTCATAATACCGAGGACCCCCATTCGCCGCATTTCGTATCCGCACATTTGATAGAGAGGTAATATGCATAGATGCATGCTAAAAGCGGTGATAAGTTCCCTCACTGGTGTGCGTTTTGAAATCAACTTCGAGAAACAGGGTCCAATGGGTTGAAGGGGGCTCGATCTGATAAAAAGGAATTCAAAGATTAATGAACGGGTTAAAATGGGCTAAAATAAGTCTGGGCCACAAACGGGCCCAAAACGGGCCAAACATGGCCCAAAAACTGAAAAAAGGTCTAAAACTAGGTCGGGCTCGAAATTGAGCCTAAAACTAAAAACTAGATATAAAATGGGCTGGATTTGAAAATTGGACTTTAAAATGGGTCGGTCCCAAAACTGGACCGAACTGGGAAGGGCCTGAAATCGGGCCGAGTCAAGACTGGGCCTGACTAGCGGAGTTGGGTCTGGGCCGAGTAGAGCTGAGCTGGGCCGAAGAAGCTTGGTCGAGCTGGGCCTGAGTCGACGGCCCAGGACTGAACCCAGTCGAGTCAACTCAGTGACCCGACTGAGTTGGCTCAGCTCCTAGCTGAGAAACAAGGGAAAAGAGGGAAAGAAGAGAAAGAAAAGAAAAAGAGGGAAAGAGGGGAAGAAGAAAGAGAATCGGGGAAGAAAGGAGAAGAATCGGAGAGGGAAGAGGGGAAGATACTTGGTTTCGGCCGAGGGGGAAAGAAGATCCAACCAAGGAAGAAGAAAGATCAGGGAAAAGAGAGAAAAGTTGAGGGATTGAGAGGGGAAAGAGAGAATCGAGAGGGAGAGAGAGATGAGGACGGCGGCGGCGGGATTAAGATTAGGGTTTGATGAAAAGGGGGAGGAAGATGTATGAAAGAAGAGGGAAAGTAGGTGTTGTGCTGCCGAAATTGGGATTTTAAAGGGAAGGGGTTCAGGTTTAGGGTTTTCTTTCCTTTTTTTTTTTTTTTAAAATAAAAATCTCCAATTTTCAAAATATTTTAAAAAGCTCGAAGAAGTCAAACGACAAACATCGGGGGAAAACATGTGATTTTCAAACTTTTAATTATGAAAGAAAATTCAATAATTCAAAATTACCAAATTGCCCTTTGAGTCTCCGAACTCAAAATAGGGCAAACCAAGACCCGCCACAAGGCCCACATTCACCCCACTGCTACCAAGACCCTAAAACTCTGAAAAATCGGGTCGGGTCGCTACACTTACACCCTCACAATTAGAGTAGGAATTTCACCTCACTCAATTGGCTGGGAATTCCACCCACCACTGTGCCAGAGATGATGCTCTAGAGTTTTTTATAGCCGTTCCGGAGCCAATCCTCCTTAATCCACTTTCGGAAGAAAGGTTTTAAATAAAAATTAAAACCAAAAAGCATTTTCCTTTGAAGCTCATTCTCGTTGATGTGTGCTTCTTAAAGATTCATCCAATGTGTGCAAGGTTTTAAATAAAAATTAAAACCAAAAAGCACTTTCCTTTGAAGCTCATTCTCGTTGATGTGTGCTTCTTGAAGATTCATCCAATGTGTAACGATGCTCCTCCTTGTTGTCGTCGTATAACAATCACAATTTCAGGGTGACAAGGAAACTAGTTATACCAAAGCTTTCCTAGTTTATTATCATTTTCTCTCTCTCTTACAAACTCAATCCATATGATTGGTTGTATTAGAATCCCCAAGTATAGGCACGAGAGAGAGTATGATCCTTTTTGTTGGTCTTTATTTAATCTCACTGATAATGACGACGGTCCAACCGTTTTACCAAAGGATGCCAACTGGTTACACAAAGATTGGTTTTTATAGACACGGCAACCAATTTCAGCAACGGTCATGTACCGACAGGTCAGGTGCACCGAGGGGTCGGTGACTAAAAATGTTACCGTTCAACAACCCTACTGTTGCACATTAATGGACTCCCAACGGTATAATTCTTTCCCGGTTAACATGTCGGTGTCGCCGATGGATCGACAGTCATGGCACCAATAGGTCGGTCCATATGAGAGGCTCGGTCTGGGGTAACACCATACTGACAAACTTTCATTTCCAGAAACCAGTCTTATCCAGACCGACCTGTCGCCCTTTACCGAGGGATAGGTCCTGGTACTCTCAATCGGTCTTGAACTACCGATATGTTTGTTTTCTCGAGAGCCCACTTGAGTTCTAAGTTCCAAAGCTCATAAATCTTTATCAAAGAGTCGTTGGCCACAATGGGTCGTTTCATCCTTTCACCGAGGGGTCAGTGCATAATAGAATCTCGATCAGAGGCACATCCAGAATGACAGTTCTATTTGTCAATTTGGCTAACCAGTCCTTAACCACAATGGGTCGATCTTGTCTCCACCAAGAGGTCGATGAGAACGACTGGTGGAGTTGACAGTGAAACCAAATACATATTTCCAAGTTGGGTTCCAATTCATTGTCATGCTTTCTCTCTAGGCTTTTATGATTTTATCATTTGTTCAACTAAGCCTAGGAATGGTCCTCTCTAAGGTATGGGTACCACCTTAAGTCATATTTGGCTAAATACATGTTTTGTGATTACCATACGTTGAGCTTTAATCCAGTGGAGCATGATCTTCGATCTTGATCATCTAGAGTGTTCAAGCTTCTAGCAAGTGTTTCGTCCCGAGTCATGTAACTGACAAAATGAGGGACTTGGCAAGTAGTGGCACTAACGAAGTAGAAAGATAAAATAAATTGAGATTTAATTTGTTTTCCGGTACAAGTTCTTCGGCAACGGTGCAAAAAACTTGATTTGTAAATTTTAATTAACTCGAAAGCGTACGAATGTATTGAAGTATAGAGATGTGAGAACAAGGTTGAACCCATAGGAACTTTATTTAGAAGTTGGAAAAACTAACTAAATACAAATTAATTTAATCTTAATCTAGTTAAACATGAGACTTGAGAATGATCAAGTTACACTAGACTTACAAAAATAAAACAAATAAAAACAACAAGATTTAAACAAAATAGATCAAATCAGGATTTAACTAATTGAGAGAAATTACTAAGGTTTCGGATTCCACCATCATTAAATCTATAATTTTCTTATTATTTATTTATTAATTCCCACTTTTAGAGTAGAAATATAGAAATCAATCTACTTTTTTCTCAAGATTTGATCGTGTAATCTCACAATAATTATTTTCAAATATAGATTTTTCCTTCACTTAAATGTATAAAATTCTAAGCATCTAATTGTATCCAATTTTAATTTAAAAGACAATGGATCAAAGAAATAAATCTAAGCATCCAATGTATCTAAATAAATTGGAAAAAATAAATCAAAGAAAATTATACTTAATATTTTAAATACCAAGTCGTGATTAATCAAATAATATTATTAACAACAAAAAAATACGTGATATTAATGGTGAAAATAATTTATATTTGATAATCATGTGAAGTCAAAATCATAAACATTAAATGCACATATGGGAATCAATAAATGAATAACTAAAAATTATTTCATTAACTAGTCTTCCTTCTCTACCTTAGTTTAGAATTTAGAAACATGTCATAGAATTAAATTCATTGGAAAATTGTAACATAAAAACCCATATGAATCCCACTTCCTTCGCTCCTTTGTTATGTATCCTGTAACTCTCTCCTCTTTGTTCTATTTATAAGCTTCATGTAGGACACTTCTCAAAAATTCCCTTTATCACTTCCTTTGCACATGCCCATCCTTCCTATCCTTTCAGCATGGGTTGTATCATCTTCTGATTGTTCCTAAAAGTGGCTTTCATTTTGCACAACTTGGATTTCTAAAACGGGGTAGCGCCGACTGATATTTTTCCCATGCTTTCTTTTCAATGGTCAAGCTGCTAACATATGATATCCATGTGATGTGAGGTCAGCTGCAGAAGGGTCACTCATGGTGCTGATGTATTTGGTAGATTAGATTTTGAAGTGAGACCTATTAAAATACCAAAAATACACTAATTAGATAGAATAAAATCCTAACCTTTATAATTTTGGGAAAATATGTACAATTATGCACTTATCAAATACCCCAATATTTACATTTTGCTAGTCCTCGAGCAAAATTAAAAATGAAGAATTCCTAACTATACCACTTTCGTTGACACTTTCGATTCCATTTAGCGTATGCAACAGTCTTTAAATCCTAGGTCACCCCTAGTGGACGAGTTATAGTCACATGCGGATTTATAGTGATGACACCCATAAACTTCAAATCTTAGCAAAAATATGTAAAAAAATAATCTAAAAATCATACGACTCCAAATTGATTTTACAAAACTTATACTCGGAGTGTAGTGCGTGTTAGCCAAATATTAATATAATCCATTTTTTTCCAAACACGCACAAGTTTAGCAACCACCAGTGGAACATGCGCTTCGACTCCAAATTTCACCATATATATCTCTCAGAAAGATTTTTGCTCCGAGATTCGGATTGTATTTTCTCCCAAAATATATGTGAGCGGATTTTATGTTTACAACTCAAATATCTCACATATGTATTTAGAAAAGACGGTACATTTCAAAGAAAGTAAAGATTTTATGAATGGATGTTATTTTCCTGAGAACGTCGAGTCAAGCACCATCATTTTCCTCTTCTACTCTTTACATAAAACACCATGTTTAGACTTAAGATCAATAGGACTTCCTAATAGGTCAAAACGTGGCTTAGGATCGGGTCATATCAAATAAGGATAACAAGACTCTAAAATAAATACTTTGAACAAAAAAAGTTAGATGTCTTCAGAATGTGAACATGATATTTTTCTTTTGTTTTTCTTTCAGCACTTAAAATTTAGATACTTGTGAATAAACGAAGAGCCAGGAGTAACCCCGCCATCATACAAGCCACTTCAATGATCATTTCCCCCTACCAATCATCTCCAATCAAGTAGGTTTTCCTATATCTTTGAAGCACAATGGTTGTGAATCTAGTATTTTACTTTGCCATTACTATGACAAGTTGTGATTTGATTTATGATGAAAAATCATGTGATTATGTTCATATTTGAAATGATTTGAGATTCATGAAACATTGAAAGGTTTAAAACGTATGATATATATATGAGATAAAGATATATTTTCATGTTTTAAAGATGAGTTAAAATCATATGAGTCAATGACATTATCATACATACATATACCTCATGCACGATTGCATGTGATGAGAATTTCATGAATATTGGACAAGAAAAGCTCCTGTGTCAGAAAGAAGTCTTGAAATAAATTACCATTGGGCCATAGTGCTCCTGGGTAAACAAGAAGTCCCGAAACACAATATTGGGCCATAGTGCTCCAGGGTCAGAAAGAAGTCCTGAAACATAATATTGGTCCATAGAGCTCCTGGGTCAGAAAGAAGTGCCGAAACACAATATTGGCCCATAGCGCTCTTGGGTCAGAAAGAAGCCCCGAAACACAATTGTAACGACCCTACCCCAACTTTCTATTGTTGTAATGTCTGCTTTGGGCCCACTCTGCCGTCACGGTTTTTCTTTGGGCCTTGACCCACATGGCCGGGCCCAAAAGGCCTCAAACATGGGAGAGGGGGCTTCCCTCATATTAACACCCACCCCCTTTAAAACCAGAGTAGTCCCCGGCACTGTCACATCACAGAGGTAGAGGGCCCACACAGTCAGAGTGTTGAACCATGCTCTGAGACCAAATTGACGGACAATTTCTTACTGAGCAAATCCTTAACCCCAGACTTTTCGGGTCAGGTTGTTACAACAATATTGGGCCATAGCGCTCCTGGGTCAGAAAGAAGTCCCGAAATACAATATTGGCCCATAGAGCTCCTTGGTTAGAAAGAAGTCTAGAAAACTTGCATGGGGCATGATGAAGGCATACATTGATCATGACACCCATGACATGACATTACATAGTAAATATATGATTAATTTTGAGCAGGTTATTTTCATAATGAAACGATATGAATTGAGAAAGCATGAGAATTTTACAATCATATGATTTGAAATATGATTTTGCTATAACACTCCTATGTGCACCACCTTTACCTTTGTTTTGGAATTCTACTCGGCGCGTTGACTAAGCCCAAATTTCACACTTTAGATGTCAATGCAGAGTAAGGCAAGGGAAGTGAGGGTGGACCAAGTGGTAGCCAGGTGTTGAGCACTGAAAAATTACATTTTTTTCCACTGATTATTGGAGTAGTTAGCCTTCAATTTTGTATATATTAGGTGCACTTAATGTCATTTCTTAGTTTTGTAGATAAATATGGAAATCACAGGAAAACAATCTCAAATCAGTGGATAGTTGCAAGTTTAGAGCTTAATTTGGAAGACCTAGAATTTTTATGATTAATTTCACTCCACTTTTATGGATTTCATGTAAATTGTTTAGTCTAGATCCGTTAGGAGAATCTAGATTAATTCAATATTTTAGATTTTCAAGTGGTGAACTTAACGATTAAATTCTGGAAGAGAGAATATGCAATTTAAGAGGCAAAGGCTAAAATTCAAGATCCATGGGCCCGAGATCCACTTAAATTGGGCCAATCTAAGCTTCACAAGCCATCATTGGGCTAGGCCACAAGCAATCCATGCGCATATCATAGTTGGGCCAGACCAATGCACATTTCAAGTCCAACAAAAGCCCAAGTCCTCAAGCTCAAGTCAAGATCCACTTGAGGCCCATGTGCTCATTTAGAGGCTCAAAACCCTAAATCAAAACCCATTCACACGCCCAAAGCCTTGTCCATCTCCTTGTTGATCCACACCATTCACTCTTCATCTTAAATCCAGACCATTCATCTCATACATCAAAATTTGGTAAACTCTAGAGCCTCCATTCCATATCCATTGCGTGCATTCATCATCTCAGATCTAGGCCATTCATGTAACGCCCCGCCCTTTCTCACTCGCCGAAAATCAGAGTATATATTTTTTTTTAATAAAGAAGAGTGAGAGAGAGCGGGGAGACGTTACGACGTGAGTTGAGTCTGAGTTTCCAAAACCCAACCCTTAACTTGCCACCTTTACGCATGCGTAGATTAACTCCACTAAAATATTTCACACGCTCTAAGAATACTTGTAGAATTAACATATGAATAAAATACCATTCATATACATGACATTAATAAGCAAGAAAGCCAATCACCATATATTAACTGAAACTTAATCAATGTCAAACCATAGCAAAAATAATTCTAAGTTATTAAAATCCCAAAAATATTAGTTCTCCCAATACATCATCTCAAAGTCAAACTAGGTAATATAATGCATAAATCTGTCCAAGCTCCTACGCTTGGCTCCCATCATGTCCCATGGCCTTGTCAATCCCTGTTCCATCACCTATAGGGTAGAAGTAGGGTGTTAGTCAATGAGCCCAGTAGGAATTCCAAATAAGGTTATGTACACATAGGATCATTATAAAAATCAAGATAAGTATATCATATCAAAACTGTAAAACATCTCATAGTACTAAAAACAGCGCATGATACTCATATCGAAAGCATGTTAATGTATATGTCATGTCATGGGTGTCATATGCCAATGATCTCTCACCCAACTTCCATATCCAATCACAACACAAATTCATATCAATAGTTTCCTTGATAAATAAAGGCATATCAAGGTGTTCGTCCACAGTGTTTTGTGACGGCATCACCAGGTCACTGTTATACCTCCCTACGTATGTTAATCGGAATTACCAATGGAGCATGGACTCCTCCCACTGCACAGGGTTTCGGGACTGTTTACCCAGGAGCTCTTTGGCCCAGACTATGCCGTACCCATTTATAGCAATGCCGGACAAGGCCAAAATATCAATAGTTCACATAGCTTCATACAAGCCCGTCTCAAGCCCCAAGTCATGTCCGGACAGCTCATAACTTGGCTTGCTGTCCCATATACTCCCTCCCATGCCATGCATGAGATAATGCATGTAAAAATGCCATTTCATTTCAAATTACATAAAACTATTTGAAAATCAGTTCATATACATGTATCAATTGTTTAACCAAAGTAGATCATCAAACTTAGGATAAAGACCAGTAATATATATAAAATCCACTATGTCTCAATAAGATAGGAATCCTACCAAAGTCCAGTATAATATCCCTGTTGTTTTGCGTTGATTACGTTCAACGAACACGTCGAAACGAATCGCAAACCCTTTTACGAAATTTCCTTACCTTAATGAATTCAATCACATACATATGTCAATTTGATTATCCATTTAATTTCCATCATTTCTTACATCATTCTAGATAAACTGAAACATCTGAGAAAAAAATTATTTAAAAATTTAAACTTTTCAATTAAGCCGACTGAATCATACCCAAATACAGTCCTCTGCCTTACTGTAGACTTTCAGTCGACTGAATACAATATTCAGTCGATTGAAACCCAACTCAAACTGTTTAACCTTGACTCGTAAACTTTCAGTTGGCTTAATCATAGATTTAGTCGGCTGACTCTAAGTCAAACCCTCTGTATTCTCGGTCAATCCACTTTCAGTCGACTGAATCACAGATTCAGTTAGCTGACATTGGATCAGATCATCTGTGTGTTTGGCCAGTTCACATTCAGTCGACTGAATTACTAACCAAGCCTTTACGGTTCAATAAGCATCCCTTCAGTCGACTGAATCAGAGATTCAGTCGGCTGAAACACATCAGATTACTTTACTTATTTGGTACGTCTATTTTCAGTCGACTGAATCCTAGATACAGTCTGCTGAAACACTATTATATCCAACATATTTTAATCCAGCCCATGTTCAGTCGACTGAATCCTGTGACTCAATCGGCTGAAACTCCCAGAGACTCCTTTCTGTTTCGGCCAACACCAGTTCAATCGACTGAATCACAGATTTAGTCTACTGAAACTTCCAGAAAGCCTTTGCCTGTTTCGTAAGCACCAGTTCAGTCGATTGAATCTAAGATTCAGTCGACTGACTGTTTGTCAATCCTCTCTTTTGCTTATTTTACAAATCCTTTCTTTATGAAATCCACTCCTTATCATTCTTAAACATATATATCATCATTCATATAAATCCTAGTGGATTTACTCTACCCTCTAGCCAAAGCTAAAGTCTTTTCCATTATTCTTCCAATCCTTAGTTTACAATATGGATTTGGATATCATCTTTTCTTTTTGTTTCAAACTATTACCAATCCTTAAATGGATTTTCAACTTCTATGACCTTATATCAGTTTGGTCAGCCCTTTCAACCAAATGTGGAACCCATAGGTTCGGCCACACCATGGCCAAAACTATGGTTCACCCTTAATCTTAATCCTATTTTGTTAAACTCAAAATGATACCTTCTTCCCCGTCTCCTTCGTTTCTTTTTTATCTGAATTCCTTCTTTAATCCTTCTTTCCTTCCTTTGTTCTTTAGCAATTCTCCAAGCACAATGGTGTAAGTGGGAGAGAGATAGAGAAGAAGATGAGAGAAATCTCTTTGTTCCAAAAGATGAAATTCGGCCAAGGGGTGGAGTGTGCCCTTTTGTATACCAGCCTAAGCCCTTTCATTTCCTCCATTGAAGTTTTATCTAACCAAGGAGTCCCTTGCTTAAGCCAAGACAACCCCTTGACTTCCAACGTGTGCATGGGTTTCATGTCCATTGAGATGGAGACTTTCCATCTTCCCTCTTCAACTCACCTAACTCAATTAAATAACTTAACTCAATTAGTTGATTCCATTTGAACTCACTCAATTGGACTCACTCATGGTTGACTAAGTCAACCATGACTTAGCCGACCTTTCATGTACATGGTACGTGGTCCCATCTTAGCCATATCATTTGATGATGTGGCACCTTGCCTAGTTGGCTGACTTGTTATGCCACATCACCCACATGCCACCTCACTTGATGAGGTGGATTTAATGTGTTGTGTTTTAATTGGGTAGATGACCCAATTACTTTAACCTTGCCCATTTACCTTAAAATTAAGTTCACTATAACCCATTGGGTTCCAATTGGATGATTGACCCATTTAATTAAACTTTACCCAATTAGTTTAAAATCAACCTTACCCATGATCCATTGGGTTTTAATTGGGTAATTGACCCAATTCCTTACGCATCTAAGGTCCATTTCAACTATTTAAATCTCAAATTCCATTCATTCACAATTTAAATAGACCAATCCAATATAATTATTAGTAATGAAAATCCAGGGTGTTACAATTCAATTCATCCATCATCACGATCAACTTTTCAATCTTAAACCTCCATTAGGAAACTTACTTTTTATAGAATTTATTTAACCAAATCACCTTAGAGCCATTCGATATAGATCTCATTCAATCCTAGCCATTCATCCATAAAACCCTAGATATAGGATAACTTGGAACCCAAGCAGCCCTATCCACTCCATGCGCATATGCCTAGTCATGTACACATCACTACCAAATCCACAACACCTCCACAAGATTTTTTGCACTAAAAATTCTCCATGAACTTAAACAAAAATCCATCCAGATTCATTTCCAAAATCCAGAACACCTCATCATCCCAATCTTTCCAACCACACACGATTTTCTCAAATCCATAAACACCTCATGCGCATATCACATAGTCAACCCCCCACATCATCTTTTGTTCATCCAACCATTCATGCATTTTAACTTTTAATCTCTATCATACATTGTATTGCATTCAAAAAACCCTAAACACACATGCAAAATTCTATCCTACCCTATTTTCTCTCCAAATCCCAATTTTCTATCATTCTTTTGCTTAGCTTCCAAACCAACCTCACTCCAAGCGACACAAAATTCGACAATGCCCTATAAACCCTAACTTTTCAACTTCAAATGTCATCCATCCACCTTAAAGAGAGATCCAATCTTAGTCCTCCATTAATAACTTAAACACATATAAATCCCAACCATCCATTCATCCCTGGAGACTATAAATAGAGCACTAGGCACAACATGAAATTCGAATTTGACCTGGAGCCTGAGAGGACCAAAGATTGGAGAAGAAAACAAGAAGATTCAAATTTTACAAGTGAGCAATCATTGTAATTTTATTTTTAATTGTCTTTCTTGTATATTTTCCAAATCTTGTAATTTGAATTCTTCCATTAAATTAATACAAGATATTCCTTTAGAACCCTGAAATATCCAATTTTCAGATCTCTTTGATGATTGTTTAGATTGAATTTTAAAGTTTATATTCTTTATTTATATCTTTGGACATGAAATAGTTAGAGCTTAGGTTGTAAGTGTTGAATCTAAGTTACTAAGGTTCGATTATTAAATTAAAGTTTATAGATTTTTAACTTTGATGATGAACATGAATTGACATTTGCATTTTTACGCAAATTTCAGATCTAGATTTTGTATTTGTTTATACATTATGGGTGATGGACGGTATATTCCAATAATGAACCTTTAAATTATCTATTTATTTATTCTGTCATTTACTGTATTTGTCAATTTATTTCCAGTCTGTAGTTATGTTACTTACTTTATATTTTGTTGTATAAGAATTGTTGAAATTATGCTTTTATTATAATTCTTATCTGTTTATCTATTAATTATTTAATTTTTTGCATCCAAACACTCTCTCTCAAAATTCAATTAACTGAGACTGGAGATGTGTTATTTTGATCTTAGGACAATTAATTTTAAATTGGGATTAAGATTAACATTTTGTTCACTACTTTGGATAAAAAGGACGTACTTTTGATTCTTGACAATAAATTGAATTTAACTCAAACATCTTATTTTGTAAATTTTACGAGTTAGATACAAGTGGGATAATGGTGTTATTTTTATTTTTAGATCTAAGATTTATTAAAATCCAAGTATTATAGTTCTTTGATTTAAACATTTAAGTTTATTTTCTCGATAATATATCGTTTTAAAGGAATTCTAATTTAATTTTAGTGCATATATTTTGTGATTTTTCATTGGGTTTGACCTCACACTCTAGTTGCTATATTATACATGGTTTGTGCACTTGCGAGTTATAAATGTAAAATTTGACAACAATAAGTTCTTGGTGCCGTTGCTGGGGAAAATCATAAAATTAAACTGTGTGCCTTTAAAATTATATATTTTTAAGAAAAATGTTATTTTTGGAAAGTTTTATTTTTTGATACTCTTTAGAATGTTCGCTTAAATAATAATTTTTTGAAAATCTCAATATTTTAGAATCAATTTATTTTTGAAATGTTGCTAATTTTTGAAACTACTATATTTAGAATTTTTTATTTTTGGAAATGCTTTATTTTATTAGTTTCCTATTTAGCAAGAATTTTCTATCTTGGAATTTGTTTAGTAAAATCTTAGTTTTTTAAAATCTATTTTTGGAAAGTTTTCTATTTTTTAAAAAAATCTATTTTAGTAATTGATTTATTTTTGGAAACCATCCAATTTTAAAAAAAATTCTAAACTTAGAAGTGTTATTAGATTTAGAAATTTTATCTAAATTATGAAAATTTCAAAACAAGATGTCTAATCAAATCTTGGAAATTATGGAATAAAATTTAATTTGGTGAACTTGATTTTAACTCTTATAATCTTTTCTCATTTAAAATTTGTGTTTAAGGTTGTAAATAGTACATCTCCTTCATTAGTTGTAGTTTAGGAAAAAATCATTTAGTTTAGGATCATGCATTATTCGATTTAGACTCTACGCCAAGGCTTAAATGAATTGTTTTGCAGGTTTTTAAGTGTGTGCTTAAAAATTGCTGGAAACATGCATATTAAGTGTGTGCTTAAAAATCATTTAGTTTAGGATCATGCATTATTCGATTTAGACTCTACGCCAAGGCTTAAATGAATTGTTTTGCAGGTTTTTAAGTGTGTGCTTTCTTTTAATTTTTATTTTTATCATGCATTCATATATAAATTTTTTTAGGGTATTCTTCAATTTGTTTTAATTAGTTTGCATATTTAAATTGCTCATGCATAGTAGGGTACTAGATTCATGCATTAGTTTAGATTTGTTTGATAATTGTTTTGCACATTTGCTTGATGCTTGCATTGGTAAAATAGGGTTAGATAAGATAGTAAAATGGTTCATGCATCTCCTAATAAAATCAATTAAGGAACCATTACACTAGATTTTATGGTTTCATGCTCATTAGTAACCGTTTTAATTCAAATTGATTTTTGTAACCTACGAATAGTTTATCTTCAAGAATGGTGTCTAAGGCTAGTTCTGTCACCAAGGCTGAGGTCAAGCATGTCTAAGGATAAGCTGGGCTAAGATGTCGTCTGTGCTCCCCCACTTACATAGGAACTTACCTGGCCATCTTATGGTTAAAATCTCTTTGGAGACTTGAATCATTTTGAAAGAAAAGTAGGAGTAAGTCTAGAGACAATTTTTAAGGTCTAATTAAAAGCCAATAAAAAATCAATTTCTCCGTTCAAGCAACTTTGGGAATAAACCTCGTTTGCTTATTATTCAGATCAGGTTGGAGTTCCAACTTTATTGAAGCACCTTAGTGTGTAATGAATTTTATATTTAGCATTGCTTATACTTTAAAATTCTGAGTTTGATTTATGAAATCAGCATTTCAAAATGTGTTATATGAATATTGTTAATGCCTTGGCTTGCCGAGTCCCTAAGTTTGTCAATTCAATGACTCGGGAAGAAGCATTTCCTAGAAGCTTGAAGACTTAAGGTGATCAAGAGTAAAGATCATGCTCCACCCTATTAAATGTCATCGTTATGGCAATCACAAAAATAGGTATTTGACCATAGATGACTTTAGGTGGTACCCACACCTTAGGAG
Source organism: Chimonanthus praecox (assembly GCA_022113865.1). Lineage (NCBI taxonomy): Eukaryota > Viridiplantae > Streptophyta > Magnoliopsida > Laurales > Calycanthaceae > Chimonanthus > Chimonanthus praecox. Next base: position 10,255,281 of record CM039096.1, on the reverse strand, counting down.
GACCATTCCTAGGCTTAGTTGAACAAATGGTAAAATTATAAAAAACCCAAAGAGGAAGTTTAACAGTGAATTGGAGCCCAACATAGAATTATGTATTTGGTTTCACTGTCAGCATATGTCCTTGCCTTCTCCAAATCCAAAGCAAACAGTTCCCTTCCAACACCTTCTATACACGATTATTCTCTCATTCTTGCTGGTTTGCTGCCTCTATTAACTTCATAATACACGTGGCAGCAAATTGGAACAGATCCTCTACTGTTCTTCCTCTTTTACTTGTTTCGATAACAAGGTAACATGGGCACTCATCAAGCAGCCACCTGGATTCTCTCTTTGAGTCACTAGGACATGGCTGAATCCCTCTCCTTCTATTCTTTGTTCGGGTCTCAAAATATAGCTAGCTGACATCCTTTTTTTCCTTCTTGATGGTGTCATGTTCAATCTTCATGTGTTTCATGGTGACATGGAATATAAAAAATAATCACAAGAACTCCAAAAGATGACAAATATTTAGACAATGTAATAGTGCCTTGTGCTTTAACCTGAAACGTATTTCATGCCTGCAAAAACTAGTTCTTTGATTATTAACAATGGGCATGTTACTCCACACCAAACATGCCCATTGTCTGACCTTTAATCACCCAATTGCCATCACCAAAGCTTCTTTAAAATCATTCCAAACGAAATCAACCTGTGAAAACAAAGAAAAACACTCAAAGAAAGTTGGCATTTACTACGACCAGCCCCAAGCATATGCTACCTACAAGGGGCAGAAAATTACTGCAGGACCTTCGCCACCAGCCTCTTCGCCCACTGTCGCATGATCAAATCCCCTGCCCCCTAAAGCAGCAGAACCGAAAGGGGATTTCAAGGACGGATGTGGAGCAGCACCAACAGAACCAAAAGGGGATTTCTTGGCTTCAGTGTCTCTCGGTTCAGAGTTCCCTTCAATCCATCGGTTGTAAACCAGAACCCGGGTACAAAGGTCGAACCCAAATCTGAACAGAGGAAACGACTAGATCAGCGCTGGTCCAGCATCGCACATAGAAGCAGAGCAGGCGGACAGAGGCCGAACCCAGATCTGATTTCTCAGATCTGCACAGAGGAAAGGGCCAGATCAGCCCCGGCCAAGCGGCGCACATAGCAGCAGTTCGAGGACGCGGGACTCAACACAGTTTGACACTGGAAACATCAGCAGACGCCGGAAACATTACAGTTTGATAATTTGATGGAGAGATGATCTCCTCTCCGCCCACCCTTCTTCCCATTCTTCCTCCTCCAACCCCTTCAGTTCTCCCTCCTCCAACCCACCCTCTCTCCCTTTCTTCTCCTAAATCCCTTTAGGGAAACTCTCTCTCCAACCCTCCATCTTCATCTTTGTTTAGGTGGAAGGAAAGGAGGAAAAACTTTGTCTCCTTGTTCATCTCCAATATTCATGATCAGTTTTTTAAGTTAGACATTTTTTCCCTGTTTTGCAAATCTGGAAAAATTGTGGACAGCTTCATACATTTGTCCTTTGAATCAAAAGCCAACCGTGACATCGCTTTTGTTAGATTCATCTCTGAAGTTGAAGCTTTGCGAGGGATCACTGACATCAATGGTAGGCTTTTTAAAGGAAAGAAATTGGTTGTTCAATTGGCGAAACCTCCCAGGGGGCTACCCAAGATCTCTCAGCCTACCCTGCCTCCTCCTAATTTGCCCACACCACCTTCTATTGCTGGTGATCAGAAGCAGCCTTCTTCTGCCCTGGATGTGGCTGCCTTAGTTTGGACTGTTATCTCTGATAAAGGAAAATCGATCATCCTCAGTAGCATTGCTGTCAATCAAAAAATTGAGGGCTTAAATTAGTGCCTGGTTGCCTCTCTTCCATCTTCTGACGTGGCCCCCTCTTTTATTCAGTCATGGATTGAAGATTGGGGTTGCCTTGGCAAAGTCAATGTGAGCAGAATCGAGACCCAGCTTGTCCTTCTATCGTTTGAGGTGATTGAAGAAGCAGCAATATTACTCCATGAATTCCCTGTCTTCCCTGATGCACCTTTCTCCAACTCGAGTTTTTGGTCTGAAGATTGGGACCTCAAGAGCTGTTGGGTACGGGTCACTGGCATTCCTCTCCGCGCTTGGTTTCCTGAAGCCATTCGAGCTATTGGGGAGTTTCGTGGTAAAGTTATTGAAGTCGACCCTCGCACAACTGCTGGCCGCGACTTACGATGTGCTCGCTTCTGTGTCTCTTGGTCACAGACTATTGAGCAGATCAAAGGGATCCCTCTCAAAGTGGGAGATCTCTGGATGGAGTTGGGAGTTGAGATTGAAGTTGGATCGACTTATCTTGAGTCTTTCCTGAGTGCTCTTGCGACCTCTGTCGTTCCCGCTGCTCCTTTACCTCTGGCGGCAAGTCCGATTGTTGTAGACGGTCAAAGGTCACCTTCGGCGGCAAGCCTGACTGTTGCAGACTGTCAAAGGCCACCTTTGCCGTGCGATACGTCGAGCAATCCTAGTCGTCCAGACTTTGGGAAGCTTCCCGTTAATGACGCAGTTTTCTCCAGTGAAGCACGCCTTCTTGTTGATTTCTCTAGATTGTTGCTCACCGATGAGCAGGCTTTCCCGATGATTTCTCCACTGAAGCACGACAACCCAATGATTTCTCCTTTCGATCAAGCCCCCCGCTGATTACTGACTTGCCTTCTCAGCAGGATTCTCCAGGTGGTGACGGTATTTCTACTTTTAGTTAGGACAAGACCCATGCCCAAACTGTCATTTTTCAGACCCGGGCTCAAAACTCCAATTCTCAGGCCCAGTATCTGTCCAGCTCCTCTTTAGTCCTGGCCCATCCAATCCTCCCTCAGACCCATACTCAACCTTCCAACCCTTTGGTCCTAACCCAACCAATCAACCAATCGGTTATTCCTGTTCCCGTCCCTAATCCTGTTCTTCCTTTGTTGGATTGCCTAGCTGTACCTTTGGTCCATACCGTACAACCTTCCTCCATTTTTTATCCTCCTTCATCCCCTGTACTGCCAGCCTTTCCTTTTGCACCTTCTCAGACCTTCCAACCACTGCCAAATTTTGTGTTGCAACCTGATACTTTCGCCTCCTCGGAAAAGACTCGCATCATTCTTTGGGACCTAATTTTGATTCACCTCTCACAGACGCTCTCTCTTTGATTGTTAAAGCTTTGTTACTGCCAGAGACTAACCATCTGGAGCCCCATTGTCAGATCTTTGGGGAGATAGTTCAGCCTTCTTCTTTAGTCAAGTCTCGGCCTGATGAGGCTCTCTCTCCTTCCTTAGTTCAGCTCTCCCATTTGCATGACTATCCGGATCAACCTGAGGTCAGTTTGAAGAGAAATTTATAACCGGATATCCAGCACTATAATGCGAGAATCCCTACCGTCTTGTCTGGTTCTGATGTGGGTGAACAGCAGGACCTTTCTTCACCTGATTGGTTCAACGATCGAATGTTGTTGGTTGGCTGGACTCTCAGTCTCATCTCGGATGGGCAGGAAGAAAAATTCCTTTCATTTCTTACTGCTTTCAAGAATCATCCTCCCTCAAACTATATCAGAAAAAATAGGACTGCAAGAGAACTCCACCATCTAAGCTCATCGGTCAACTACAATCGTAGGAAGAAGGGATCGTTGGGTGATATGTCAGATGTTGCCACCACTAGCCGAGTTAACAGTTCGGTTTCCCCGTGAAGATTATCTCATGGAATGTTAGGGGTCTTGGAGACCCAGAGAAGCGTGCTACGCTGAAAAATTTCATCAAGACTTTGAAACCAACCATCTTTTGCTTTCAAGAATCTAAATTAGAAGAACCGTCCGATGCAATCATCCGATCCTGTGGTGGTGGGAGTCGGTTTCAGTGGATCGCCAAACTGTCTATTGGGTCTTCTGGTGGAATCATCATTTGTTGGGATTCTAGTATTCTACTCTTGGTGGATTCCTTCATTGGTGAGTTCTTGCTTTCAATTTTGTTTCAAGATCGTGTTGCTGGATTGACCTAAACCTTAACCTCAGTGTACGGACCTTGTGATGAAGCTAGAAAGATCGGGTTTCTTAATAAGATCGTTGCTCTTAATGGTCGGTGGAACAACCGTTGGTGTATTTGTGGGGATTTCAATCTCATCAAATTTCCTCATGAGAAGACCGGAGTGACTAGATTCACACCCATTATGAGCCATTTTTCTGATTGCATTTTCTCTCTTGACCTTGTGGACTTACCAATCTCTGGAGCGAAATTTACTTGGTCCAATGGTCAAGACAGGCCTATTCTTTCTCGGATTGACAGGTTCTTGGTTTCGACTGAGTGGATGGATTCTTTCTCGACTCGCACCTATCTGCTCTCCCGCGGCCCATCTCTAATCATTGGCCTTTGGTTCTTGACACTTTTGATGAGTCTTGGGGCGCTTCCCCCTTTAGATTTGATATTGCTTGGACAAAGAAAACTGGATTTATCGATCTCATTGCACTGTGGTGGAACGAATCCACTCCCTGCGGAACAGTTCTTTCATCCTTCATCGCAAATTGAAATTCTTGAAGCTCAAGTTGAAGAGTTGGAGTGCAACTACTTTTGGGTCCTTAGCGGAATCTCTTGCTTCTCTTCTCATTGACATTGACCATTTTGATCTTTGCGAGCAAGCCGGGTCCATTACTGAGGAAGATTTGATTCTTATGCAGGATCAGTTTCGTACTAAGAGCTTTCAAGAGGAGATAAAGTGGAGACAGAGGTCAAGAGATAAGTGGATCAAGGAAGGAGACAAAAACACCAAGTTCTTCCATGCCATGGCTTCGTCTCACAGAAGAGTTAACAGAATTAGATCCCTAACTATTGATGGTTTGAATGTGACCGATAAGGATGAGATCACCGCCACCATCATTGATCACTTCAAACAGTTGTATTTAGCCAATCCAGTCGATAGATTGCCCATTTTTGGTTTTTTTTTTTAAGTCTATCTCTCCATCTGAGGCGTTCTCTTTAGAGTGGCCTTTTACTGAGGATGAAATCCGAAAAGCTGTTTGGGATTTGGGTGAGGATAAGGCCCCGAGGCCTAATGGTTTTCCCATTGCTTTCTTTAAGATTTTTTAGGACATCGTGAAGCTTGACCTCATTGCTTTCATTGTGGAATTTCACCAAAGAGAGCAAATTTCAAAGGAGGTTGGGCAACTTTCCTTGTTTTGGTGCCTAAGAAAGACGGTGCTTCGTCTTTTTCGGATTTTCAGCCTATCAATCTTCTTGGAAGCCCTTACAAGATTTTGTCCTAGATTTTTGCTAACAGATTTAAAGCTCTTCCTCAACAAGTTTATCTCTCCCTTTCAGTCTGCTGCTGTTGAGGGACGACAAATTATGGATGCGGTCATTACTGCGCATGAGTGTATTAACTCCCAGTACAAGTCTCGTCAAAAAGGTCTTATTTGTAAACTCTCGACTTGGAAAAAGCTTATGATATGGTGGATTGGCACTTCCTTCGTTTCGTTCTTTCAAGCATGGGCTTCAGTCGGAGATGGTGCTTATGGATTTATGAGTGCATGAATGGCTCTTCTAAAGGTTTTTTCAAGAGCTCCAGAGGAATCCGTCAGGGTGACCCCCTCTCTCCTCCCCTGTTCATCATGGGAGCAGAAACTTGAAGCCTTTTGCTCTCCAAAGCTGCTGACTTTTCTTTGATTCATGGTTTCAGATTCGTACTTCTTCTCTCCAGGTTCACCATTTACAATTTGTGGATGATACTATTATCTTCTATGAGGCGACGTGGAGTCTGTTAAGAACCTCCGTTCCTTGCTCAGTGGTTTGAATTGTCATCCTCCCTCCGCATCAACTATCAAAAAACAAATATCTTCGGTATCAAGTTGATTGAGAGCGAGTTATCTTCTCTTTCTGCGATTTTGGGCTGTACTTCTGCCACTCTTCCTTCCACTTATTTGGGGCTCCCTCTTTGCATCGGATCTCCGGGCTTGTCTTTGTGGGAACCCATAATTCATAAATTCAGTAAGCGATTAGCTTCGTGGAAAAGAAAGTATTTGTCCTTTGGTGGTAGGATCACCCTCCTCAAGGCAGTCCTTGCGGCTCTCTCTATCTATTTCCTTTCTGCCTTCAGATGCCCAAATAAAGTTATTCAGTCGATGGAGAAAATCATGAGGAACTTCTTGTGGAATGGTCATGAGGATAGACGAAAATTTCATTTGGTGAAGTGGGATCAAGTTTGTCTCCCAATTAGTGCGGGGGGGCTTGGAGTGAGGCCTATCAAGGAGGTTAATGTTGCTTTGCTTTCTAAGTGGCTCTGGCGATTAGGGACCAAGGGTGATTGTCCTTGGAAGAACATCCTTATTCAGAAATATCGTCTGGGTAATTGGGGTTGGGACTTTCATCCTGTTTCCAGTGCTGGTTCTGGAATGTGGAGAGCTATTGTTGCTTGTATTGACAAATTTAAAAATGGAATCAAATTCAAGGTGGGGCGTGGCAATAAGGTTAAGTTTTGGCTGTCCAGTTTCCCTTGATTTACCGTCTTTCTCATTTGCCAGCAGGGAATGTGTCTGACTTCTACGCCATCCACAATTGTTAGATTGTTTGGGACCTCAACATAAGGAGTAATCTTTCTGACCCTAAGTTTAATGAGATTTCCGACTTGCTCCATTTGATCTCCTCCTACAGGATTCGTAGTTCTAATGTGGACAGTCTTGTTTGGTTGTTTGACCCAACTGGGTCTTTCTTTGTCAAATCTTTCTTCACTGGTAACAATTGGGAGATTCGGCCTGTCATAGTCAATCCAATTATTTGGGCCTCCAAAGCTCCTCCTAGGATTATCAGATTTTTATGAACTGCTGGTCTGGGGAAAATCTTGACTCAAGACAACTTGCGCAAAAGGGGAAAAATTATTTCCAGTGCCTGCCCTCTGCGTCTTTGTGCTTTGGAAGAGACGAATCACCTTCTTCTTCATTGTCCATTCTCTTCTGCATTTTGGAACTCTGTGATGGGTAAGTTTGGTGTGCTGTGGGTTATGCCTTCTTCATTGGTTGAGCTATCTTATGCTTGGGATATTTCTTAGGTCTCTTCAAAATGTGCCTCTCTATGGCGCCTTTCCCTCTTCGCTATAGTTTGGAGTTTATGGTGGGAGCGCAAAAATAGAGTCTTTAAGGATCGTGTTGAGTCAAGTGAAGAAGTTTCGAAAAGAGTTTTTTCTCTGTGTGCCTCTTGGGCCTCTACCCTTGCAGAATTCAGAAACGTCTTTGCGAACGACATCCTTCGTGCTTAGAAAGAATGTGCTGACATAGTTTAGCTTTATCCTTTCCAGTATGTGTGTGATTGTCACGAGGTTGTGTCGGGTTTGTGCTGATCTTTTGAGTTTTTCTTTCTTTTGTATTGCACCTCTGGTGTTTTTTCTTATTAATATATTAACCATTAAAAAAAAACACTAATTAAATAAAATTAAATAATATAAGATATTAACAGTAATAATTTTAGATATAAAATATATATCAATAAAACTACAAAATAAACTAAATTTAAGAACTAACTAATCTAATATTTAGGAGTAAAAATTATCATTTTTTGTACTTATCAGGCATGACATTGAATTCCTATTTCATAGTTCTTAACTATGGACGGGACATTTCTTCTTTGAGAATTTCTGCAACGATGGCAAAGGCCACCAAACCAATAGTAGATTAGTGTGGTTAAGGTCAGCATGCGTTACACCTAACTTTTTTTTGAATATAGATAAGTAGATTGAAAGGGGGGAAGAACTCCCAAACAAAGAAAGCATAAAAAAGAGACAAAGAAGCCTCAAAAGAAGAAACTACTTCATAACTGGGCAAAAAATGAAATGTATAAAACTCCCAAACGAAGTTAGACAATCCAAAAGAATTGCTCAAAGACCACATCTTTGACAACAATATTGGAAGACTGATCCCTGTAGAAACTAAGAACCATATCAGTGCTGGTAGCATCAGCCATAGAAAGACGAATAAGACTTCGTTGAAGATGTTGGGCAATTGCGGCAATTGTTGTGGAAATTTTAAATTTATAACTTACAAGTGCACGAACCATTAGATAGTATAACGATTGAGTACAAGGTTAAACCCATCGGAACTTAGGAAAATATATCCGTAAAAAATACATCATTGAATTACGTATTTTAAGAACTTTAGGAAATATGGAGAAAAATCATAAATATGGAGTTTTTTATCTAATCTATGAACTTTAGTTTTAATTTAGAAATATTCTAGATTAAATATAGAATCTAACAATGTAACTAATTTTAATTAAAATGGTGGATTTAATCTAAAAATATAAACCATCTTAATCTAACTTAGAAAATAAAATTAAGATGCAATTACTTAATTACCAACGTAGTTCTCCAATTTGATGAGTTTTTGAATTTATAAACAAAACAAAAATAAAAAATAACAATTGAAAAGAACATATATACATATGTACAGTGGAACCTTGGACTTATAATTATGGAGGCATGATATTGAATATTTTGAAAATAAAATTTAAGCCTATAACATGGAGCTCACATTTGTTAATGCACATTAATTCAAATCATTAATTCCATTAAGAAAACCATGAATCTCATTAATTTTAAAATTTTCAAATAAACCTTGGGCATGGAAAGAATTCAACATAAATTCCAAATCTAAATTCTTCATCTACTCTTAAAAAGAGCCTTAGAATGGATATTTAAGGTTTTAAACCTCCCAAAAATTAGATGTTTAAGATGAAAATTTTAAGACTAAATCAAACATGGATTCATAAAAGAAAGCCTTTCTCAAGGTGCTCTTGTTGCTTGCTTTCTTCAAGGGGTTGCTAATAAAGAAAGCCTACAAAACTGTTGTACCGTCCTCTGCTATTGGCTCTTCTAATTGCTTTCTTTCTCTCACAAGTCTACCCTTGGTTTGTTGGCTGATCTCAGTCCTTTTGGAATTCCAACCATATCAAACGGTCTTTGACAAACAGATTTCTCTAAAGCACTGATACGAAGTTGTAAGAAAAGTCTAACTCAAGCCATGGATTTGGACATAAACCACTTCGCCTGTGTACAGTTTGTAGGTTCGAGGTATTTGAGTGGATGACTCTGGAGACCAAGTCATATGCAGTCGTCCTCTTGGATTGAATTTGCCAAAGATTGTATCTACCACTTGATCTTTTAATTGCAACATTTTACTGGGCTTCATTCATGGGCTCCTGAACTTAAATGGAGGCAGCAGTCTAGAGATAAGTGGGTTAAGGAAGGGGATAAAAATACCAGATATTTCCATGCCTTGGCCTTTGCTCACAGACGGGCAAATCGCATTCGATCACTCTCGGTCGATGGATCAACAGTGACATCCAAGGAGGAAATCACTTCTATTGTTCTCAACCACTTTCAGCAGTTATATTCCGCCAGTGCCATTCCTAGATTACCAATACATGGTCTTCCATTTAGATCTATCTCTACCGCTGAGTCTACTACCATTCACTGAGGACAAAATCAAAGCTACGATATGGGACCTTGGTGAGGATTGGGCCCCTGGGCCTGAAGGTTTCCCTATTGCTTTCTTTAAGCATTTTTGGGATATTGTCAAGTCTGATCTTATTGCCTTTATTTTGGAATTTCACCATGATGCTTTTACCCCCAAGGAGATTGGTGCTATTTTCATCGTGTTGGTTCCCAAGAAGGATGGTGTTTCCTCCTTATCTGACTTTCGACCCATTAGTCTTTTGGGGAGCCCTTACAAGATTCTTGCTAAGGTACTTGCAAATCGTCTAAAGGTCCATCTACCCAAGCTTATCTCTTCTTCTCAATCAGCAGCAGTTGAAGGACGACAGATTATGGACGCTGTGATCTCTACTCACGAGTGTATCGATTCCCAGCATAAGGCTCATCAGAAAGGTGTTATCTGCAAGTTAGATTTGGAGAAAGCGTATGATATGGTTGACTGGAACTTCCTGGTTTTTGTACTCTCCAGTATGGGCTACAATCAGATTTGGTGTTTGTGGATGTTTCAATGTATGTCTTCTGCATATTTTTTGGTGCTCATCAATGGATCATCTAAAGGGTTCTTCAAGACCTCTAGAGGCATACGTCAAGGTGACCCTCTATCGCTGACTCTTTTTACAATAGTGGCAGAATCCTTAAGTCTTATTCTCTCAAAAGCTTCGGACTTCAACCTCATCCATGGTTTCGGCATCTGCTCATCCTCTTTGCATGTCCATCCTTTACAGTTTGTTGACGATCATCTTTTTCGAGGCTAATGATGAGTATATCATGAATCTTTGGTCTCTGTTGTGATGGTTCGAGCTGTCTTTTTCTCTCCAAATCAACTACTGCAAGAGTGTCTTATTTGGGTGTGCTAATGATGAGCTTTCCTTTTTCTCCGGTCTTCTCGGGTGTGCATCTTCTACCCTTCCATCTACCTACCTAGGTTTACCTTTATGCATTGGGACTCTTGGGCTTTCACTTTGGGAACCAATCATCCACAATTTCAGCAAAAGCCTAGCCTCTTGGAAGGAAAAGTACTTATCTTTCGGCGGTCGAATCACTTTTCTCAAGTCCGTCCTCAATGCTCTTCCAGTGTATTTTCTATCGTGCCCCAAGAAAGTGTCACAATCGATGGAGATGATCATGAGGAACTTTCTATGGGGTAACCATGAGGATGTCAAGAAATATCATCTTGTAAACTGGAATCATGTTTGCCTATCGACCATTGTGGGGGGCCTGGGGGTACGACCAATTCAAGCAATTAACACTGTTTTGCTTACTAAGTGTCTTTGGCGCATTGGTTCTGTTGGGGATTCTCCTTGGAAGTCTATTCTTCTCTGCAAGTATCGGATGGGGAATTTCGGGTGGGACATCAACCCCACCCCATGCAGAGCCTCGGGTATGTGGCGTGCCATTGTAGCATGCGTTGACAAATTCAAAGAGGGAACAAAGTTCAAGGCAGGCCGTGGCGACAGAATAAAGTTTTGGACTGACCTGTGGTGTGATGACTCTTCTTTGGCTTCTCGAATTCCATCCCTATACCGCCTCTCCCTTAATCCATCAGGGGAAATCTCCCAATTCTACTCGGTGATAGGTAACCAATTTATTTGGGATATCCCTCTTCGTCGTAACCTAGCTGACACTACCGATCTTCTCCAATCTTTAGCATCCACCAGAATCAGCCCCAATTCAGACGATTGCATGATTTGGTGGCCCGACAAGACTGGTCTCTTCTCAGTTAAGTCTTTTACACTTGGACGTCGACATCTTCCGGTACTTCTAGTGTAAATCAAAAAATTTGGTCTTCCAATGTTCCCCAGCAGGCAATCAGCTTTGTTTGGACAACCGCGTTGGGGAAAATCCTAACGCATGACAATCTTCGAAGACGTGGTCGAATCATGGTAAGTGCCTGCCCATTGTGTCTACAAGCTTCCGAATAGTCGAATCATCTCCTCCTGCATTGCCCGTTCTCTTCAAAGGTTTGGTGTTTGGTGCTTAACCAGTTTGGTGTTTCTTGGGTTATGCCATCTTCGATTGCTCAGTTATCCTTTTCTTGGGACATCGCTTCCGTGTCATCGAAATGCACATCATTGTGGCAATTATCCTTCTTTGCCATTCTTTGTAGCCTGTGGTGGGAAAAGAATAATGGTCTCTTCCGAGATAAGAGTGAGTCTCCTTCAGTAGTTGGTCATCGTGCTCTCGCTAAGTGCGCTTCTTGGGCGGTCTCTTTGCAGGTGTTCCGGGATATTTCTATGTCAGACATTCTACGTGCGTGGAAAGTTTGCGTCGATCTCGCTTAAGGAATCACTGTTTGATTCCCTTTCCTTTGTTAATGTTGCTTTCTTTATATGCTCTCTATTTTGTATTTGCACCTCTAGTGCCTTTTTCATATTAATATATCAACCATTTCCAAAAAAAAAACAGTTGGAGGGCCCCAAACATAGAGCAGTTCGTTGGCCCTATTGTTATGAAAGATTAGCCCAAGCAATATTGTATAATCAGTACCAAAAACAACGTCTCTAGCGACAAGACAAGCAGACAAGTGGCAAAAAGAGGAGTTGTATGGAGGAAGGTCCCAATCAGCCGAAAAACTACATTCCTTAAGTCAGTATTTGATAGTAAAAACATGATACGATGTTATGTTTTAAATTTACTCGCAAGTGCACTGTTGTGCAAGTTTTAAATTTATAACTCATAAGCGCACGAACCATTAGATAGTATAGTGATTGAGTGCGAGGTCGAACCCATCGAAATAGGAAAATATATCCGTCAAAAACATATCACTGAATTATATATTTTAAGAAATTTAGAAAATCATAGAAATAAATCTTAAACATGCGATTAATTCTCTAATCTAAGAAATCTAATTTTAATTTAGAAACATTCTAAAAATAGAAAACAAGTCTAAAAATAGGAACAACATCTAAAATTAGAAATTAACCATTTAAGAGATCTAATTTTCATAGAAAACACAAGATTCATCTAATTTCAATTAAGATGGTGGAATTACTCTAAAATTTATAAATAATCTAAATCTAACTTAGAACACAAAATTAAGACACAATAAATTAATTTACCAACCTAGTTCCACAATTTTCAAAAATTTTGAATTTATAAACAAAAATAAAATTAAAAACAACTAAAATTACCTCTTTACATATTTACAGTGGAACTGGATCAAAGAATTAGGAAGACAGTATTATCCATATCTTAAAAATAAAATCAAGGCCTAGAATGTGGAGCTCACTTAAATTATCAATCATGCATTCCAATTTTTCATTTATTAAAATTCTCATTATAATAATTATGAAATTCATTATACTAAGAAAATTCAATTCAAGCCTTAGTCTAGATAAAATTTCTACTTGTATTTCCAAATCCAAATATTTTGTCCAATCTTAAAAAGAGCCTTCGATCAGAAAAATCAAGTTCTACCTATCCCAAATATTTCATCCACTCTCCTCGAATATCTTAGAATAACTTGAATCATAACATCATAAAAAAAATAAAATAAAATCAAATTCTCATCACACATAAATTAAATAATTGGACGACCATAACTCTAAATAAATCCACCCCTCATTTATTTATAAAATATGAAATTAAAAATACAACATAATGGAACCTTGAAATTAAAGAAATAAGAAAAATACAATGGAAATCAAAATCCACCAATTTTAGAACCTAATGTGGATAAAAAATCCCACAGTCTTTCTCCTTCTCTTCTTCCTCTCCTCTCTTTGCACAGTCTTTTCTTCAATGCCCAAGTTCAATTTTCTCAATGGGAGAGGGAGTATTTATAGATGAAAGGACGTGGAATGAATGTCTTGGATTTAAAGATTTAAATAAAGAAAGAGACTTGGAGGGCTGATATGATTTCTGCTAAACATGGAATGGCTTAAACGAGGCAAGGAGGTAGAAAAAATAGTAAAATTCGTGTAAAGGAAAGTGGGTGCAAAATCCCATTTTTTAGACATGTACCACCTTTCAACTCAGTTTTGACCTATTTAACATCCGAATCAGGAAAAATCGTAAACTACAAAGTTGTATCTTTTGAAGTTTTCTTTCCAACCCAAAAATAATCAAAGCAATCAGACATTGGAGTGAAACATTATGGTCAAAATACTGAAGCTGTGTCATACCTTTTTTTTTCCTCCACTTCTTATTTTGTTTCTTTTTCCTTAATCCATTTGACAAATTCGAAAATCCTCTTATATTGGCTTGTAAATTTCGAATTTCCTCATATGTATCTTGACATGATGAAAATAGTCTTCACACATGTGAATTTCTTCATTGATTTTCTTAATGGGCTTAATAATTGGGTTTTTTAAAGTATGAAAAATCTAATAAATAATTTTACCACTTACATTCAATTCTAAAAATATACTAAATTAATCAAAACTCTCATAAATGGATTTGAATTAATTAGTTTACAATCAAACCCCCTAAAATTGTCGTAAAATAATTATTAAAAATTCAAACTTTCCAAAAATATCAACTTATACCCATAAATTGCAAAATTCACCATTTGAATTCACATATCATGTATTTCCCTTTAAATCTTGCAAAACTTCCAAAATCCCATTACACATATCTTAAAAAGCACAAAACAAGGGCTAACTAGTCCAAATAAAAGGGTAAAATATTTATTTTCTTGTGCTCATCACGTAATTAATAGTGTAGTGGCTGAGTGCAAGGTCAAAGCCAAGGGAAAACAACAAAATATATGTATGGAAATAAAAATGGTACCACTAAAATAATGCGATTAAGAAAATAAAATTTTCTTATTTAAGCTAAGCATGATAAATTTTCTAAAATATGGAGTTATAATCTTAATTTAGCAAAATTCTAGATTTAGAAAATCAATATTTAAATAATTATCTAACTTTGGAATTTAAATAAAATACGAGATCTAAGTTTATCATACAAATTATACATTTAATTAAAATGGTGGAGTGAATTTAAACACCCTCAATCTAATTTAAAATGCAAAGTTAAGAAACAAATAAAATATTTCTAATCTAGTTAAATCATTTCTAGAATTTTTATGAATAAATAAAATAATAAAATAAAAACAATAAATTATTTACATAGTTTACAGCCTAATCGAGACAAGTATCTAAGGTGGCATGTTATCCCATTGAAAAATATGAATTTAAACTTAACATTTATTAACATTATAATTAGAAAAATTACGACGTCCATTAAATTAGTAATTTTCAATTCAAGCCTTAGGCTTGTGCAGAAATTTACACTTGTCTCTCCAAATCTTAAAAAAAAAAGTGTTCTTAAAAAGAACCTTAGACTGGGTCGATCAAGTTCCACCAATCCTGACATTGGTTCTACTTTTCCTTGAAAAATTCTTAAAATAATTTTTTTCATAACATTAATAAGAATAATCAAAATAAAATTAAAACAATCATCATAGCATATCAAATAATTCGAAGACCGTACATCTAATAAAGTTACCGTGAATTTCATTTAAAAATTAGAATATAAAAATTACAATTCTTTGGAACTTATTGTATAAAAAAAATAAAATAAAAGAGTTACAAGATATCTAATATTTTTTTCTGTATCCGACTCTTTAGCTGTCCAAATTCCAGACTCTTTGATCACTTGCTCGGTTCAAATTTCTCTGTGCATTGGGACCCATATTTATAATGAAAAGGAGGTAGAATAATAATGGAAAATCAATATAAGACTTAGCCGTGGACGAATTTAAGAGAAAAAATATCCATTCCATTCCATTCGTATGGAGCATATACGGATGTGGAGGAATGGAAAATCCCATTGGATTTGGTCTTTAGCATATATAGCATTTGTGGCCCACACTGCATTTATTATCAATTTCAGCTCATTCCCTTGTATTTTCTAAAATACATTGCAAAACTTAAAAACAATGTTAAACGTATCTAATATACAGAAAATAAAGACTAACTAATCCAACTATTAAGGGGTAAAATTGTAATTTCCAGTGTTCATCATAGGACTTTTGATATAAAAAAGAATAGCCATAGAGATTGATACATCAGATCTGGGAGACTTCTTGAAAATCCTACAGTTCTTTTCATGCCAGGCATGCCAAACAAGAGCAGGAGTTGTAAGAAGAGCAGCCAAATTCTCCAAAGTTACACCTAACTTTGGTCTAA
The DNA here is from genome assembly GCA_022113865.1 of Chimonanthus praecox. NCBI lineage: Eukaryota > Viridiplantae > Streptophyta > Magnoliopsida > Laurales > Calycanthaceae > Chimonanthus > Chimonanthus praecox. The sequence continues at coordinate 10,239,676 of CM039096.1, read as the reverse complement.
CATTTTGGAAAAATAACTTTAAAAAAAGAAGATGATAGATACAAAGTGTAGTTATACTGAACAATAATCATATGAAATGAAAAGAGAATATTTAAATTTATCAAGACGCCAAGTATGGTCCAACTATAGTTTTCAGACTTCTTTACAAGTCCCAAAGAAACAAAAATAAAATCTTTAAAACCATCTAATTTCAAGTTTTTCTATACATTTTCATTGTATTACGTCGTTGGGATAGTGAATTTAGTTAAAACTAACATATGATGTTTGAATATTTCATTCAATATCGTTAAGAGGCCCTAGAATTATGGGTATTGTAATTTTTCTAATATGTTTTAGATGCAACACTAAAGTCAGTTTAATGCCAATGCCTATCATATATCATTAAATATGTTGTCACATGGATAAGACACTTAGTTAGATTGAATGTTGATAGAATCTGTTCTCACTTACTACCATTATCATAAATAGTTTCATTATATCTATAGAATAAAGGTTAATTATAAAGATTGATAGGGCAGATAAAACCTTGAGATGACTTAGAATTGAAAAACATGTGCATTTTAACAACCATTATGGCCCATATGGCTTATATTTCTCTATATATATGTGCCCTATCTTAACCTTGTTTCTCACACTCATACTGCTCAGACCTCTTCTTCTATCATTTGCTCTATTCACCTCTACTTCCATAGGAAGAAGAGTCACTATGTCACCTCATATCTCTGCAATTCTCCTCCTTTGCTTCTTCACCTTGTCTCTTATTCATGCTTCTAATCCAAGTCCCCTGCATGACTTTTCTATCGCTGACCGCAACTCAACTGGTACTTGTACACTTCATAGTCAATCTTTCCTTTCCTGAACTTACAGATACGTATTTCTATTGCAAATGTAACTCACTATTTCAATTACATTGCAGTGCTTGTGAATGGGTTTGTTTGCAAGGATCCAAAGCTTGCTAAGGCAGAGGACTTTTTTTTTTTTTCGGGCTTGACAAACCAGGCAACACAAACAACAATGTTGGGTCCAACGTGACTCAAGTGAATGTGGCCCAGATACCAGGACTCAACACTTTAGGCATTTCCTTAGTTCGCATCGAGTATGCACCGTTCATCTCCTCCACACACGCACCCCCACGGCACTAAGATACTAATAGTCCTTGAGGGGCCCATTATGTTGGATTTCTGACCTCCAACCCTGAAAACCTGTTGTACAAATTTTAAATTTATAACTCGCAAGTGCACGAACCATTAAATAGTATAGCGTTAAGAGTGCAAGGTCGATCCCACAAGGAAACAACAAAATATATGCAAAAACAAAATATATGAAATTGAAACGCTGTGATTAAAGAAAATGTAGATCCTTAGAAATAACTTAAATATGAAAATCAAATTCTAATTTTTATGAAAAAAAGTTTTAAATTAGTACCATTCCAGTTGTAAGAATCAAATCTAAAAGTTAGAGTATCATTATCTAAATCTAAAATCTAACCAATAAATCCAATTTAATTAAAGTAATGGTATGGATCTAGAATTTATAAATAATCTCAAACCAGCTTAAGAGAATAAAATTAAAATCCAATTAAATCAATCTCAACCTATTTCAAAAGAATTTGAGAGAATAAGAAAAGAATAAATAAATTTAATAAAATTAATAAAATATTCACATAATATACAATGGAATTGAGACAAGTATGTATGGAGGCATTTTATCCCATTTCATGATAAAATCACGACCTAGACTATGAAATCTTCAAGAATCATCAAATACATATTCAAATTTGTCTTTTATCAAAACTCCAATTAAAAATATTATGGCTTCCATTAAATATGAAATTCCCAATTCAAGCCTTAGGCTTGGGCAGAAATTTATACTTGCTTTTCCAAATCTAAAAGAAGTTGTTCTTAAAAATAACCTTAGACTGAGAAGATCAAGTTCCACCGATCCGAAAAGGTGTTCTGCTTTTCCTTGAAAATTTTCAAAATAATTTCTAACATAACATTTATAAGAGAAACTAAAATAAAAGTTCAAACTATCATTATACGATATTTAATAATTGGAAAACCATACATCTAAAATAAGCGACCATGAATTTTATCCAAATAAATCGGAATATGGAATTACAAATCTTTTGGAGTTTTGCATCAAAGACAAAAAACACAAGAACTTACAAATTAAATTCAAAAATTCCTTTCTTCTCTAGTCTCTTCAGCCTTCAATCTTCAGTGCTCCATCAATCCTTGCTCAAATTCAAATTTTACAATGCCTGAATCCCTTTATTTATAGTGCTCAAAAGAAACTGGATTAGGCATGGCTTGGAGAGAATTCCTCCCAAGTACTCTCTTTTATCCAAATCCACTTTATTTTCTCCAAATCCACTGTTTTTTATCTAAATCCATTGTCTTTTTCAAGCCATGGCCGAATTTTGCAGATAAGCCACCATGATTTTAGGGATTTTGGATTAATTTGGAAAGTAGAGTGCAAATCCCATTTTTCTACACATGCAACAGCTTGCAATTCAATTTTGACCTTGTTAAGTTCCGAATCACAAAAATTCATAAACTACAAAGTTATAGCCCTTGAAGTCTTATTTCCAATTCAAAATATTCCTCCTTCCAAAATTCACTCTAGTCATTCCAAATCCCATATTTTCCTCTCATTTTTACTTCCACAATTCTTCAAACAAAATTCACTGGTCCCACTTGGTCTTTTGGACTTTGATACCATACTTGGACTTTTATCTGGCCCGGAATATTGGTGGACTTTGGCTTAGAGGCTTTAGACTCGAACAGTGGGTCCGTTTGTGTGTTTATAAATTTCTACCACTTTTACAATTTAACACAATCTAAAAAATATTATTATAATTCAAACTCTCATATCTGGATCTGAATTATAATAATTTACAATAATTCCTAAACCCAAATCAAATTAGGTGGTAAAAATTATAAACTTTTCAAAAATATAAGTATGGCCCACTTTTCTGCATTTTAATTCTTTTTTCTTGTATTCTCACAAATATACTACAAAACTTGAAAACTCTATTAAACGCATCTAATATACAGAAATCAAAGGATAACTAATCCAAAATTAAAGGTAAAATGGTCATTTTCAGTACTCATCAAATACCCCGAAACATAGATTTTGCTAATCCTCGAGCAAAAGAAAAACTAAAAACTAGACATTCAAATCCTAATCTACACCACTTTCACTGGCACTCTCGATTGCATTTAGCGTATGCAATAAGCCTTTAAACCTATAGGTTACCCCTAGTGGACAAGTTATAGTATCGTGAGGGCTTTCAGCGATGATACCCACAAATATCGAATTTTGTATAGTATTGGTTTTAGATTCGGCGAAAACAAGTTCATAAAGATCTAGACATCATACGATTCCAAAAATTATTTTATAAATCTTATATTCAGAGTGTAGTGTATGCTTAACCAATATTAAAATTAGTTTTCTTTTACAAATAGATACAAGTTTTGTACCCAACATCGGAAGATGCGCTTTGAGTTCAAACCTCACTAGATATCTCTCAGAAAGATTAACGCTCAGAGGTTGGGTTATTTTCTCTCATAGGTATATGTGAACGTAGTTTGTGTATTTAAATTCAAAAATTCTCACATATGTATTAGAAAGACGGTACATGACAAAGAAAATAATTGTTGGATCTCATGAATGGACGTCACTTTCCTCAGAACGTTGAGTTATACATTATCATTTTTCCTCTTTTATTCCCCACATGAAATACCATATTTCAACTTAAGATCAATAAGACTTCTAATAGGACGAAACATGGCTTGGGATCGGGTCAAATCAAAGAAGGATAATAAGACTGTAAGAATAAATATTTTGATCAAGAGGTTAGAGGTCTTTAAGATATATGATGGGATATTTCTTCCTCTATTTTTTTATTTTCAGCAATTTTCAAAATATTCATCTTTTTTTTTTCTTTTTTCTTTCATATCATTCTTTTGATGTCAGGATGTTCCCTTTCTTTTTGTGCTATTTTCTTCTTTTACTTTCTTGTGCCCTTGTTTTTTAGTATCATCCCAATACTTGTCATCTCTAACATTTTCTATGAATAGGTCAAGATATATTTTTAATGAGGCTCAGACTCCAAAAATGGAGTTGGGTTTGATAAACATGGTTGATCAAGAAAACATGCTAACTTAAAGGCTCAACTGGGAATTATCATGATAAATTTTGACCAAAGATAGTAGGCATGAAGGCTCAAACGATCCAAGAATGACCTAAATCATATCCTAAGTTTTATACAATGATTGTTTTAAATAAAGTCTAAAAAATTTCAAATATACTAACTCAATTTTAATGGCGTTCTCAGTAATATGACCAAAATTGAAGAATGATGAGGTCCAAAACGACTTGATGCGCTTAAGAAAGAAAAATGGATTGACTTAAATCCCTCAGAAAAATTGAGTGGCCCTAAAGCTTACTGGGTTAAGTCTCCAATAGTATTCCTTAGTTGACTACTAGACTCATGAAATTTTTTCTTCTCTAACTCAATTTAACATGGATGTGTAAATTTATGCCGAATATAAATTCTATAAAAAAATTATTGAAGAAGTGTGATATAAAAATTTTATTCACCTCTTAATGCTGAAAAATCACTTAGACTATTTTTTTTCACAATGAGTAGTTTCAGTGTTCACTTACTTTTCCCTTGATTGATTTTTTTTTTTAGACTCACAAAAACTTTTAGTGGATTCAATTTTTTTTTATTGGACTCAACTAGTCTATCCTATTTTGATACCCCAAACTTAAATTTGACATTGTCCTCAATGTTCTTCAATCCACAGTGATCAGGTGCAAATTAGAATTTTTTTGGAACAGTGTTAATTACAGTTCAAGTGTATTTAAAAGGATTCACTCATAATGGACGTGAAACAAAATCCTAAACTAGACTGACTCTAGACTGACTGACACAACAGTTAACCTAAGATGGTGATTTAGATGACTTGGGTGGCTCTATCTAGGGAAGAAATGGTATAATGAAACGTAGATCATTGAGAAATTGAGGGCTTGCAAAATATCTTGATTTTAAGTATACTCCGAGTTTTACATATCTGGTAAAATCCCATGGATTGTTCATGTCATAAGGAGGAAAGTCCTAGATAGGATTCTCCTCAAAGCTAGGATTTACCTCATCATTCCCCTCAAGAATTAGGTTTTTGCCACCATTGGTCAGACTCTCCTCACCATCGTTACAACAATTGGGTTCTAATGTAGGTTCTAACGTTGAAATTTCCATGACCCCACAAAACATACTATCGTCAATAATGGATTGATGACTGACGGGATGTTCACAATTTGGAGACTCAATTCTAACCAACCGCTTGGTCGAATCGCATCTCCAAACATTCATTTTCACCAACAAGGACAAAAAAAGATCAAAACAAATTTAAACAAAATAAATGACCTAAAACGAAAAATAAAAACCTAAATTAACGTAGGTCTATAGATTGGCTCTTAATCTTTTCTCCAAAAATTCTAAATCTCTAATTAAGAGTTTAACCACAATCATGGCTAGGTAAGTTCCCAGGTAAGTGGAGGAGCACTTTGCAATCTGCTTATATTTCACTTATCCTTAAGCTATTTACACCTTGGTGACAGAACTAATCCTAGACACCATGATTGAAGAAAAAACTAATATTAGTGATAAAAAATTAATTGAATTAAAGATTGTCCTAATGAGCATGAAAGACCCTAAAAACAAACTAATAGTTGCTACTTTGATTTTACTTTAAAGTGCATGAACCATCTTTATTTACTTATCTTTTTCTTTTTCTATTGTGAATGCAAACCTAAATCTAGCAATGCAAGATACACAAGAAAATATGCAAACAATTAAGGAAACAATCTTCACTAATGCATGAGACTAGCAACCAAATGCATGATCAAAATAAATATACAATATATTTTTATTTTTATTTTAAATGTAAAATAAATGCAAGCACCCTAATAAAATCTATATGAATGCATGAAAAAAGAGAAAATCAAAAGAAAGTAATTAAACACTTACCTTAGCCTATGCACATATTTTCTAGCAATCTTAACTCGCGAATTTTAAAAATTCCTAAAAAGCACTACACATGAACACAAGTGAAGATTCTAACTCAAGAATGCATGAACTATTTAAATGCAAATTCTTAAACTATAACTAATAGAGAGATTAAAATAATTGAATCCTACTTGAGACTTTTAAACTAATACAATATCTTAAATAAATCTCTAAATTAAATACCATTAACTAAAAAAAAATATTTTATTTGGAAACCTACTAAATTTAGATGATGATCTAAAATTAAAAACTTCATAGGTTTAGAAATTATTCAAAATCGGACGTCTCCAAGGTTAGACAATTTTCTAAAAATGGGATGTTTCTCAAATTAGATTTTAAGCTTTCGATAGACAGATGTTCTAAAACTTTCCAAAATTAGATTTTGTTTTCTAAAAAATAGAATATTACTAAAATAAAACATATTTATAAAATTAGAAAATGACTAAAAGGAGAAACTATTTGAATCTATCAAATTTCCAAAAATAAAAATATCTAGAAAAATAGAAACTTCTAAATTTAACAAGTATCTAAGTTTAGTAAAATTTTCATGTTTAGATAAATTCTAAGATCCCACCTATTTTAAAGAAAATTTTAATTTTAAGTAACCTTCCAAAATTAGAGTTTATAAAATAGAACTTTCCAATTTGAAAAAGTTGCCTAAATTAAAAGATTCCAAAAATAGAAATATTTTCTAAAATCACAATATCTCAAAACATATAATTTGCATGCTTCTTCGGCAAAGGCGCCAAAAACTTGTTGTACAAATTTTAAATTTGTAAGTCGCAAGCGTACGAACCATTAAATAGTATAGCGTTAAGAATGCGAGGTCGATCCCACAAGGAAACAACAAAATATATGCAAAAGCAAAATATATGAAATTGAAACATGTGATTAAAGAAAATGTAGATCCTTAGAAATAACGTAAATATGAAAATCAAATTCTAATTTTTATAAAAAAGATTTTAAATTAGTGACATTCCAGTTGTAAGAATCAAATCTAAAAGTTAGAGTATCATCATCTAAATCTAAAATCTAACCAATAAATCCAATTTAATTAAAGTAATTGTATGGATCTAAAATTTATAAATAATCTCAAACCAGCTTAAGAGAACAAAATTAAAATGTAATTAAATCAATCTCAACCTAGTTCAAAAGAATTTGAGAGAATAAGAAAAGAATAAAAAATTTAATAAAAATAATAAAATATTCACATAATATACAATGAAATTGAGACAAGTATTTATGGATGCATTTTATCCCATTTGATGATAAATTCACAGCCTAGACTAAGAAATCTTCAAGAATCATCAACTACATATTCAAATTTGTCTTTTACCAAAACTCCAATTAAAAATATTATGGCTTCCATTAAATATGACATTCCCAATTCAAGCCTTATTGGGCAGAAATTTATACTTGCTTGTCCAAATCTAAAGGAAGTTGTTATTAAAAAGAACAACAGACTGGGAAGATCAAGTTCCACCGATTCTAAAAGGGGTTCTGTTTTTCCTTGAAAATTCTCAAAATAATTTCTAACATAACATTTATAAGAGAAATAAAAGTAAAAATTCAAACTATCATTACACGATATTTAATAATTGGAAAATCATACATCTAAAATAAGCTACCATGAATTTTATAAAAATAAATCAGAATATGGAATTACAATGATTTTAAAGTTTTGCATCAAAGACAGAAAACACAATAACTTATAAATTAAATTCGAAAATTCATTCTTCTCTAGTCTCTTCAGCCTCCAATCTTCAATGCTCCTTCAACCTTGCTCAAATTCAAATTTTACAATGCTTGAACCCCTTTATTTATAGTGCTCAAAAGAAACTAGATTAGGCAAGGCTTGGAGAGAATTCCTCCTAAATTCTCTCTCTTTTATCCAAATCCACTCTCTTTTATCCAAATCCACTGTCTTTTATCTAAATCCACTGTTTTTTTCAAGCCATGGCAGAATTTTGCAGATAAGGCACCATGATTTTAGGGATTTTAAATTAATTTGGAAAGTAGAGTGCAAATCCCATTTTTTCTATAAATGCAACAACTTGCAGTTCAATTTTAACCTTGTTAAGTTCTGAATCACAAAATTTCATAAAGTACAAAGTTGTAGCCTTTGAAGTTTTCTTTTGAATGCGACAAGAATGAATGCAATCGGACATCTGAGTGAAAAGTTATAGCAAATATTTTCAAAAACTTGTTGTGCAAATTTTAAATTTATAACTCCCAAGCACACGAACCATTAAATAGTATAGCGTTAAGAGTGCAAGGATGATCACACAAGAAAGCAACAAAATATATGAAATTGAAACGTTGTGATTAAAGAAAATGTACATCTTTAAAAATAATCTAAATATGATAATCAAATTCTAATTTTTATTAAAATATTTTAAATTAGTGGCATTCCAGTTGTAAGAATCAAATTTAAAAGTTAGAGTATCATCATCTAAATCTAAAATCTAACCAATAAATCCAATTTAATTAAAGTAATGGTATGGATCTAGAATTTATAAAAAATCTCAAATCAGTTTAAGAGAACAAAATTAAAATGCAATTAAATCAATCTCAACCTAGTTCAAAAGAATTTGAGAGTATAAGAAAAGAATAATTTTTTTTAATAAAAATAATAAAATATTCACATAATATATAATGGAATTGAGACAAGTATTTATGGAGGCATTTTATCCCATTTCATGATAAAATCATGGCCTAGACTATGAAATCTTCAAGAATCATTAAATACATATTCCAATTTGACTTTTATCAAAACTCCAATTAAAAATATTATGGCTTCCATTAAATAAGAAATTCCCAGTTCAAGCCTTAGGCTTGGGCAAAAATTTATACTTGACTTTCCAAATCTAAAAGAAGTTGTTCTTAAAAAAAACATTAGACTAGGAAGATCAAGTTCCACCGATCTTAAAAGGGGTTCTTCTTTTCCTTCAAAATTTTCAAAATAATTTCTAACATATCATTTATAAGAGAAATTAAAATAAAAATTCAAACTATCATTTCACGATATTTAATAATTGGAAAGTCATACATCTAAAATAAGCTACTATGAATTTTATTCAAATAAATAAACTATCATTTATATGTGCCCTATCTCAAACTTGTTTCTCACACTCATACTGCTCAGACCTCTTCTTCTATCATTTGCTCTATTCACCTCTACTTCCATACGAAGAAGAGTGACTATGTCACCTCATATCTCTGCAATTCTCCTCCTTTGCTTCCTCACCTTGTCTCTTGTTCATGCTTCTGATCCAAGTCCCCTGTAGGACTTTTGTGTCTCTAACTGCAACTCAACTGGTACGTGTACACTTCACAGTCAATCTTTCCTTTCTTGAACTATTGCAGATGCGTATCACTAGTGCAAATTTAAATCACTATTTCAATTACATTTCAATGTTTGTGAATGGGTTTGTTTGCACGGATCCAAAGCTCGCTAAGGCGGAGGACTTCTTCTTTTTCAGGCTTGACAAACCAAGCAACACAAACAACAATGTTGAGTCCAATGTGACTCAAGTGAATGTGGCCCAGATACCAGGACTCAATACTTTAGGCATTTCCTTGGTTCGCATCGACTATGCACCCTACGGCCTAAATCCTCCACACACGCACCCCCGCGGCGCTGAGATACTAACTGTCCTTGAGGGGGCCCTTTATGTTGGATTTGTGACCTCCAACCCTGAAAACCGGCTTATAAGCAGGATCATTAGAAAGGGTGATGTGTTTGTCTTCTCAATAGGCCTCATTCACTTCCAATTCAATATTGGCCAGACCAATGTTGTCGATATTGCTAGTTTGAGCAGTCAGAATCCTGGTGTGATCACCATTGCCAATGCAGTGTTTGGATCAAATCCACCAATCTCTGATGATATTCTCGCCAAGGCCTTTCAAGTGGACAAGAAAATAATAGACAAACTCCAGGCATAGTTCTGAGTGGATCGTTAGCGAATAGCCCATGATTCTTAGTTGCTACTGTTTGGACTTGGGCACTATCCAACTTAAATAAACGAGTGTGTGTTTGCTTATCCTACTATACTAAATAAATGAATTTGTTGTCTCAAGATTCAAGACTGTCAACATCTAACTTATGAGGCAGTCTTTTTATGATTTTATGTAACTCGCTTGCTTAACAAGATTAATTTTTTTATGAGGCGTTATATGAATGCAAAATACTGTATAAAAAGAGAGAAATATGATGAAATAATCTTGGCTAGAAACATCCAACTAAGGTGATTTCAAAGATAAGAACATCTAACTCAAGGCCCAACCACTCACTTGCATCAATGTCAAACGTGTGTGTCGTGTATTGGTATCAGGATATTTTTTTTTCTTTTTTTTATTGACAAAGGTCTATTAATGTCTCACAAACTATAATATTTAAATCATATTTATTAAATCTATTTAAATGTAAAATTTTATTTTAGAAAATTTTATTTTTTTGCTATAAGGCTATAAAATCAAATGGCGAGTATGGACAAGAAAATATTTTAGAAAATATTTTTTTTTACGTTTAATTTTGCAAGGATCCTATGTGAGCCAAGGGAAAATAAACAGGGGTGAAAGATAAAAAGGAATATTTATATTTAAATAAGTTTAATGATTTTAATTAAATTGATATACTTTATAAAAAAAGATGAGACATGTAAGCAGAAATGCCCTAACTGAGCCCCTACCACCATAGAGTGGTTCCCCTTGAATTTGAAAACCTATCCACAGTAGAGTCATCCAAACCAATGACTCTGGTTTTTAAATTTTTGAAGTTTATACTTTAGTTTGATTCTGTTGTAAAAATCTAAATCGTATAAAGTGAATATAAGTCAACTTAATTCTGTAGACTTGTTAACTATTTAAGATAAAAAAAAAAATTATTTCATATGATCTATATTAAGCTAAAATTAAAATAATCTATCAATAATTATTTATAAATGAAATTATACTATTTTGTATTTTCTTCAATACAACAATTTAAAACTTCTGATTCAATGTTATGCTTCACAATTAAAGGAGATCTAGAGAGTATCTTATATTAATTCATTGGGAGAATATATTAAGATTTTTTTGAATTTATAAGAAAACGGAGCACGTGTGGCTAAAAAAAATGAAGTGCAATCTAGAAAAATGAATTGGTAATAAACATATCACTGGGTGTACTCAAACAAAGTGTATAGATGATAGTTTATTTATTTTCATTCTCTATCAATTGTCACTAAATAAATAATACTTTAATGAAAAACGTAAAACTTTACTAATAGAATAATAGAAATAATTTAGTATATACAGTATTGTAGTATACTAATTGTGTTATTATCATGAGCTATTACTAAAAATGTTTCCACAAATAATAGAATATATGATAGCTATTATATTAGTAGTCGTGTAGTCAATATAAAAAAAGCATTGATATTTTAATTATCAACTTACAAGTTACATCTGAATTTAACTGTCACAACCCGATCCAAAATCGATACGTGATGCAGAAAAAAAAATTCATTTCTCCAAATACACCAAATAAATAATAGTTACACGTGGGAATCACACGTGTTAACACACAATAATAATTTCATATCCTTTTAGGGAAATAATCCCTACCAAAATTTCGACAGAACCTCCCCTAAAAATTGGACTATTGGGCCAATCTTAGTCTCTACAATTAATCCACCTGTTCAACATAGTAAAAGAATGTACAACCATTCACGTCCAACCACAAAAGACATACCTTCTCAAAGTTTAGAAAGTTCAAATAAGTTTTCAGAACATTAAATATGTTTTCAATAATAATTATACATGGTTTATCTTCTAACTTAACAAAAATACACATAACCATGTAATCAAAATGACAAAATATCAAAATGATAGTCAAGTGAGTGGTAGATCAACAAGGTGTGTAGTCTATGGATGTCTTGTTGGTCCCTCGGACCCCGTCGGAGCAATGGTACCTGAAATTGCAAGGAGGTGAGCATAAACAAGCTCAATGAGGAAATACATGCATGCTACATACTAACAAACTCACAACATATAATGTATGTAATGGAGAGTGTAATCCATACTATGCTACATAATCATATTACCATATCATCATTATGGGAACTACTCCCCTCTTAAAGGAATTTTACAATGGGACGGATGGTCATCACATGCAATATACCTCAACTTCGAACATGACTTAGGGCCCATGACTTACTAAGCGGGTGACACACGCATAGCGTGTCCATGTCAACCTCGCCCTGCGTCCCTTCACCTCGTGGATGATTCAGTCAAGTTCAAAGGTAGTCAAATCACGACTTACGGAGCTAACACCATCCCCCATAGGATGAATGTATATCTAGTCCTGTGTATCCAGGCACATATGAAGTGCTAAATAGCCGTGAGAGCGTCCTACAACGCATGACTTGTGAGGGACCTACTCCTCAACTGCAACCCTACGAGACCCAATCTCCATAGCCGATGCCACCGTCCCAATAAGAATACTAAGATAATATTTGTTTCATTGTCATCCCAACCCCCTCAAAGGAATTGAGTATTCATATTAGTGGGAATTCCAAATGGGATGAGGTTCACTTTACTACCCCATGATCCATTCTCACCATAGCATCATTAAATTGTTCATGTCCAATAACTGCATCTTCCCTAACTCACTAAAATTAACCTATCTTAGGTTACATGTGAGTACACAATACACATGAATATCAACCTCAATATAGATGAGATCTCAAGCACACCAAGCTCATACAAACACGCTTAAGAAAAGCATGATAATATACATAACCGATTTCATAAGTTCATCCATTTAAATTCATCTTATTTAGATTAGTCTTGAGAGGAGAGTAATCTCCTATGCTTGGGATACTCAATTGGACCTACGCAACATCTATTACATCATCCTTGTAATTTGGTCCAATATTAATCCAACCCACGGTGATTAGAACAATTTGCCCCATAATTCTCCATTTCAACATCAAATCCACATTTCATTATCAAACAACCAAATAGCCCCTCAATAGGGTCCATTTCCATTCAGCACCTCATAATCATCATCATTACACATAATGCAATAATAGTAACACCTTGTATCATAGAAGAATTATCTCTAATTAAATATTTCCATCTATCATAAATATTTCATCATCATACATTTAATTATGAAAATGCATATGTGGATCTCTAAAAAGCATAGAAATCTCTAAATATCCAAACAAGTGTGTAGCTTTCCTCACCTTAAGCTTTTATGAGGTGCCGGGTTGATTCTCGACTCGATCGGCTTCGGTGTTGGACTAGGGGGCTCTAATCTACATAAAAACACAAATATAACTCATTTAGTGCATTGTTCTAAGCCCAATTAGTGTTTAAAAAGCAAAATCCCCAAATTATTTGTCCCCATTTGGATTTTTAGATCAAAGACCAACTCCATGCAAGCTCAAACTTAGGAGAAACCCCAAGTTTCTCCAACTTTGGTGCTCCAATTCATCCACACAAGAGATTTTCCCCAAATCTTACTTTTCCATGGTCAAAAACCCATTTTCCCTCATTATCCATACCCAAGCAAACCCCCAAATTCGAAAATCCCAATTTATTCCATGGAGTTCTCTCCAAACAAAGCCCATTCACCATTTCAAGCCCAATTCTCACTACATCCCATAAAAGCCCCATAAAAGAAGAGGAATGAGAGTGAAAAAAGATGAAAACCTTACCTTAAAGATGAGAAAATCCACTCAAATGGAAACTTGGGGTGAGATCTCTTCACATCCACACATGCTAGGGCTGAGAAGATGGTGAAGAAAGGGAAAAGCAAGCACATGGATAGGCTGATATTGAGGAGTTGGGGCAATGAGATAAAGGGAAGTGAATAAGAGCCAAGGGTGTGGGAGTTGGAGGTTTTAAACACCCCAACCTAAATCACATTGTAGGTCGGTCCGACACCACCAAAATAAAATAAATTAAAAACTTATTTTAATTTTTTATTTTCCAACTCTTTTTTGACAAAGTACTATCTACAGGTCACATGTGCTTAGATGGGACCCTCAGATACACCTCACGCGTGAAACCCCTAATATTACATCATAAATTTATTAATTTAAGGGCGGAGCCATTACATTAACTCAGTATACAGAATAAATCACCAACCCAGCTTAATCTAAACCAACCATTAGGAGTTAATCCAATAGTGTCCATGCCATTAATGGAAGACCATCAGTTGTATAAATTTTGCTCTAAATTATGCTTAGACTAACTTCAACGTTGGTTGGCCAAAAAACAAAAGTATGGCCAAAATGTCATATATAGATCAATACTTAATCAAATTTTAGAGAAGGTGATCTCTATCTTCATATATTATTTATTGTTCAATAGATATCAGCATTGATATAGGCCAAATGAGTTCATTGGACGGTGTTTAGATGTTTATTTTTCTTTTTTCCAACATTTTAGTGCTAGGGCAAGTGGTTGAGGTCTTTAGACTAATTTAAAAAAAGGTGTCAATTAGTTGTTTTATTTTTATTTTTTAATTTTAAATATTTTCTTAACTTCTATCATTTGAAGTTTTTAGAGTGTAATAGATAAGTTAAATATATTCATATACAAGTTAAATGTTTAGTCAAATATTTAAAAAACTTGAGCCGCCAGTCAAACCACCAGGACAGACCACCACAAGTGGTTACAAAATAGTCAAAAGGAAAAAGAGAAAAAAAGAAATAATCATATTCAGTCCGACTACGATAAAATTAGCATTAATACTTATCCACTATATTATTTAGAATTTCCTTATTTTAATGTCATTTCCATGTCTTTTATTTAATTTTATTGAATTATAGCCCAATACATGTTCTGCAGACTGCAATTCTGCGTATCCCATGATTACTAAATCAAACAGTCCATTAATTATATGCTGCTTCTTTGTTTTATTCATGTATCTTCTTCTTGCAGGCCAAGAATAAGTCATCGGACCATTTCAATAGAGGATGGAGAATTGGATGAAGAGTCTCATAAGACTTGTATAAATAGAAGCAGAGAAGCTTCACTTCTTCCACCACCCAACAGCCAAACTACAAATACCTCATCTCAATTACTATCGAGTCGTGGAGGTTTTCATAGATTTGCTTACATAATAAGTCAAAACAACCGTAGAGAAATTCCCAAATCCCAGAAAAGATGACTGAGGATTCCCTCATACTCTTAGCAATCCTTGCACTCTCTTGCTGCCTTGCAGTTGTCTCCGACCATAGGCCCTTGCAAGATTTCTGTGTTGCACTGCCTAATGGTCCAGGTATAATCTTGCACCAAACACATATTGTGTTTTATGTTTTCTAACCATGGCTTTTTAATGTTCTTGATGAAATTTCATGAGTTTAACATGAGTTTGATATTTCCTTCTATCCTATGGTGGCAGTCCTAGTGAATGGTATAGTCTGCAAGGATCCAAAGCTCGCTCTGGCCAACAATTTCTTCTTTGCAGGGCTCCACAAAGCCGGCAACACGTCAAACCCAGTTGGTTCTAGGGTGACACCGGTAAATGTGGCCCAAATACCGGGACTCAACACTCTTGGCATCTCCATGGTCCGTATTGACTATGCACCATGGGGTCTCAATCCTCCCCACACCCACCCTCGTGCCACTGAGATCTTGGCAGTTCTTGAAGGCACCCTTTATGTAGGGTTTGTCACCTCCAACCTTGACAACCGTCTCATCACAAAGGTCCTCCAGAAGGGTGATGTGTTTTGTCTTCCTAGAAGGCCTTGTTCACTTCCAGTGCAATGCCGGCTACGACAATGCAATCACCATTGCTGCTTTAAGCAGCCAAAATCCGGGTGTCATCACTGTTGCTGATGCCGTCTTTGGATTGAATGCGCCCATATCTGATGATGTCCTCGTCAAGGCCTTTCAAATTGACAGGCAACTGGTTGATAATCTCCAATCCAAGTTCCGGAAGAGGAACTAAGAAGGATTTCTCTCTTCTATTGTTTGATTTTTTTTGCAAGATTTATCATTGTTGTATTGTTCTTTCATTCTTTTCTACGTATGTCGAAGTGATTGTGTGTGCGAGAAAAAATGTAATACATGGCATGTTGATTAATGAAAGGTGATTACTGTGTACCTGATTAAGAATAAATGTAGTCTAAATTTCTTGTGACTTTGCCTTCATTCTTCTGGCTTTAGACTTTGAAAATTCTAAGTTAGAATTGTTACAGAATAGAAAATGTGAATTTATGTTTGAGTTAATAAACCTTATTTTATAGAATGTACAATTTTAGACAACATGAAGATTAAAATTTAAGACTAAAATCTATTTTTAGTCATCAGATTTAATAAATCAAAACTAATGGTGAGATGATAACTAATCTCACTTTATTTAGATCATATTGCTGACATTCACTCTTGGTTCCAAATTTTTTATTTTTGAGACATTTCAAAATTCTAAATTCAATAAGATGGGATCTGATGACCCACTGTACACCACATTTTTATAGTTTTAACATATGTGTTTTTCTAATAACGAAGTAATCCATGACTCTCACCTCTCTCAATGTAGGATGGCATATTGGGTGAAACTCTAGAAACATGCAGTCTCTCTCAAACCACGGGTATTATCAGCAATTGCAACTCTTTTTCCGAGGTTTCGATTCTGGGGTCGTCGAAGATCGTTTGTTACTCACTGAAGTGCCTCCATTGCGATATGCACTGCATGAACAGGTTCATTCTGGTGGACATATTCGCCTTAGTCTTCCAAGGGAGGAGTCACGCTTGATCCTAAACTTACAGAATGTCGGGATGCTTCTAACATCTCTTGACAAACACACCTACTATAAACATACTATTCGCAATATAAATCATAAAGAGGTATACTATGAGCATCCGTATTATTCATAGTATAACTCATCACAACACAAAATAATAAACCATCATACTTATACATAGTCTTCAGAGTTACAAAAGATTATATACACATACATATTCATTGATTCTATGACCTTACAGTCCGACTACAAAAATTTATATACACAGATTTTCTTTTCACTACCCAAAACATCTTCCCACCTAAACAAAAGTCTTTTGTACAAGTACCAAAAAGTTTCTCTCGTCAAGTTTTTTTCCTCTCAAAACACGCCCTGACTACTTCTACCACGAGTCTTCATCTGAAGAGGATGTTGGGTTATAGAATGGACATGCTCCAAGAAGATGGTTGTGTTCTCCACAGAAGCAGCGTCGAGCTGGAACATTAAACCTCACACAACAACACATTTCCTCATAATGTCCAAAAACACCACAGATTTGACAATTACGGTTGGACGGTCATGGACAAAAGGAAGCAACATGCCCCAAATGAAAACAGTTAGTGCACATGGGGATTGGCCTTTGCTGAACATATATTTCATATATCTGTAAAGGTATATTCAGATCAAAATGCTTGTTGTGCAAATTTTAAATTTATAACTCACAAGCGTATGAATCATTAGATAGTATAGCGATTGAGTGCGAGATCGAACCCAATGGAACTTAGGAAAATATATCTGTGAAAAATACACCACTGAATTACGTAATTTACGAAATTTAGTAAATATGGAGATAAATCATGAATATGAAATTACTTCTCTAATCTATGTATTTTAGTTTTAATTTAGAAATATTCTAATAATAGAAAACAAAATGGAAAATTAAAATTTGTGAACTTGAAATAAGATTGTGGATTTAATCTAAAAATATAAAAAATCTTAATGTAACTTAGAAAACTAAATTAAGATGCAATTAATTAATTTACCAACCTAGTTCACCATTTTAAAAAAAATTGAGTTTTTATAAACAAAAATAAAATTGAAAGCACCTAAACTACCTCTGTACATATTTACAGTGAAACTAGATCAAAGAATTATGGAGACTTTATTTTTCATATTTTAAAAATAATATTAAGGCCTAGAATACGGAGCTCACATTTATTATTTATCATGCACTCAAATTTTTCATCTATTAAAATCCTCATCATGAAATTTATGAAATCAATTAAACTAAGAAAATTCAAATTCGGCCTTAGGCTAAATAAAATTTCAACTTACAATTTCGAATCTAAAAGTTTTTCTGCTCTTAAAAGAGCCTTAGAATGAAAAAATCAAGTTCTATTGAGTCTAAAATATTTTTTTGCTTTCATTGAATAACTTAGAGTAATTTCTCACATAAATCCATAAAAAGAATTAAAATAAAATCAAACTTTCATCATACAAACATAAATAAATGGAAAACCATATTTCTAAGGGTTTTTTGCCTTTCAATTCTTAATAAAAATTGGAATTAAGAATTATAATGCATTGGAATTTTGGATTTAAATAAAAACTAAACAAGAAGATTCATGGACTTTTTGAATTTATTACTGAATTTAATCATATTAACACTGAATTTAAGAAAATAATGATAAAGAGACAAAGAATTTCTGCTTTTATTAATTGAACTAAATTTACAAGACATGAATTAAAATAAAAGAAAATAATTATAAAAAAATAAAAACACTAACTGATGAACACCGTAAAACTACCTTTTTACCCTTTAATATTAGATGAATTAGTTTTTATTTTGTAAATATTAAATATGTTTAATGTTATTTTTGAGTTTTACAGAATATTTTGGAAAATACAAGAAATATAAATAAAAATTGGAGAAAAGGGGTCACAATGTCAAATTTGTAAAGTTTATAATTTTACCACATAATTTTGGAATTCATTGTAATTTATTTTAATTCAAATCCATTATGAGAATTTGAATTAAAATAATACATTTTCTATTTTTTTTACAAAGGTGGTTAATTTTTACAAAAATAGCCCATTGTTCCATCTTGAAGTTAAGAGGTGGGTCATGAAACTGATTAAGAAGAAAAGAAGCAGAGGAGAAGAAGAAGTTTCATGCCAGTACTACAACAACCAGCTTCAACTTCCATGGTGAGGAGTGCTTCTAGTAGGTGGACTTGCATGTTTCTTCACCCTGCCGATTGGAATCATCACTGTAACTACGAATCAGACACCGGGATTGAATATCTTTTCAGAGTATCTCATGGGGTATTTATACCCAGGCCACCCTGTTGCTAACATGTGCTTCAAGGTGTTTGGGTATATCAGTATGCTTCAGGGTATAACATTTCTAATGGATTTCAAGCTTGGCCATTACATGAAGATTCCTCCTAGAACAATGTTCATGGCACAAGGAGTTGGGTTTTCAGCACCAGCAACAGAAGGCAGCAGAGTCAGTCAAACTTTGTCCATCTATTCTCTGAAACTTGCACATAGAAGGGAGTGAGTCGTGACTTGTGACACAAAGAGAATGGATAAAGGGCTGCATGGTAAAAGAGAAAAGGAGATGGCCAAAGCTAAATCGGTAGAAGAAAGAGAAGATTTCGCTCAAATCCATATCGGCGACAAAGCAGGAAGATTTGCCAACTGAGAGATAAGATAAGAAGGAGGTGAGTTTTGCCGTGAGAGATAATCGAAAGAGATAAAGAAGAAGTTGTTAGCCGATCTTGACAATAGAGAAAAAGGGAGATAAGGATAAAAGAGATAAACGAAGGAGAGATAAGGAAGAAATATGAGAAGGAGAGATAAGGAAGAAAATAAAAGAGTTTGAATGAGAAAAGCTGCTCTGAAGTGTTAGCCGATTACATAGAAGAGAAAAAAAAAGGATTGTTTGAAGGTTTCAAACAACTGGATCTACATTCAAAGATAGAAGAAGATAAGGATAAAGGAAGATCAGAGAAAGAGAATATAAGAAAGGGTTAGCTGATTCTAAGCAGAGAAGAAAAAGAGATAAGAGTTGGCCGATTACAAAAAAAGGGATAAAATTGGCTGAATTTGAAGGGTCCCTTATATCATCCCTTCTCCCTTCTATAAATTCATGTGTTTGGGTCCATTGAAGGTTGAAACGGCCAAGGGCATTGAAAGGACTGAAGTTGGACGACTAAGGATAGAGAAAAAAATATTTAATTTCTTATAAGTTATTTATTTTATTTTTATGTAATGATGTCCAAAGGATTGTATTTCATTATTTTCCAATTTTTAAATAAAATTCATGGCGGTTTCTTTAGATTTATGTTGTTCCTAATTATTAAATATTTCATAGTGATGGTTTTTAATTCTTTTTATTAACATTATAAAACAAATTAATTTTAGATTTTTTAAAGGAAAAGTGGAACGCTTGTTAGGATCGGTGAGACTTGACCGTTTTTCCAGTCTAAGGTTCTTTTCAAGTACAGTTTATTTTAGATTTGGGAAATGCAAGTTTAAATCCCGCTCAAGCCTAGGGCTTGAATTAAAATTTTCTAATTTAATGGACGATGTAATTATTCTAATTAGAATTTTAATAAATGATGAGCTTGAATTATATTTTATAATTCTATAATATTTCATAGTCTAGGCCATGATTTTATTTTTAAATGGGATAACATGCTGCCTTCGATACTTGTTTCAATTCCATTGTAAACTATATAAATAATTTATTATTATTATTTTATTTTATTTATTCATAAAAAAATCCTTGAAATGAATTAACCAGGTTAAAAATATTTTATTTGTTTCTTAACTTTGTATTTTAAATTAGGTTGAGGTCATTTAAATTCACTCCACCATTTTAATCAAAATTTAGAGAATCTAAAATTTTGCTAAATTAAGATTATAACTCCACGTTTTATAAAATTATTTTCTTAGATCATATTATTTTAATGGTACCATTTTTATTTCATACATATATTTTGTTGATTTCCCTTGGGTACGACCTCGCACTCATTCACTACACTATTAACTGGTTCGTACGCTTGCAAGTTAATTTAAAATCACAACAAGTTTTTTGCGTCGTTGCTGGGGATCTCTCGAAATAAATTGTGTGCCATTAGATTATGTGATTTTTGAAAGATTGCTATTATGGAATTAATTTAAATTTAGAATTTTGCTAAATCTAGGAACTATATAATCAGGATTTTCTATTTCTTAGAAATTTCCTAATTTAATAGTTTCTCGTTTTAGCAACTTCTCTAATACTGGAGATATGTCTTAATTTTTCATCTAACTTAGGAAAGTTTAAAAAAAAAAAATTTAAACAAAATTTTGATATAATGGGGTGGAGTCCAATTTTCATATCCTTGACTTGATTTAAAAAAAAAAAGTAGGTTACAAATACTATATTTCTTCCATTAGTTATAACTTTAGGACAATTGCACTTGGATTAGTATCATGCATTTTATTTTTTTTATTATTTGAATTAGAGTCTTCACCAAAGCTTGTATTGACTATTTTGCAGGAATTTTATTTACGCCACGCTTAAAAATCAATGGAGATATGCACAATAAGCTAAGGAGCTTTAAATTGCGCGCTTAAAAAAAATTGCTGAAAATACGCATAAAAGGCTAAGGTGAGTGCCTAATTTTTTCTTTTAATTTTATATTTCTCATGCATTCATATAGATTTATTTAGGGTGTTTTTTATTTCTCTATTTTACTTATTGCTTGCATTTAATCTTTCCATGCATCTAGGTTCTTAGTATTCATGCATTAGTTTAGATTGTTTTATTATTGTTTGCATATTTGTTTGAATGTTGTATGGTAATTTAAGACTGCATTTTCACAATATCTAGAAAAATAAGATTAGTAAAATTGGTTCATGCATCTCCTTAATAAAATCAATTAAGGAACCATTAGGCTAGATTTTAGGGTTTCATGCTCATTAGGAACCTTTTCAATCTAAATTAATTTTTGTAACCGGTGAATAATTTTTCTTCAATCATGGTGTCTAGGATTAGTTCTGTCACCAAGGTGTAAAGAGCCTAAGCATAAGTGGAATCTTAAGCAGATGCCTTGTGCTCTTCCACTTACCTGGTCATGATTGTGGTTAAACTCTCATCGGAGACTTACATCATTTAGAGAGAAAAGTAGGAGCAAGTTTAGAAATAATCCTTAGAGTCCTATTAGCTAAATACAAATTTTGATTGCATTAGTGCAATTCAAATTTAGATTTAGGCATTTTTCTTGTTTGAATTTGGGTGAACATGAATGATCTTGTTTGTTGATGTGAATTTTAAATTACTCGCAAGCGTACGAATCGGTTTATAGTATAGAGTATGAGTGCGAGGTCGTACCCAAGGGAAATCTACAAAATATATGTACGAAATAAAAAAATCGCACTATTTAAAAATGATGTGATTTAAGGAAATAATTTTCTAAAACATTTAGTTATAATCTTAATTTAAAACAATGAATAGTTTTGATGAATTTTTGAGAAAAAAGAAAAATAAATCAAGAATAAATTTTTTACATAATCTACAATGGAATCGGGTCAAACATCCACGCGGCATATTATCCAATTTAAAAAGAATAAAATCACGGCCTAGACTATGAAATGTTCTAGAGTTATAAAATATAATTCAAATTTATTTTCTATTAAAATCCTAATTAGAATTTTTATGTCATCCTTTAAATTAGATTTTTTTCAATTCAAGCCTTAGGTTTGAGCAGGTTTTATACTTGTGTTTCCCCAAATCTAAAACAATTGTTCTTGATAAGAACCTTAGATTGGAAAGACGGCAAGTCCCACTGATCCTAATAGGGGTTCTACTTTCCTTGAAAAAAATTCTAAAATAGTTTCTTACATAATATTCATAAAAAGAATTAAAAAAAAAATACAAATCATCACTATTAATATTTTAATAACTGGGATCATCATAAATCTAAACAACTGCCATGAATTTTTATTAATAAATTGGAAATGAAATACAATTCTTTTGGATTTGTCATAAAAATAAAAAAAATAAAATAACTTACAAGAAATTATTTATTTTTCGCCGTCTTTCGTCGTCCAACTTCAGCCTTGAATGTCTTACCCGATTCAACTTTCAATTGACCCAAAGCCATCAATTTATATGAGTGAGAAGAGATGAGATAAGGGACCCTTCAAATTCAACCAAGATAAGGGATCCATTCAAATTTAAAATTTCTCTCTGTAGAGATCGGTTAACTCCTTTATCTCCTTATCTTTGTTCCTCCTTATCCCTCTCTTTCTTATCTCTCCTTCGGTTCAAACTCTTTTATCTTTATCCCTGTCTTTTATTCAAATCCACTATCTTTTATCCAAATCAACTGTCTTTTTCAAACGCCGAATTTTGCAGATAAGACACCATCATTCAAACGAAATTCACTGGTCCCGCTTGATCTTTTGGACTTGGATCCCATACTTGGACTTTTATCTGGCCCGGAATATTGGTGACTTTGGCTCATTGACTTCCAATTGCAGACTTTGTCTTCAGGCTTCAGATTTGAACAGTGGGTTCATTTGTGTGTTTATAAATTTCTACCACCTTTACAATATAACATAGTCTAAAAAATATTATTATAATTCAAACTCTCATATCCGGATTTGAATTATAATAATTTATAATAATTCCAAATCAAATTAGGTGGTAAAAATTATAAACTTTCCAAAAATAGGACTATGACCCACTTTTCTCCATTTTAACTCATTTTTCTTTTATTCTCACAAATACACTGCAAAACTTAAAAACTCTATTAAACGCATCTAATATTCACAAATCAAAGGCTAACTAATCAAAAATTAAAGGGTAAAATGGTAATTTTCAGTGCTCAACATTTGTGTATAAAGTATTGGTGTTGTGACTCTCACAATCGTTTAGTTCGAGTTAAATTTTTGTCGATTTACCGATCATTGCGTTCGAAGCTCAGTCTAGCTCAGTCATAGACAGTCCACCTCCATCACCACCAACATCACCTAAAATGGCACCGAAGAAAGAGTCAAAGAGAGAACCCTCCAAGATTAGTTTTCAGCAGTCACTCCCAATACACCATGAGGTATAGTTGTCCCAGCAACTAATGCAGCCTTTGAACTCAAACCAGGCCTATTACATATCTTACCCGCATTCCATGGACTTGATCATGAGGATCCTTAACTACACATCAAAGAATTTTTAGAAATCTATGCCACCATCAGACTCCAAGGCATCACTGATGAATCCATTAAACTTCAGTTATTTCCTTTTTCTCTTAAAGAAAAAGCGAAATCTTGGTTAAATTCTCTACTTGCAAATTCCATCACAACTTGGGACCAATTAGCCAACAAGTTTTTGAATAAATTCTTCCCTGTATCTAAAACTAACACCCTCAAGAAAGAAATTTCAAACTTTAATCAGAAAGAGGGTGAACAATTCTATGAATCATGGGAAATATTCAAAGATACGTTGAATAAATGCACCCACCACGGTTTTGAAACGGGGAGACTCGTGCAATTCTTTTATGATGGTTTAACCATATCAAACCGCACAATGGTCGAGTCTATGAGGGTGGGGAATTTTTAATGCTAACTACAATCAATGGATGTAATTTCTTAGAATCCTTGGCAGAAAGTTCTCAGCGATGGTACTTCTCCAAAAGAGATAATTCAACTCAAACCTCAAAGAGAGGAGGTTTATACGAAGTTAGTACCGACTTAGACGTTAAGATTTCAATTGCAAACTTAACAAAGAAAATTGATGTGTTAGCGATGACTCAGGCGATGAACCCAACATTAGGAATGCATGCTGAGGTTTGCGCAATGTGTTCTAACCTAAGACACACTGTCCAAAACTGTCCTTCCTTTAGATTTAACACTGAGTGCTCAACGGAACAGGCGAATACACTCCATAATTTTGGAAGACAGTAGGGAATCCCTTTCTCTGCCACATACAATCCTAATTGGAGGAATCATCCAAATTTTTCTTGGCTCTAGAATCAACCTCCTGCATGTCAAGGACCCCCTCAATATCTAGGTCCCCCTCGATATCAAGGACCCCCTCAATATCAAAGTCCACCATGTCAAAATCAACTGATAAGTGCAAAATAATTACATATTTTATTCCTAAATTTATATTTGTTAGTATCTCATGTTAATTAATTTTATCTAATTAATGTGTTTTATGTATTTTTGGTTAGGACACTTTCTAGACCCAAAGCTGGCTTAATTAGGTGGAATTGACGAGTTCTCAGCTTGAACTGGTGTTTGGGTTGATGGAGAGAAGATAAGCTTTGCAAATATTAGCAAGAAACCCAACCAATGAAGCAGAGGCAGCCAAGTGCTTCTTCTAAGTTAGATTGAAGCCTAAGAACACCATTGGAACACCACTGTGAGCAACATTTCTTAACAAACAAAGAGAAAAGCCAAGCCTGGCCAAGCAGTGGGCAGCAAGTTGTACAAGCAGAATAGATTCGTTCCAAGCGGCAACATACTCCTTTCAAGTTAGCAGTATATAAAAGCAGAGAAGAAAAAATAATGCAACAGTTCAAGAGGCAATTGAAAGAATCAAAAGAAGATTAAAGGTAGAGGCACGACTCAGCTGAAATGAGAAGAGAAATTGAAATAGAAGCAATGAAGGGTTGATTTCTAAGGATGTGCTGATAGAAAAAGAAAGAAATAAAACAAAAAGAAGATTGAAAGTCAGCAGCGTGTAGCAGGGATGGTGATCAGCTGTAGCAAAATAAAGAGGCAGCCCACGTGTAAGAAAGATCAGAGAAGAATAAGGATATTCATCGCTGATTTTAGCAAAGGAAAGAGTGTATGATTTTAGGAAGCTCAAAGAAATAGAAGGAGGTGGCAGCCGAATTAGAGAGACGAATAAAAAGGGATATATGGCTGAAAAGAGAAGTCACTGTGTAATGAAAATAGCAAATGTAAAAGAGAGAAAATCTGGCCCATTCACATGTAGACTGAGTAATAGAAGGAAAAGAAAATAGAAGTGGGTCCTATGCCTTGCTAAATTTACTGCTCCAAACCTTTATAAATTGGAGGCCTCTCTTACAGCATAATTTGAACCTGGTTAAGAAGAATTAACGCCGTGCATTGGAAAGGAAGATAAGAAGGAAATCAGACACGGCAAGGGTCTTAGGTTGGTTTTATTTTTATTTTTATTATTTCTTGCATTGTGTTCTTGTATTTCTTTTTCTTTAAAATTCCATTGATATGTAATTCTAATTCCATATTTTAATAATAAGAGAAAGGTGTGATGAAATATTTAGTCTATGGTTTTCCAATTATTCAATTTATTTATGATGATTATTTGATTTTATTTTTATTCTTTAATTAAGTTTATGTGTGGATTTATTTTAATTATTTCAGATTAAATGTGATGAAAATTTAGATTGAATAGACTTCCTTCTTCGATCTAAGGCTCTTATTTTAAGAGTGCGATGAAATATTTTAGATTTGAAGATGAAGTTTAAATTCTAATTCATTCTAAGGTTTAATTTGAGATTTTTAATTTAATGAAATCCATGGATTTAATTATTAGAATATTTATCGATGAAAAATTTGAATGCATGATTGATGATTTACGTGAGCTCCGTATTCTAGGCCTTTTTTTTATTTTTAAAATATGGAAAATAATGCGTCCTTGATTCTCTGATCCAGTTCCACTATAAATATGTACATAGGTAATTTAGGTGCCTTTAATTTTATTTTTGTTTATAAATCCAAAAACTCTTTAAATTGATGAATTAGGTTGGAAATAATTTAATTGCATCTTAATTTTGTATTTTAAATTAGATTGAGATTGTTTATATTTTTATATTAATGCCACCATCTTAATTAAAATTAGTTAAATTGTTAGATTTTATGTTTAAATCTAGAATGTTTCTAAATTACGATTAAAACTCATAGATTAGATAAATTACTCTATATTTATGATTTTTCTCTATATTTCTCAAAGTTCTTAAAATATGTAATTGAGTGGTGTATTTTCATGAATATATTTTCCTAAGTTCCGATGGGTTGACCTCGCACTTAATCGCTATACTATCTAATAGTTCGTACGCTTGCGAGTTATAAATTTAAAATTTGCACAACATCCACCATACCAACCACCTCAGAACCAGCCATTCCACCCATCTCAAAATCATCCAGCCCAGTCAAATCAGTTTTATCAATCCGGTCTATCTCAACAACGTAAGCCCTCTATCGAGGATACGTTGCAATAATTCATGCAGTCTACCCAGCAGACTATGCACAAGCTTGAAACACAGCATCGGCAATTAGCCACTACAATAGGGTAGGGAGAAAGGTAGATTTCCCAGTCAGCCTATCCCAAACCCCATAGGCCAGAATGAAGTTTCATTATCTAATCCAGAAGACGCTAACTTCATTATAACCTTGAGATCCGGGAGACAGGTAGACAATAAAGTGAAATTACCTACACAACTGGAAGGTTAGACCACTGGTCATTCCAAGCATCAGGATGACCCATCAAGTTCATCCCCAGTCCGAATCGAATCGGATCCATCTGCTAGAAAACCATACGTACCTAGGGCTCTTTACCCTCAGAGGCTCATCACCAAGCAAGGGTACCTTATGGTGACATACTAGAGGTATTCAAACATGTCAATATCAACATTCATCTACTTGATGCCATAAATCAGATACCCTCATACGCTAAGTTTCTTAAAGACCTCTGTATGGCAAAACGGAGAACTAATGTTCCCATAAAGGCATTTCTAGCAGAACATGCAAGTGTTCTCTTCCAACAAGTATTCTCGATTAAACATAAGGACCCTGGGTGCCTAACCATTGCATGCACCATCGGTACATATGAAGTTGACATGGCCTTATTAGATCTGGGAGCTAGTGTCAGCCTACTGCCATACTCCGTTTATGAGCAGTTGGGGCTGGGAGAGCTGAAACCCACTCCTATCACACTACAATTAGCTGACCGCTCTGTAAAAATTTTGAGGGGTGTGATAGAAGACGTTCTGGTGAAAGTAGACAAATTCTACTTTCCGGTCGATTTTGTGGTGTTGGATACACAACCTGTTCAGAACGAGAGTCGGTACATTCCGGTTATTCTTGGATCACCATTCTTGGCCACCGCAAAAGCTGTTATCAATTGCCAAAATGGTATGCTTAAGTTGTCGTTCGGAGATCTGACGACAGAACTCAATGTGTTTGGTCTGTAACACCTCGGATTTTCAAGTTATTTATATATATGAAAATTACCCATTTAATTTGTGAATTATTAGAAATGGTTATAAATAAATTAAATGAGGCTGAATTAAATTAGTAATGCATTATGTCTATAATTAATTATTATGCGCATGGAGAGAATTAAAAATAGAGATTGCATGGCCGTGTATGGGGTATGCAAATCAATGATTATGCTCATAAAAGGATAATGAAAAGATTTTAGGAATGAGATAGATTGCTATGACCATGTGTGACATTGCATATCCAAGATATACGCATGTGCTAGAATATTTTAAAGAGGGTTTTTCTTGATTAAAAACGGCATACACAAAATAAGGAAGAAGAAGCTTAGAAGAGCAAGAACAAGTGAAGGAAAACCAGAGGAGTCGCGGAACCGGTAAGTGATTTTATAATTTTTGTTTAAAAGAAAAGAACCATAGGGTTCGGCCATGGTGTATGGCCGAACCCCATGGAAGAGAATTGGGAGATGATCATGGTATTTTTAATGAAAAGGGATGAACCATAGGGTTCGGCCATGTTGTATGGCCGAACCCCATGGAAGGACTTTGGTGGGTTTTTTTAATGGAAGTTTGAAAGATGAAAACCATGAAGGATCATTGTTTGTTTTAATAATTTTAAGAAGATGAAAGATCATGGGTTCGGCCATGATGTATGGCCGAACCCCATGAGATGGGTTAGTGGATCAAACCATGGAGTTAGGCATTTGATTAATGAATGAAAGGATTGGATTATGGGTTGGAATGTAACACCTCGTCCTTTTTCACTCGCTTTTTCCTGTAAATTCAGTGTATATATTTTTTTTTAACAGAGTAGACTGATAGAGTGATAGACGTCACGACGCGAGCTAAGTCCGAACTTCCAAAGTCCGACCCTTAACTGGCCAACCCTATGTGTGTATGGACTCAGTCCAATAAAATGGTTCACACATAGCAATACAGGGTAGAAGTAGGACGTTAGTACAACGCGCCCAGTAGGTATTCCAGTTATGGCTAACACATGGTTAGTACAAAACATATCATATAACATAGTGATATCAAAACCATATAAATCCATGCCATGCAATGATGACAAATATGCAATGAGTCCCACCCATCACCTGTACATAAATGTGCCTACCACATAGGTCTTTCGGTCGCCCCGACAGAGTCTGGACCCTCCAGAAATCTTCTTGATGGAAATCACATCAAGGTGTTATACATAGATTTTTCGGAAGCCCTGACGGAGTGTGACCCCTCCTGTTATAAATCCTTCACCCCATGCTATGCATGAGATGCCAATGAAACACATGCTATTTTATAACATAAACATAGCATTGAAAATCATCATTTGAAAAACATATCCAATACATGCTCTTTATACAATTAAAACCTAGCATATAAAATCACCTTTGGAACATAATCCATCCATGCTATTTAAATTAAGGTAAACATAGCATTTGAAATTCAATAATAAATCAAATCCTTTGAAACACATTTTTATCAAAACATAAGATAAAAACAAGTAAATAATCCATGGTTTCAAAGAGGTGGAATCCTACCTAAGACCGTTCACAAGTCCTTGCGTTTCCATCCAAGATTTGATCACCGATCGCGCACCGCTTGCGAGATCCCGTTTCCTTATGATATAATAATAAATCAATACCAAAACTCACCTAATTATAAGGTTCTAAGTCTATAAACAGAATCCCATGGGGTTCGACCATACACCATGGCCGAACCCATGGTTTACCATTTTTTATACATATTTACAAAAATGCCACTGTTGGTAACCCTAGCCCCTTTTCTTTGCTTAGGTTCCAAGTTATCCTTTCATGCTTCTAAAATACTCAATGCCATAAAAATAACTCATGGGGTTCGGCCATACACCATGGGCGAACCTTATGTCCAACATTCTCTCATATTTACCAAATTGCCATTGGTTTCCTTCTTCTTTTAAATCTTCCATAATTAGACCTTAAAAACTTCCCTAATCAAATAAGTTCATCAAACATAACACATGGGGTTCGGCCATACATCATGGCTGAACCCATGGTTCTCCTACTTTGGTATCTTAATTACATTTTTGCCATTCCCTTCTCCATCAATTCTTATCATACATTGTACCTTTTTATTTTATTTAAAACTACACATAACTTAACTCATGACTTAGATTCATGATCTGATTTCCTCAATCAGACTTTAACCTTGAATTATAGATACCTTTAATCACTTAATTTTAGACCATGGTGTTCGGCCATACATCATGGCCGAACCCTATGGTGTATAATCTCTACCTTTCCATAATTGGAAAGTCCCCAAATTTATATTTCACCTTCCAAAAATAGAACTTCCCTTTATCAAACTCCCCTTCTATCATTAGAAGGTTTCCCTAATTAATTTACCAAAATATCAACCTCCTTCCATGAATGGAAAGTTTTCTAACAATAACTCCACCTTCCATTTTTAACCTAAGGTCCACATTTAGAAGGTTTCTTAATTAAACATCAACCTTTCTATGATTGAATATCATATTTCATAAATAACAAAGTTTCCAAAAACTAAACCCTAGTGGGGTTCGGCCATACATTATGGTGGAACCTCACTCATGTCAATTAATCCCTTCATTCAATTATGTTCAATAATCAAGCCCTTACCTTCCATTCTTGGAATGGTTTCCATAAATAACTTTGATGGTCTTTAAGTAGATACTTTCTAATTTTAATATCCACTTCCAAGAATGGAAACTTTCCTTAATATGTAACCTCCTTTCGATATTTGGAAACACCTTCCAAAATTAGATGGCTTTATAATATTTAACAACTTCTTCCATAAATGGAAGGTTTCCATATATAGATTCTTACTTTCCATAAATGGAAACTTTCTAAGATTATAACTCCTTTCCAAAATTGGAGTGCTTTCTAATTTAGCTACCCTTTCCCTTAATTAGATAGTTTCCTATTTAATTTCCATTCCAGATTACCCCATGGGGTTCGGCCATACACCTTGGCCGAACCCTATGGTTCATGATCTTAGCCCTTGGTTTAGATCCATCAAAACCGATCATCACTTTCATAAAAGTTTGGTGGGGTTCAGCCATACACCATGGCCGAACCTTACCTCTTCCTTTTATCATTTTGGATCCCAAAGCTTAACCACAAAACATCATGGTTCGGCCATACCAAGGCCGACCCAATGTCCATCCAATTTTTCTTTAATTATCATCAAACTCCTCCATGGATTTTCATCATTTAAATTTGTTAATCTAAACCATAAATCCCCATGGTTTTCATTATTCAAACCATTATGAAATAACCATGATTTCCATGATCCAAGATCTAAAATATAAACGCAATCAATGAATCAAGAACACACCATGGTTTTCAATCTTTAAAACCAATTAATTGAACAAATCTTTCCATGGGGTTCGGCCATGCACTATGGCCGAACCCTATGGTTCTTTTGATTTCATAAATCAAATTATAACATTAAACACTTAAATACTAACCTCTTCCTTGATCTTCTAATCTTTCTCCCTTCTTCTTATTTTTTTTCCTCCAAACAAGAACACCTTCTAGTTGCTGCCCTTTCTTCTCTTGCTTTGGCGTGGAAGAGAGTGATGAATTGAGCGAGGGAGAGAGAAGAATAAAACTTCCTAATGGGGTTGTAAAAATCGTGCACCCCCTTGGGCTTCTCCTTTTATTAAGCTCTCCTAATCCCACATTAGAAATTTCTTAAGATAAGCAACCCCTAGCCGTGTACCCCTTGTGTTCCCCGTTATTGCACATATACTATATTGTAGCCCAGTTTCGACCTTGTTAACTTCCGAATCAGAAACATTGGTAAACTATAAAGTTGTAGCTATTGAAATCTTCTTTCCAACCCAAAAATCATTAAAGCAATCAAATATCAGAGTGAAAAGTTATAACCAACACACTGGACATATGTCAAACCTTCCTTATTTAACCATAGCCGACTTTTCCTCTTTAATTAGCCATATCTGACTTTCCCTTGCCTTATTAAGACTTCCTTTAATTCTTATTAGCAAGTACTATGTGCATAACCCTAATCATAATCCAAATATTCTTTTAATTTAATTCATAGATATTTCATCCCTTTTTAAATATCTAGCATATCATTGTGGATTTAAAAATCTCACATATCTCTCATGTGCATAATATGTAAATCACTATCTAAAATTCGGGCAAGATAATCTTTATTTGATTTTTTCTAACATCTACTTGGATATTTCAAATCCACTACTCGCCATAATATCTTTTATTCAAAATTGGGTATGATTCACCACTAATTTAATCCTACCCATTTAAATTTTAATAAAACCAATTCCACCATTTGTTACGTCATGGCCCAATTCCTTATCCATATAAGATTTAATTCTAAAATTCATAACTAAAATTAAATAAATAATAAACTGAAAACCTGAGGTGTTTACGACTTGTATCATAAGAAAGTTAATGTGGAAAGATACTCGCTATTATAGAAGTTATGAACAGAAAGTGTTAGTCACATGATGACTTATGTACAAAGGTATGATTACTTTTGGGAGATATACTTAAGGGAAAAGTTAAGAGTCTAGTGAAACTCGAATGGGAAGCTATGAGCGACTGCCGAGTTAGACTGGCCAGCTGACTCTGTAGATGGCCGATGGAATTCCAGGAGAGTGAAGCTAAAAACCTAGTTAAAATGGAATGAGGAAAAGACTTGAGCATAGGCTCGTATTGGCAGGCTACCTCACACAGAGAGTAGACAATTGAACGTATTGAGCAAGTACGCGTGGAAAATGTTTTTTTTGTAGCAGGTAAAGTGAAACAGAGAATATTGATTTACATAAGAATTGTAAATGGGTTCACGAGAAAAAGAGATAACATGGGGCAGAGTAAATTTGTGAGAAAGAAACTAATGGGTTGATATGAGTGATTTTGAGGTAATTGAGAGGTACTTGACAAAATTGAACGGGAACAACGGATAGATCTAGAAATAAAGGAGATATGGACCAAGATGTTTATTGGCGAAGTCATACCGGAATGGGAGTTAAGACCGGGACAGGGTCTCGTGTTCCAAGGAAGGGTATAAGTACCAAACAGCTGTAGAAGAGAAATACTGATTGAGGCACATCAGACCAAACATTAAATTCATTCGGGTAGCACCAAGATGTATCACGACCTGAAAAGACATTATTGGTGGCACGGATTAAAAAGAGATGTGGCAGTATTTGTGGCTCATTGCTTAACATGTCAGCGAGTTAAGACGGAACATCAGAAACCACCAGGGTTACTCAAACCCTTACCAGTGCCGGAATGGAAATGGGAACACATCTCCATGGATTTTGTTACTGGGTTGCCAAGGTCATCAAAGGGCAACGATGCAATATGGGTCGTGGTAGACCGACTAACCAAGTCTGCACATTTCATTCCTATTAAGATGATAGATTCATCTGAGACTTTGGGACGATGATATATCAAGGATATCATCAGATTGCATGGTATTCCTCGGATTATTGTGTCCGACAGAGATGGTCGATTCACTGGCAGAGCATGCAGTCAGCCATGGGAACAGATTTATTGATTAGTACGGCTTTTCATCCGCAGACTGATGGACAGTCTGAGAGGACAATACAAACACTGGAAGACATGTTGAGAGCATGTATGCTAGATGTCAAGGGTGGATGGGAGGATCACTTGCCGTTGGTAGAATTCTTATACAACAATAGTTACCAGGCAAGCCTTCAGATGACACCATTTGAGGCATTATATGGTAGACCATGTAGGTCACCAATATGCTGGACAGAGGCCAATGAGCCTACATTGATCTGAATTGGTTGCAGAGACTACATCGTAGATACAGTTGATACGGCAACACCTATTGACTGCGCAGAGTCGTCAGAAGAGTTATGTTGACAAGAGAAGGAGGTTCCTTGAATTTGAAGTGGGAGACATGGTGTTCTTGAAAATCTCGCTGCGAAAGGGACACATGAGGTTTGGAAAGAAAGGGAAATTATCACCAAGGTATGTGGGACCATTTTCTATCATAAAATAGATGGGGGACGTGGCTTATCAATTGGCACTCCCATCACAGTTGGCATCTTTACACGATATGTTCCATATATCTATGTTAAGAAAGTATAATCCTGATTCTTCTCACGTATTGAACGTACAAGACATACAGGTTCAGAGCGATGTGACATACGTCGAGAAGCCTGTCCGAGTGGTGGACACAGAACAAAGGGTGTTATGGAACCGAGCGATCCAGTTTGTCAAGGTAGTATGGGATCGACACGGCGTTGAGGAAGCTACATGGGAACTAGAGTCAGAAATGAGGAAAGCTCATCCTGAGTTATTTATGTAAGTGTTTGAAACCCTACTTCACTCGATTTTCGGGACGAAAATTTTAAAAAGAGGATCGTATTGTAGCACCTCGGGTTTTCAGTTTATTATTTATTTAATTTTAGTTATGAATTTTAGAATTAAATCTTATATAGATAAGGAATTGGGCCATGACCCAATTAAGACCCAACAAATGGTGGAATTAGTTTTATTAAAATTTAAATGGGTAGGATTAAATTAGTGGTGAATCATACCCAATTTTGAATAAAGGATATTATGGTCAAGTAGTGGATTTGAAATATCCAAGTAGATGTTAAAAAAAATCAAATAAAGGTTATCTTGGCCGAATTTTAGATAGTGATTTACATATTATGCACATGAGAGATATGTGGGATTTTTAAATCTACAATGATATGCTAGATATTTAAAAAAGGGATGAAATATCTATGAATTAAATTAAAAGAATATTTGGATTATGATTAGGGTTATGCGTATAGTACTTTCTAATAAGAATTAAATGAAGTCTTAATAAGGCAAGGGAAAGTCGGATATGGCTAATTAAAGAGGAAAAGTCGGCCATGGTTAAATAAGGAAGGTTTGATATATGTCCAATTTTTTGGTTATAACTTTTCACTCTGATATCCGATTTCTTTGATTCATTTTGCGTTGGAAAGAAGATTTCAATAGCTACAACTTTGTGGTTTACCAATGTTTCTGATTAGGAAGTTAACAAGGTCGAAACTGGACTACAATATAGTATATGTGCAATAACGGGGAACACGGCTAGGGGTTGTTTATCTTAAGAAATTTCTAATGTGGGATTAAGGAGAGCTTAATAAAAGGAGAAGACCAAGGGGGTGCACGATTTTTACAACCCCATTAGCAAGTTTTATTTTTTCTCTCCCTCTCTCAATTCATCACTCTCTTCCACGCCAAAGCAAGAGAAGAAAAGGGCAGCAACTAGAAGGTGTTCTTGTTTGGAGGAAAAAAAATAAGAAGAAGGGAGAAAGATTAGAAGATCAAGGAAGAGGTTAATATTTAAGTGTTTAATGTTATAATTTGATTTATGAAATCAAAAGAACCATAGGGTTCGGCCATAGTGCATGGCCAAACCCCATGGAAAGATTTGTTCAATTAATTGGTTTTAAAGATTGAAAACCATGGTGTGTTCTTGATTCATTGATTGGGTTTATATTTTAGATCTTGGATCATGGAAATCATGGTTATTTCATAATGGTTTGAATAATGAAAGCCATGGGGATTTATGGTTTAGATTAACAAATTTAAATGATGAAAATCCATGGAGGAGTTTGATGATAATTAAAGAAAAATTGGATGGACATTGGGTCGGCCTTGGTATAGCCGAACCATGATGTTTTGTGGTTAAGCTTTGGGATCCAAAATAATAAAGGGAAGAGGTGAGGTTCGGCCATGGTGTATGGCCGAACCCCACCAAACTTTTATGAAAGTGATGATCGGTTTTGATGGATCTAAACCAAGGGCTAAGATCATGAACCATAGGGTTCAGCCAAGGTGTATGGCCGAACCCCATGGGGTAATCTGGAATGGAAATTAAATAGGAAACTATCTAATTAAGGGAAGGGGTGGCTAAATTAGAAATCACTCCAATTTTGGAAAGGAGTTCTAATATTAGAAAGTTCCCATTTATGGAAAGTAAGAATCTATATATGGAAACCTTCCATTTATGGAAGAAGTTGTTAAATATGGTAAAGCCATCTAATTTTGGAAGGTGTTTCCAAATATGGAAAGGAGGTTACATATTAAGGAAAGTTTCCATTCTTGGAAGTGGATATTAAAATTAGAAAGTATCTACTTAAAGAACATAAAAGTTATTTATGGAAACCATTCCAAGAATGGAAGGTAAGGGCTTGATTATTGAACATAATTGAATGAAGGGATTAATTGACATGAGTGAGGTTCCACCACAATGTATGGCCGAACCCCACTAGAGTTTAGTTTTTGGAAACTTTGTTATTTATGGAATATGATATTCAATCATAGAAGGGTTGATGTTTAATTAAAAAACCTTCTAAATGTGGACCTTAGGTTAAAAATAGAAGGTGAAGTTATTTTTAGAAAACTTTCCATTTATGGAAGGAGGTTGATATTTTGGTAAATTAATTAGAGAGACCTTCTAATGATAGAAGGGGAGATTAATAAAGGGAAGTTCTATTTTTGGAAGGTGAAATATAAATTTGGGGACTTTCCAATTATGGAAAGGTAGAGATTATACACCATAGGGTTCGGCCATGGTGTATGGCCGAACCCCATGGTCTAAAATTAAGGGATTAAAGGTATCTATACTTCAAGGTTAAAGTCTGATTGAGGAAATCAGATTATGAACCTAAGTCATGAGTTAAGTTATGTGTAGTTTTAAATAAAATAAAAGGGTACAATGTATGATAAGAATTGATGGAGAAGGGAATGGCAAAAATGTAATTAAGATACCAAAGTAGGAGAACCATGGGTTCGGCCATGATGTATGGCCGAACCCCATGTGTTATGTTTGATGAACTTATTTGATTAGGGAAGTTTTTAAGGTCTAATTATGGAAGATTTAAAGGAAGAAGGAAACCAATGGCAATTTGGTAAATATGAGAGAATGTTGGACATAGGGTTCGGCCATGGTGTATGGCCGAACCCCATGAGTTATTTTTATGGCATTGAGTATTTTGGAAGCATGAAAGGATAACTTGGAACCTAAGCAAAGAAAAGGGGCTAGGGTTACCAACAGTGGCATTTTTGTAAATATGTATAAAAAATGGTAAACCATGGGTTCAGCCATGGTGTATGGCCGAACCCCATGGGGTTTTGTTTATAGACTTAGAACCTTATAATTATGTGAGTTTTGGTTTTGATTTATTATTATATCATAAGGTAACGGGATCTCGCAAGCGGTGCGCGATCGGTGATCGAATCTTGGACGGAAACGTAAGGACTTGTGAAAGGTCTTAGGTAGGATTCCACCTCTTTGAAACCATGGATTATGTACTTGTTTTTATCTTATGTTTTGATAAAAATGTGTTTCAAAGGATTTGATTTATTATTGAATTTCAAATGCTACATTTACCTTGATTTAAATAACATGGATTGATTATGTTCCAAAGGTGATTTTACATGCTAGGTTTTAATTGTATAAAGAGCATGTATTTGATATGTTTTTCAAATGATGATTTTCAATGCTATGTTTATGTTATAAAATAGCATGTGTTTCATTGGCATCTCATGCATGGCATGGGGTGAAGGATTTATAACCGGAGGGGTCACACTCCGTCTGGGCGTCCGAAAAACCTATGTGCAACACCTTGATGTGATTTCCATCAAGAAGATTTCCGGAGGGTCCACACTCCGTCGTGGCGACCGAAAGACCTATGTGGTAGGCACATTTATGTACAGGTGATGGGTGGGACTCATTGCATATTTGTTATCATTGCATGGCATGGATTTATATGGTTTTGATATTACTATGTTATATGATATGTTTTGTCCTAACTATGTGTTAGCCGTAACTGGAATACCTATTGGGCGCGTTGTACTAACGCCCTACTTCTACCCTGTAGTTGGTGATACAGGTAATCAGGGAGACAATGAACCTAAGGCGGACCAGACATAGGAGCTTGGAAGATCTAGTTTATATGCTTTGAATAAATTACTCATGAACTTGTATTTGAGTATTCGGATTTTGGAATGTAATAACTTAGATGGTTGAATGTTTTGGTTTGATGATTATGACGTACTTTGCTATCTGAATGGATTAGAACTTGGTTCTAATATGATTCCGTATTTTGATGATTATGATTCCGCAGTTTTATGATTTTATTCCGCAAGCCCGTATTGCTATGTGTGAACCATTTTATTGGACTGAGTCCATACACACATAGGGTTGGCCAGTTAAGGGTCGGACTTTTGAAGTTCGGACTTAGCTCGCGTTGTGACGTCCAGCGCTCTATTACTCTACTCTGTTAAAATATATATATATATATATATATACACTGAATTTACGGAAAAAAACGAGTGAAAAAGGGCGGGGTGTTACATGGAAACCATGGAAGTCATGGATGATTTTATGGGTTTGGCCATGGTGTATGGCCGAATACTATGAAAGGAATATCAATGTTTTTGAAGGGATTAAATGGAGACCATGGAAAAATATTGATGGATTTAATATGGTGATTGATTAAATGGAAGATCAAGGATTATTGATTTTTAGAAAGAAGATTACGAACCCCATGGAAGGAAATTGAGGGTGATTAACCATGGAATGAACAATGGTGAAATTTGGTAATTAAGTGAAATCAATGGACCATGGGTTCGGCCATGGTGTATGGCCAAACCCCATGGAGAATGTTTGGCGGACCTAGGGTTATGCATGTTGGATTAAAATGAATGGAATATTAACTAAAGACTAGCCCAATGGCAAAGTTGTAATAAAGGGTGAATGTGAGGAATCATGGGTTCAGCCATGGTGTATGGTCGAACCCCATGAGGATTGTGTTTATGGATTTAAATAATATTGTAAATTAAACGGGACATATTTTAATTGATTGATATATTATAAGGTAACGGGACCTCATAGGGTGTGTACGATCGTGAGAGGTTACCAGACGAAAGCTCAAGGACACGTAGTGGTCTTTGGTAGGATTCCACCTCTTTGAAACCATGGATTTATGTACATTTGTTTTATCCTATTTTTGACGAAATTATGTTGGAAAGGAATATGTTTCAAAATGTGATTTTAAATTCTATGTTTATATGATAAAATAACATGTGTTTCATTGGCATCTCATACATGGCATGGGGTGAAGGATATGTAACCGGAGGGGCCACACTCCGTCGGGGCGTCTGAAAAACCTATGTGGGATAACTTAATGTGCTTTTCCATCAGGAAGAAACCGGAGGGTCCACACTCCGTCGGGGCGTCCGAAAGACCTATGTGGGGGTACTTTTATGTACATGTGATGGGTGGGACTCATTGTATTTGGCATCATGACATGGCATGGTTTATATGGTTTTGACATTATGATATTATATATGTTTTGTACTAACCATGTGTTAGCCCTAATTGGAATACCTACTGGGCGCGTTGTTCTAACGCCCTACTTCTACCCTAGTGGATAATACAGGGAACAAGGAAAATGATGAACGCGAAACGGGCCAAGCATAGGAGCTTGGATGATTACAATTTATATTTTAATAAAGTTACTTATGGACATGTATTTGAGTACCTAGTTTTCGGACATGTAATAATTTAGAGGATTTGTTATGGTTGGATGTTTATTTGGATAATTATGATATTTTAATTATTGATAAAGACTTGACGTACTTTGCTATCTGAAATGGAATAGAATTGGGTTCTATTATAATTCCGCAGTTATGATTCCGCAGTTATGATTTTAATTTCGCATGTTTATATTGTTATGTGTGAACCGTTTTCATGGACATAGTCCATGCACACATAGGGTTGGCCAGTTAAGGGTCGGACTTTAGAAGTTCGGACTTAGCTCGCGTTGTGACGTCCCACTCTCTATCACTTTTTGTTTATATAAAAAAAAAAAACACACTCTGATTTTCAGAAAGGAAAGCGAGTGAAAAAAGGGCGGGGCGTTACATGGTCTATGTTGACAACCTTTTTGCACAGACGATCCGTGCGAGGTTAATATGATCCATACTTCTATCCAAGAGTCTTTCCTTCACTTCATTTGTGATGACCCATTTGAGAAGACTCTGTCCACTTTTAGCACAGACTTCAATGAAAATGGTAAATAATAAGTGAATGCCATATTTGACGCATCTCCATATGTGCGAAGGCTCCCCAAATTTGAATCTCTCCCTGTTAATCAATCTGTTCCGATCCCCTCTATCGAGAAGCCACCAAAGTTAGAGCTCAAGCCACTTCCTGAGATATTTAAATATTCTTATCTTGGACCATCAAAAACTTTACCTATGATCATAGCTTCCAATTTAATTTCTGAGCAGGAGTCTAAACTCCTTGTTGTTTTAAGAGATCACAGTGAAGCTATTGGATGGTCCATTGCCGATTTCAAAGGAATTTGCCCCTCTGTGGTCATGCATAAAATTCACGTGGAAGAAAATTCCAAGACATCCAGAGAACCACAGAGACGGTTAAATCCAGCGATGCAGGATGTAGTAAGAGCTGAGATTTTAAAACTTCTTGAGACGGGTATTATCTACCCGATCTCTGATAGTACATAGGTGAGTCCGATACAGGTTGTACCTAAGAAATCGGGTGTTACGGTAGTAAAAAATCAGTATAATGAATTGGTGCCAACCCGCATCAAAACGGGTTGGAGAGTTTGCATTGACTACCGTAAGCTAAATACTGTCAATCGAAAGGACCATTTTCCTCTTCCGTTCATCGATTAGATGCTTGAACGTTTAGCCGGTCATGCATTTTATTGTTTCCTTGATGGTTATTCCGACTATAACTGGATCTACGTTGCTTCTGAGGATCAGGAGAAGACCACCTTCACATGTCCATTCGGTACGTTCGCATATCGCCGTATGCCATTCCGGTTGTGTAATACACTAGCTACTTTTCAGCGGTGCATGGTCAGTATTTTTTTCGATATGGTCGAACGTTTCCTAGAAGTCTTCATGGATGACTTCTCTGTGTTTGGATCTACTTTTGACCAGTGCCTGCACCATCTGAGCCTTTTGCTAATCAGGTACCAAGAAAAGAACCTGGTATTAAATTGGGAGAAATGTCACTTTATGGTGAAGCATGTCATAGTACTAGGGCACATTATCTATGAAAAGGGTATCGAAGTGGACAAGGGAAAGGTCAACCTGATCTCTAAGTTACCAAGACCCCAAACCGTTAGAGAGATCAAGTCATCCTTAGGCCATACTGGTTTTTAAAAGAGGTTTATCAAAGATTTCAGTAAAGTTTCAAAACGTTTCTGTAAACTCTTGACCAAGGATGCTAGTTTCGATTTTGATGATGAGTGCATTCAAGCCTTTGAAAAATTGAAAACTACTCTGACCTCCGCTCCGATAATACAACCACCTGTTTGGTCTGTCCCCTTTGAAATTATGTACGATGCATCCGATTATGCAGTAGGAACCGTGTTAGGACAAAGGTTAAATCGGTTGCCTCACGTTATCTACTATGCTAGTAAAACTTTCAATGACGCTTAGCTCCATTATTCCACCACGGTAAAAGAGCTGTTGGCAGTCGTTTTTGCACTAGACAAATTTCGATCCTACTTAGTGGGTTTCGAAGGTCATTATCTATTCTAATCATGCAACACTTAAGTATCTCTTTTCTAAGAAAGATGCTAAGTCTCACCTGATCCGATCGATCTTGCTGCTACAAGAGTTTGATATGGAAATCCGGGACAAGAAAGGTTCCGAGAATGTGGTAGTAGACCACTTGTCTAGATTGATAACTGAATTCACTGATGAGACCTGTCCTATCACTGAGTCCTTCCCTGATGAACAACTCATGTCAGTGTCCCAAGTACCGTGGTTTGCAGATATTGTTAACTATCTTGTTACTGGTCAAATACCCCCGCATTGGACTAAGCAAGATAGGTCCAACTTTCTAGTACAGGTCAAAAGTTTTATTTAGGATGACCCCTATCTGTTTAAATATTGTGCAGACCAAATCATTCGTCGTTGTGTCCCAGAAGAAGAGCAACAACAAGTCATAAGTTTCTACCATGACCAGGCCTGTGGAGGGCATTTTAGCACTAGAAAGACAACTGCAAAAATCTTGCAGTGTGGATTTTATTGGCCCTCCATGTTTCGAGACACCCACACTTTCTGCGTCTTGTGTGATAGATGTCAAAGATTGGGTAGTATCTCCCGTAGAAATATGATGCCTTTAAACCCCATCCTAACCATTGAGCTTTTTGATGTTTGGGGCATCGATTTCATGGGACCATTTCCTAATTCTTTTGGCAATCAATACATCCTTTTAGGGGTCGACTATGTGTCAAAATGGGTCGAAGCGGTGGCATGCAAAACCAATGACAACAAGGTTGTCCTCCGTTTCATTAAAGAAAATGTTTTTCTTTAGATTTGGAATTCCACGAACCATCATTAGTGATGGGGGTAAACACTTTTGCAATCGCCCATTTGCCAATTTGCTAAAATCATATGGGGTAACGCACAAAATGGCTACTCCTTATCACCCACAAACAAGTGGCCTAGTGGAAATTTCGAATAGAGAGATTAAGTGTATTCTCGGGAAGACAATCAACCAAATTGGAAAGATTGGTCCTCCAGACTCATTGATGTACTACGGGCTTACTGTACAGCTTTCAAAATGCCTATAGGAATGTCACCCTACCGTCTGGTTTATTTTAGATTTGGGAAATGCAAGTTTAAATCCCGCTCAAGCCTAAGGCTTGAATTGAAAAAATTTGATTTAATGGACAACGTAATTATTCTAATTAGAATTTCAATAAATGATGAACTTGAATTATATTTTATAATTCTAAAATATTTCATAAACTAGGCTATGATTTTAGTTTTAAATGGGATAACATGCCGCCTTCGATACTTGTTTCGATTCCATTGTAAACTTTGTAGATAATTTATTATTATTGTTTTATTTTAGTTATTCATAAAAAAATCCTTGAAATGATTTAAGTAGGTTAGAAATATTTTATTTGTTTCATAACTTTGTATTTTAAATTAGGTTGAGGTCATTTAAATTCACTCCACCATTTTAATCAAAATTTATAAAATCTAAAATTTTGCTAAATTAAGATTATAACTCCACATTTTAGAAAATTATTTTCTTAGATCACATTATTTTAATGGTACCATTTTTATTTCATACATTTTGGGTTGGCCAAAATATAGCAGCACCGTTTCCTCTCTGTTCTTTTTTAAATTTTTTGTTTTTCACTTTCTTACTTGCCTCCATACGAATACGGACAACAAAAATCTCCTTCTTATTCTCTACTTCAATCGGTCACCACGTTCTTTCTTTTCTTCTTCCTATCTATAGTGATTCGGCCAACACCTTCTTTCCTTAACAATGGCTACCTTTGTTTGGGTTTATGCTTCAACTGGTTGCTTCTATTACCTTCACCGCCTGACTTCTTGTTCTCCAATTCAGCAACAACTCTTGTTCACGTGGAGAATGGACACATCTTTTGTTGTTGTATTCTATTTTTTTATTTGCTTGCTGCTAATCGTTGCTTACTACTCTGCTTTCTTTTATTTTTCAATTCAAACTGTTGCTTTGTTCTTCTTGGATTGGTAACATGCTGCCTTATCCTTTTGATTCTCTTCTTTGGTACAACTGTTATATCTTTCTTCTCATTGATTTCTCTTCATAGCTGTTCAATCCAAATCTCTTTTCACTATTTGTTTGGGTTGGCTGAAATCAGTGATGGAAAACAACCCCAAAAATGTTGCTATTTTATGTTTCTCTTTCACTCAGACCCAAGTAGAAGAACTTGAAGTCAATGAACACAACTACCAATGGCTCCAAAGAAACACATGACAAAAGGAACAATAGAAACGGCTAGGATAAGTCTGTTAAGTTTCCTCTCTTTGCAAGGGATGGTACACACATGGGGCGGCAGCTCCTCCCTTTGATATTTCTATTTTTTCCTTTTATTCTCCATTCTCTCTTGCACAAAATTGCTGTTGTTTCTCATAGAAAGCACTGCTACCAATTGTCTCTCTGTTGTGTTTCATAACCAGCTATACACTTTCATTCTTATCTTCTCTATATCTTGTGTATTCGGCTGCCATCTCAAACACTTGCTAACACCACACAAATTGTTGCTATTTGTGTTTATATTGTATGAACAACCCAGCCGAACGTGGAAGCATTGGCTCGGCTGGAAGTTTGATTGCTTTTTTCTTTTCATGTGTTTCATCCATTTACAATTACAACACATGTTTTCCAACTGATTTATTAGCAGGTCCACGTGTCCACATGCAACTGAGATGTCCATGATTTAAAAGTTAAAATGGACCCCCTTGGGATAACAAGATTGATGATGCCAAAATAAATGGGACCCACAACTGTGATGACATGGCATTCAAAATGGGTCCTCTCTTCCCACTGTTCATAAATTTGGAGAGCAAACTTGTCCACTTTTTCTAATTGGGCTCGTTCATCTTCAATTGGGCCATACTTTTTTATTTTTCTTCCATTTTCATTTCTTTTCTTTAAATTCTCCAGTTTTCCTGCAAAATTCCAAAATCTCATTAATTATATAATCTATACAAAATTCAAGAGCTAACTAATCTAAATATCAAGGGTAAAATAGTCATTTTACTGTGCTCATCAATGCGCTGGTTCCTCCACTGGAGCAGGCATTAGTTCTAGATTGATTAGAGGTTCTGGGGCAAAAACTGGTGCTTGAATTGGTACTGGAGGATTCACTGG
Organism: Chimonanthus praecox; assembly: GCA_022113865.1. Taxonomy (NCBI): domain Eukaryota; kingdom Viridiplantae; phylum Streptophyta; class Magnoliopsida; order Laurales; family Calycanthaceae; genus Chimonanthus; species Chimonanthus praecox. The sequence continues at coordinate 10,194,893 of CM039096.1, read as the reverse complement.
TGGAATCACTGGTTGAGGGTTTATTACTGGCTCCTGGTTTACTGGACATTCATACTCAAGTTCAGGTTTGACACGTTGTTCAGTGTTAGTCATTGAAGGTGAGGTAGATGACCAATAGTGAGATGGGGTATCTGGTTCATAGGAAGTAGTTGAAGAGATTTCTATGACCTCCTTCAGTTCGGACTCTACATCTGACGGAGGTGATCCTGGGGTCCAAACCATCATACTAGAATCGCTAGTCGAGGAGTACAACGTCAGAAGACTCCCGGGTGTACCCTTTCCCATTACTTTAGCTTTAATCTTATTGTCAGACATCTCTATCCAAGAATAAAACAACAGTTAGTATGGGAACAAGGTATCAAATATAGTGGTGACACTAAAAACTCACACCCATACTCCATTTTATACATGCATGACCCTTCACAGTCCGAGAGCTGAACCTAAAGCTCTGATACCAAACTATCACGCCCCGACTCAATATATGGGCCTGGAACGAGACTAATTTTTTAAAAAAATTAAAACTAATCCCAAACTCAACATGTCCATGGCTTCGAGTCTGCCTAAGCCCATGAAAAGACACACATGTTCATAAAACCTAAACTATCATATAAGGTACTTATAATCACATAATAGTTCACACCATAATTATACATATACAAGTCTGGATGTTACAACTGGTAAAGTTAGACAATATTTACATATTAAGTCATCTAAGTAAATTCTACTCCAAAACAAGTTATTGAAATTCAAAGATTCCACATCTTAGGCCATTGCAGGGGAGTCCTCCGCTGCCTCCAGACCTTGTCCTGCATTGAGGTACACGTGAGCTTCTAGCCAAGTGAAGAGAACTCGAAATTTCATAGATATAGCACGTGACAGAGAATTAAAATCTACAATGGCAAGTGTTATTTTCTTTCAATTCCTAAAGTGTATCATGGTTTTTTTGACTCACTGGGGTATCCCACTCTACCCCTTGAGGTATCCCACTCAACTTCAACTGTATAGGCCCAGGGTATCCCACTCAACCCTGTCGAGGAATCCCACTCCTCCTCGAATGCATTAAGTCAAGGCAGACAGAATACAACATCTTGCAAGAGCTCGACCGACTTCACAAGTGTGTGTGTGTATATATTTAACATACACAATAAACAAAATTCCATAAACATGAAAAATTTACAATTACCATCCACTGACATTAGATTTAGGTTTACCAACCTAGAATCTTCATATTCACAACATCTACATAACCACGTTAGCACAGGTATATTCACAAGTATATACAAATAATCACATGCATACTTCAACTTATATCATGTATATATGATTTTTAGATAGCACATGTACACATTCACATACAACCATTCACTTGCAAATAAACCACAATTGAGTCTCCTCACTTTGAGTGACGAAGTTACGTGGATTTCTCGATTTGCGTGAAGGAGAGAGAGAGAGAGAGAGCCGGTCCAACTGTTTCAATTGGATAATTGATGGAGTTAGACACTATATATTAACCTAAGATGACCCGACCTACGAAATTGAGAAAAAAATAGTGGAGGTTTAATTTAAATACTCCGAGTTGGTCTTATTTCATATTTAATAATAAAACCTAACTAAAATTTGAAACTAACAAAAAATAACATCCTTCTCCATTTATGTTTCACTACTCATAGTATAAATTTTTGCAAATTAATTAAAGAGTTTAAATAAACACAACTCAACTAGTTAAATAGCCGTATTTTCAATCACTTGCTTATTTATGGAAATAATCACTTCCTAAATCATATCGTAACATATTTTAATTTAAACCCAAAACAATAACATCTAATGTTATTTAAAATAAATACCTCATATAAAAATCTGAATAATCCATATCTATACATTAAAAGCCTAATGTGATAAATAAATTAAAATCGTACAACAATATCATATATTAAAATAAGTAGAAACTAATTGATTAAACTAATATAAATTCCAACTAAGTCATATTCATGAAACAACAGTCCCTCCTAACTTATCTTAATCATATATCTTAAACTATTTGAAATTAAAATATCCAAAGACATTAATGAACTTAATAATAAGAAACATTACAAAGCCTAAAATACCAAATCAAACTATAACTTTCTCCATTTTAGGAAAGATGAAGAAAACACGAACTGTGAACAAAAATGGGTTTTTAATCCCCTGCTTAATTTCATTTTATTTAATCAACTTAAACTAAATCTTGAAATCCACTATAAACTAAATCATAGCTTAAAATTGCAACATGAAGGTCTTAGCACATAAAAACTCACTTCTAAAGGTGTTACTTAAAAATTAAAAGAAAAGGGACATTTTTCCTTAAATTCTAAAAATCCAAAAATGAAGCCCAAAATCAACCCATTTCACAAAAAGAACAGTCCTGGAGCTACTAAAATTTTGAATAGATGGATTTCTATACCTTGATCGTCGAAATCCACCGAAAAATGATGAAGTTTTAAAGCCCAACAAAAACCCCCAATACTCGAACATTGCTGCCGCAAGAACTGTGGGAAAAAGAAGAAGAAAGAAGAAATAAAGGAAGTAAAAGAAACAAAGGAAGAGAGGATCGGTTGAAGAAGACAGAGGAAGAAAGTGAAAAGGAAAAAAGAGAGGGAGATGGAGGGTGAGAGACCCCCTTTGATTTCTTTTTTTCTTTCTACACCTTCAACTTCTTCTTTTCTTTGAAATCAAAACCCACCTATGTTGGTGGTTTTTTTTTTTCCTTTCTCTCTCCCACGTTAGCCTAACTACATTGTAGCTTATTAATTCCCTTCTTATCTTCTTAAAAATAAACTAAACTATATACTTCTATAGTTTGTAATAATAGGCTAAAACTACATAGCACCATAATTTGATTAAATAAATTAAACCTCTTTTTTTTTTTATAAAACTATTTTGATACTTTCAAATATTTAAAATTAAGATTTTAAAACAAAATCCACACTTTTACAAATCAAATTGTCAGCCGGGAAAGTTCTTTAGTCTTAGAATTTTAAAACTAAATTATTGAGTGAAATATGAGAATTTAAACACTTCCAATAATTTATTTTCCAAACGTAAATTATTTTAAGGCTCTCAGCCGGAGAAAGTTTAGAAAATTTCAACTTTCTCACTGCACTAACGAGTTGGATCCACAGACTTTGAACTCGGGTCGAGTGAACTCTGACTCTATACAAAGCCCATTTGTTAATCTCTCAGATTAACCGACACTAAACACAATCAACTATAATTAATCACATAACTATATGCTAATTTTGGTCGGGGTATTACAGGCTCATTCCAAGTAAAGAGAAGTATGAAAGGGTACATGAACATACCATGGATGTACCTCTTGTATGCGAAACAGTGCGTGAGTGGCGCCCTGATATGTCTTGTGAAGATCCTGCTGACATTTCTCAAGATAGCAACAGGCTCTGGGAAATTGTTAAACCTAGTATCTCTCGGCCCCATCGTGGGTGGCAAAGGTTGATTTGGATAAGAGGTGAAGGAGGTAACAGGTTTGCAGACGTGTACTATGTCGCACCATGTGGCAAGAGAATGAGCTCCATGGTGGAGGCCGAGAAGTTCTTGCTTGAAAATCCAGGGTTTTTAAGTTCTGGGATAAATATGTCTCACTTTTCATTACAAATCCCAAAAACCTTTGCAAGAAAATTATGTGAGAAAGCGCCCTTCTGCAAAAGCAATGCTATAGTGCAATGGTGCAAGACTTGAAACAATGAGACCTCTTGAACCATGTGAAAGTTTTTGATAGGAATATTCTTGCAGTAAATCCCTTGTCCTTCGCTGGTCCCGTTCAGTGCTCAGATTCTGTTACAAGGCCAAATGAGCAACCAACACCGTTCATGGAGGCCCCAGATGTAACGCCCCACCCTTTTTCACTCGATTCTTCCCGTAAATTTAAAATATATATATATATATATATATTTATATATATATATATATATATATATATTTATATTACAGAGTAGAGTGATAGAGCGCGGGACGTCACGACGTGAGCTAAGTCCGAACTTCCAAAGTCCGACCCTTAACTGGCCAACCCTATGTGTGTATGGACCAAAGCCACAAAAATGGGTCACACATAGCAATATAAAACATCCGGAATAATTAACATCAAAATTGCGGAATCATAATAGAAATAAGTTCTATTCCATTTAGATAGCAAAATACGTCAAGTCCTTAATCATCATTCAAATACCATAATAATCAAAAATAACATCCATCCATCTAAGTTATTACATTCCGAAATCTAGCTAATCAAATACAAGTCCATGAGTAACTTTTATTAAAAATAATAAACTAAATTCTCCAAGCTCCTATGCCTGGCCCGTCTTGTGTTCCTCGTTCCCCTGATTACCTGTGCCATCAACTAGGGTAGAAGTAGGGCGTTAGAACAACGCGTCCAGTAGGTATTCCAGTTACGGCTAACATATGGTTAGTACAAAACCATATATTATAACATAATATATAAAACCATATAAAAATCATGCCACGCAATGATGACAAATGCAATGAGTCCCACCCATCACATGTACATAAAGTACCCACCACATAGGTCTTCCGGACGCCCAGGCGGAGTGTGGACCCTCCGGATTCTTCCTAATGGAAAATCACATCAAGGTACCGCACATAGGTTTTTCGAACGCCCCAACGGAGTGTGACCCCTCCGATTACAAATCCTCCACCCCATGCCATGCATGAGATGCTAATGAACACATGTTATTTTATAACATAAACATAGCATTGAAAATCACCTTTTGAAACATAATCAATACATGTTATTTAAACAAATACCCATAGCATTTAAAATTCATATAAAGCATATCATTTTAAACATAATTTTCATCAAACATAAGATAAAACAAGTGTACATAAACCCATGATTTAAAAGAGGTGGAATCCTACCAAAGACAGCTAACGTGTGCTTGCGTCTTTCGTCCAAAAATCAATCACCGATTGCGCACCGCTTGCGAGATCCCGTTACCTTAAATATAATAATAAATCAACACCAAGTCTCACTTGATTTACAAGGTTCTAAGTCCATAACAAAACCCATGGAGTTCGGCCATACACCATGGCCGAACCCATGGTCTAATCTTTAAGTTAATTACAATTATACCATTGTTCATAACCATAGCCCTTTTTCCTTGCTTAGGTTCCAAATAATCCATACATATTTCTTTTAATCCAAACATATAGTCCCATAAATAATTCATGGGGTTCAGCCATACACCATGGCCGAACCCTATGTCCAATCTTTCCATATATTTACAAGATTGCCATTGGTTCCCTCATTCATTTAAATCTACCATAACTAAGCCTTGTATTAATTCATTAATCAATCATGTCCATAAAATAAACCGCATGGGGTTCGGCCATACACCATGGCCGAACCCATGATTCTCCACTTTGGCATGAAATTACAACTTTGCCATCCATGGCTTACATAACCAATAATCCGATTCTTGCAAACATTAAAAAAAAAATCCATAACTCATTAAACATAAACCATAACTTTGATTCATGGGGTTCGGCCATACACATGGCCGAACACATGATGCCTATGTTTCCATAATTAATCTCCATCTTCCATTCTTAGATAGTTTCCATAAATAATCTCCTCGTTTTCATAATTGGAAGGTTTTCAAAATTAAACTCCACCTTTCCATAATTGGAAGGTTTCCATAATTAAACTACACATTTCCATAATTGGAAGGTTTCCATAATTAAACTCCACCTTTTTAATCTAAGGTCCATAATTAGGTAGTTTCTAATTTTAGCAACCTCTTTCCATAAATAGAAGCTTTACAAATTTAGCAAACCCTTCCATAATTGGAAGCTTTACAACTTAGCAAACTCCTTCCATAATTGGAAGCTTTACTAATTTAGCAAACCCTTCCATCAACCATTCCAAAACAGTAACCATCTCCATGGGGTTCGGCCATACACCATGGCCGAACCCTATGGTTCATGATCTTGACCATTAATTTAGTTCATTAAAATTCATCAATAATACCTACACAACTCCATGGGGTTTGGCCATACACCATGGCCGAACCCTATGGTTCAAGATCCTCTCTTTAAAATTAACAATCCTGGATCTTCCATTCAATCCATTTAATCCTTTCAAAATCATAAAACATTAACATCAAATTCACAATTACACTTAACCAATATTCTTCCATGGGGTTCGACCATGCACTATGGCCGAACCCTATGGTTCTTTCTTTCCATTAAACCATGATCATCCAATTAAAGTCCTCTTAAAACATAAGTATAAATCCATTATCGTCATGCTTGAAACCACATAAATCTTTTAAGAACTTCCATGGTTTTTATCATTTAAACTTCATTAAATAAACCATGTGCTTCCATTATTCAATCATGGGGTTCGGCCATACACCATGGCCGAACCCTATGGTTCTTTTCATTCCATTTAAAAATCATCAAAACATCACCCCATCTTCTTCCATGGGGTTCGGCCACACACCATGGCCAAACCCTATGGTTCTTTATTTCAAAAACATGATTATCAAATAAGAATACCAACCTTTTCCGTTTCATTTCTTGCTCTTCTAATCCTTATCCTTTCCTCTTAATTTCTTTCAACCAAAAACGCCTCTTGCTGGCTGCCTTCTTCTTCTCCCTGCTCTTGCCGTGAGAATGAGAGATTGAGAGAGAAATAAAACTCGGCAATGAAGAGTATAAAACCGTGTGCCCTTATTCTCCTCTCCTTTTATAATCTTCCCTTGGTCCATAATTAGAAGGTTCTTAAGATAGCCAACCCCCTTGGGCCATGCGCCCCTTGTGTTTAATTTTAGTAATGGCCGACCTCCCTATCTTATTTAGATTGCACTTTCCGACCTTCTTATCTCTCTTTTAGTAACCGTCCATTCGGCCAATGCTAAAATAATAATAGCAATGCCGTGAGCCCTTGCCTTTATCCTAATTGGCAATGGCCGACCTTCCTACCTTGGTAATGCCACACACGGCCATTCAATGTCTATTTAATTAGACATCTTCCTTATTTAATTTTTTAGACCATATGCATACCCTTTTTAAATTATCTTATGCGCCTAACATAGATATAGAATATCTTTATACACAGCCTATGTATCTTTTTTGGATATGCACCTCTAAAATTCGGCCATGCAATAATTATTTAATATTGCATTATTAACTAAATTCAACCCCATTTAATTTTTATTGAAACCAATTTCAAAATCAATTGGGTCCTAATTGGGTCATGGCCCAATTCTTTATCCATTTAAGATCAAATCTAAAATTCACAATTAAAATGGATAATTTCATAAAAATAATAAATTGAAAATCCGAGGTGTTACAATACAACCCTCTTTTTAAAATTTTCGTCCCGAAATCGAGTGAAGTAGGGTTTCAAACATTTACATAAATAGCTCAGGATGAGCTTTCCTCATTTCCGACTCGAGTTCCCATATAGCTTCCTCAATGCCATGTCGATCCCATACTACCTTGACAAATTGGATCGTTCGGTTCCGTAACACCCTTTGTTCTGTGTCCACCACTCGTACAGGCTTCTCGACGTATGTCACGTCGCTCTGAACCTCTATGTCTTGTATGTTTAGTATGTGAGAAGGATCAGGATTATACTTTCTCAACATCGATATATGGAACACATCGTGTAAAGATATCAACTGTGATGGGAGTGCCAATTGATAGGCCACGTCTCCATCCTTCTTATGATTGAAAACAGTCCCACATATCTTGGCGACAATTTTCCTTTCTTTCCAAATCTCATATGTCCCTTTCGTGGTGAGACTTTCAAGAACACCATGTCTCCCACTTCAAATTCAAGGAACCTCCTTCTTTTGTCAACATAACTCTTCTGACGACTCTGCGCAGTCAATAGGTGTTGTCGTATCAATTGTATCTGCGCTGTAGTCTCTGCAACCAACTCAGGTCCAATCAGTGCAGGCTCACCGGCCTCTGTCCAGTACACTGGTGACCTACATGGTCTACCATATAATGCCTCAAATGGTGTCATCTGGAGGCTTGCCTGGTAACTGTTGTTGTATGAGAATTCTACCAACGATAAGTGATCCACCCTTCCACCCTTGAAATCTAGCATACATGCTCTCAGCATATCCTACAGTGTCTGTATTGTCCTCTCAGACTGTCCATCAATCTGAGGATGGAATGTTGTACTAATCAGTAGATCTGTTCCCATGGCCGACTGCATGCTCTGCCATACTCTACCTGTGCATCGACCATCTCTATCAGACACAATAGTCCAAGGTATACTATGCAATCTGATGATATCCTTGATATACCGCCGAGCCAAAGTCTCAGATGAGTCTGTCATCTTGATGGGAATAAAATGTGCAGACTTGGTCAGTCGGTCTACCACGACCCATATCGCATCGTTGCCCTTTGAAGACCTTGGCAACCCTGTTACAAAATCCATGGAGATGGTCTCCCATTTCCATTCCTGCACTGGTAAGGGTTTGAGTAACCCTGGTGGCTTCTGATGTTTTGTTTTAACCTGCTGACACGTTAGGCAATGAGCTACAAATTCTGCCACATCTCTTTTGAGTCTGTGCCACCAGTAATGTCTCTTCAAGGCATGATACATCTTAGTGCTGCCGGATTGAATAGAGAGTTTGGTCTGATGTGCCTCAACCAATAACTCTTTTCTGCAGCTCTTAGGTACATAAATCCTTCCTCGGAATAGAAGGCCCTGTCCCGGTCGTAATTCCCATTCCAGTTTGACTTCACCAGTAGACATCCTGGCCCAAATCTCCTCCACCTCCGGGTTTGTTCGTTGTTCCAGTTCAATCTTGGTAACCATGTTGGACCGTATAATCAAATTGTATATAGTCCCATGGTTATTGAGGTAAAGTTTAAACTCTCGAATGGTATTCAGCATCTCCCATTCTATCCTGATCAAACATGCCACTGATGCATGTGATAAACGACTGAGGGCATCTGCCACCTTGTTCGCTTTACCAGGGTGATAACGAACTGTGAACTCATAATCTACCAGATATTTCATCCATCTGCGCTACCTCAAGTTGAGCGCTTTCTGATCAAACAAGTACTTCAAGCTCTTATGATCTGAAAACACTTCAACTTTCTCGCCATAAAGATAATGTCTCCAACTTTAGAGAGCGAAGACCATTGCGGCTAGTTCCAAATCGTGCATAGGATAAAGGCGTTCATGTATTTTCAACTTCTTGATCTTTATGCCACCACACGATTACTTTGACTGAGTGTACACCCTAGTCCCTCTCTTGAAGCATCGCATTGTACCTCATAACACTTGCCTCTTTCTGGCAAAATTAGGATAGGAGCAGTGGTAAGTCTCTTCTTCAGCTCTTCAAATCTCTGGTTACATAAATACGACCACTCATATTTGACTCCTTTCTGAGTGAGTCAAGTAAGTGGAGATGCAATTTTAGAGAAGTCCATGATAAATTTCCTGTAATAACCTGCCAATCCGAAGAAACTACAGATCTCGGTTACATTCTTTGGCGCTTTCCAATCTCTTACTGCCGCGACCTTAGCCTGGTCCACGGCTATACCTTCTTCTGATATAACATGTCCCAAAAAGCTGACCTCAGATAGCCAAAATTCACATTACTGGCTTTAGCATATAGTTTGTTCGTCCTCAAAGTGTCCAGAACTATTCTCAGGTGCTCAGCATGTTCTTCCTGAGTTTTGTAATAAATCAAAATATCATCAATAAATACAATAACAAATTGGTCCAAGGAAGGAAGGAAGATCCTGTTCATTAAATCCATGAACACAACCGATGCATTGGTGAGTCCAAACAGCATGACTACAAACTCATATAGCCCATACCGCGTTCTGAAGGTTGTCTTCTCTATGTCCTCCTCCCTAACTCGGATTTGGTGATATCCGGACATCAGGTCAATCTTAGAAAAATGACTAGAACCTTTAAGTTGATCAAATAAATCATCGATCCTGGGTAGAGGGTATTTATTTCTGACCATGAACTGGTTCAGTTTTCGATAATCCACACACATACGAAGTGAACCATCCTTCTTCTTTACAAATAAAACCAGAGCTCCCCAAGCCGATGTACTGTTCCGAATACACCCCAGTCTGAGTAGTTCATCAATCTGCTTCTTTAACTCGGACATCTCTACTGGTGCCATCCGGTAATGTGGTAATGACACTGGTGCAGTGCCAGGATACAGCTTGATTTCAAAATTGATCTCCCTCATGGGAGGAAAAGCAGGGAGTTCTTTTGGAAAAACGTCCGTATAATCCCTTACTATTTCCGGAAGTTCAACCATAGGTGCCTTGTTGATTCTGATAATGTTCAATACCAGATGATTCAACCATTCATGCAATCTACTTTGTTTATCAGTACGCATCACATGTTGTTTTCCCTCGGGCGACCAAAATGTCACCCTGCGACGATAACAATCAATGTTGGCCTTAAAGCTAGCCAACCAATCCATGCCGAAAATAGTATCATATTCTGACCTATCGAGCACCAAATAATTGAACTCAAATCTGAGTCTAGCAAGTTTAGTATTCACTGCTGTGCATATAAGTCCCAATGATGTGTCTCCGACGGGGGATACAATAGTGAATGATGTGGACAGTTTTTGTACCAATGTACCAGTAGCAGTTATAAATGCAGCAGATATGAAAGAGTGTGATGCTCCGAATCAAATAATGCAAATGCATAGGAACTACTGACTACTGTCATACCTTGAATCACTGAATGATCCTCTGCTGCTGGAGGTTCTAAGGTGAATACCCATCCAGATCCTGTAGGTGGTCATCCCGCCTGATTAAATGTCCTGCCTCCACGTGAATTAGCTGGCCTAATTGGTGGACGAGATGAACCACTTGTATTAAAGGGTTTGTTGAGTTGTGGACATTGCCTCTTAAGATGACCAGGTTGATCACAATGAAAGCAGTTGCTCCCACCTCTGGGAGCCTGAGTGACTGATGCAGATGGGGAGGGATGATTGGGACGAAAGCCCCCTGTTGACCCAGTGGATGGTGCGGGTCTGCTAGAGTTTGGTCGGAACCTCTTGTTGGGCTGGAATGTACCCCTCCCACTCTGAGCTCGGCGATTGTCAATACGTGTCAACTCAGCCATTTCCTGGTTTGCTATAGTGGCCCTACTGACCACTTCTGCCAATTTGGTTGCCTTGAATATAGTTACCTTGGCCCTTATGCTTAGCCGAAGGCCCGTTCAAACTTGCGTGCCCTCCGATATTCTGTATCCACCATATAAAATGCATATACAGATAGACTGAAAAATTCCTGGTGGTATTCTGGCACCATCATGGTACCCTGTACCAAAGATATAAAAGCATGAGTCTGGCGCTCCTTCTCCTCCTCAGGAAAATATTGTTCCAGGAAGGTAGCTGAGAACTGTTCCCAAGTCATGGCAGTCCTCTCGCCTTCTGGAATAAGTGCTTGCTGTTTCTCTATCACCTCCCACCATTTACCAGCATCATCAATCAGCTGTGATGTGGCCAGTAAATTCTTGTGAGCATGACTCGTGATATTTAATAGAGTCAGAATCTGAGAAATCCTCTTCAGCCAATTTTCTGCTCCGACAGCCCCTTCTCTTCCCTTGAAGTAAGGAGTGCGCTGTTGCTGGAAGTCCCTGACCATGCTCCTGTCATTGTTCTCGTTGGTGTTTTCATTCTCGTTCAAGTGTTGTTGGAGCACTGAAGTGACCACTGCTTGAACCACATTTTGTAATTCAGGGGGTACCACTAGTATGTTCACGTTGCTTTGTTGCTCCTCCTCTTGGTGGGATTGATGTTCTTCCTCTTCATGATGAGAATGTTGTTCCTCCTCATGATGAGAATGTCGTTCCTCCTCATGATGAGAATGTCGTTCCTCCTCTTCAACCCCTTTTGAGTTTTGTCGGGCATTTCTCCTTGGCCTTCCCCATGGAGCCATTTTTCCCTAAGCCATTGAAAACATCAAGACTTAGTTTCCATAAACAAAAATTTGTAATTCCTACATGTTGGGGAAAATTTCCAAATAAGCACTCTTGATTTTTGCTTTGTTTTCTGGGGAAATACCTACTATGTTGCTATGTTTGATAATCCGATTATTTTGACTGTACTTCCTTTGCTATCATTCGTCTGAGACTAACGAAGTAAATTAATGCACGAAACCGGATTAATTTACCCCGAAAGATTCAATGTTTTGGGTTTGCACTAATACCAACTATAACGCCCCGCCCTATTTCACTCGATTTTTCCCGTAAATTCAGAGTGTATATATATATATATATATATATTTATAACAGAGTAGAGTGATAGAGCGCAGTACGTCACGACGCGAGCTAAATCCGAACTTCCAAAGTCCGACCCTTAACTGGCCAACCCTATGTGTGTATCGACCAAGTCCACAAAAATGGTTCACACATAGAAATATAAAACATGCGGGATAATTAACATCAAAATTACAGAATCATAATAGAACCAAGTTCTATTCCATTCAGATAGCAAACTACGTAAAGTCCTTAATTATCATTCAAATACCATAATTATAAAAATAACATCCATCCATCTAAGTTATTACATTCCGAAATCTAGCTACTCAAATACAAGTCCATGTGTAACTTTTATTAAAATAATAAACTAAATCATCCAAGCTCCTATGCTTGGCCCGTCTTGTGTTCCTCGTTCCCCTGCTTACTTGTGCCATCAACTAGGGTAGAAGTAAGGTGTTAGAACAACACTCCCAGTAGGTATTTCAGTTACGGCTAACACATGGTTAGTACAAAAACATATATTATAACATAATATATAAAACCATATAAAAACCATGCCATGCAATGATGACAAATGCAATGAGTCCCACCCATCACATGTACAAAAAATACCCACCACATAAGTCTTTCGGACGCCCCGGCGGAGTGTGGACCCTCCAGATTCTTCCTGATGGAAAATCACATCAAGGTACTGCATATAGGTTTTTCGGACGCCCCGACGGAGTGTGACCCCTCCGGTTACAAATCCTCCACCCCATGCCATGCATGAGATGCCAATGAACACATGTTATTTTATAACATAAACATAGCATTGAAAATCACCTTTTGAAACATAATCAATACATGCTATTTAAACAAATACCCATAGCATTTAAAATTCATATAAAGCATATCCTTTTAAACATAATTTTCATCAAACATAAGATAAAACAAGTGTACATAAACCCATGGTTTAAAAGAGGTGGAATCCTACCAAAGACAGCTAACGTGTGCTTGCGTCTTTCGTCCAAAACTCAATCACTGATCGCTCACCGCTTGCGAGATCCCATTACCTTAAATATAATAATAAATCAACACCAAGTCCCACTTGATTTAAAAGGTTTTAAGTCCATAACAAAACCCCCTGGAGTTCGGCCATACACCATGGCCGAACCCATGGTCTAATCTTTAGTTAATTACAATTATACCATTGTTCATAACCATAACCCTTTTTCCTTGCTTAGGTTCCAAATAATCCATACATATTTCTTTTAATCGAAACATATAGTCCCATAAATAATTCATGGCGTTCGGCCATACACTATGGCCGAACCCTATGTCCAATCTTTCCATATATTTACAAGAATGCCATTGGTTCCCTCATTCATTTAAATCTACCATAACTAAGCCCTGTATTAATTCATTAACCAATCATGTCCATAAAATAAACGTTTACAGCTTAGCAAACTCCTTCCATAATTGGAAGCTTTACTAATTTAGTAAACCCTTCCATCAACCATTCCAAAACAGTAACCATCTCCATGGGGTTCGGCCATACACCATGGCCGAACCCTATGGTTCATGATCTTGACCATTAATTTAGTTCATTAAAATTCATCAATAATACCTACACAACTCCATACCAATCATGGATCTTCCATTCAATCCATTTAATCCTTTCAAAATCATAAAACGTTAACATCAAATTCCCAATTACACTTAACCAATATTCTTCCATGGGGTTCGGCCATGCACTATGGCTGAACCCTATGGTTCTTTCTTTCCATTAAACCATGATCATCCAATTAAAGTCCTCTTAAAACATAAGTATAAATCCATTATCTTCATGCTTGAAACCCCATAAATCTATTAAGAACTTCCATGGTTTTTATCATTTAAACTTCATTAAATAAACCATGTGCTTCCATTATTCAATCATGGGGTTCGGCCATACACCATGGCCGAACCCTATGGTTCTTTATTTCAAAAACATGATTATCAAATAAGAATACCAACCTTTTCCATTTGATTTCTTGCTCTTCTAATCCTTCTCCTTTCCTCTTAATTTCTTTCAACCAAAAACGCCTCTTGCTGGCTGCCTTCTTCTTCTCCTTGCTCTTGCCATGAGAATGAGATATTGAGAGAGGGAGAGAGAAATAAAACTCGGCAATGAAGAGTGTAAAACCATGTGCCCTTGTTCTCCTCTCCTTTTATAATCTTCCCTTGGTCCATAATTAGAAGGTTCTTAAGATAGCCAACCCCCTTGGGCCGTGCGCCCCTTGTGTTTAATTTTAGTAATGGCCGACCTCCCTATCTTATTTAGATTGCACTTGCTGACCTTCTTATCTCTCTTTTAGTAACCTCGCATTCGGCCAATGCTAAAATAATAATAGCATTGCCGTGAGCCCTTACCTTGTTTCCTAATTGGCAATGGCCGACCTTCCTACCTTGGTAATGCCACACACGGCCATGCAATGTCTATTTAATTAGACAGCTTCCTTATTTAATTCCATATGCATACCCTTTTAAATTAAAAACATAGATATAAATATATCTTATAACCGGCCTATGTATCTTTCTTGGATATGCACCTCTAAAATTCGGCCATGCAATATTTATTTAATATTGCATTATTAACTAAATTCAACCCCATTTAATTTTTATTGAAACCAATTTCAAAATCAATTGGGTCCTAATTGGGTCATGGCCCAATTCTTTATCCATTTAAGATCAAATCTAAAATTCACAATTAAAATGGATAATTTCATAAAAATAATAAATTGAAAATCCGAGGTGTTACACCAGATCCTGTTGTCCCACCATTTTTTGTTGTTATATGTTTTCTTCATAAGATTTTGAGAGACCTCTACAACGTCTCTCTGCCCCTGCTGTATTCGTCCACCAATTGGAATTCAATGTTGGTGTTTCATTTTTTTTTCCTTCTCGCCACGATCTACGATATCTGTGCCAAGATGAAAGGAGGAGAGTTGAAGAAATGGACACAAAATGACCTTCTCCTCCTCCTTAACTACCTTTCGAGTAGCCTTGTTTTGCCGTATCTCCAATATGAGATGATCTCTTTAACCGAAGAAAGGTACGCAACTTGCACTTCGTTCGAGCACACCTTGTTTTGTCTTTTCTCAAAATGAGACAGTAGCATGTGATAAGACCTAGAAAATGATAATTTTACCCTTTAATATTGGATTAGTTAGTTCTTAAATTTTGTTTATTTTATATTATTATTGTAATATATTACATACTCTAAAAATATATTTATTAATATATTATATTAATTAAGTTTATCTAATTAATGTATTTTTGTGTGTTTATAGGTTAGTGATTCTTGGTCAGCTCATCAACTCATTTGGAAATCCATTTGATCAGTCTTGCAAGCAGTAGCAGCCAGACAATTGCAATTGGGCAGCCATGGAAGAGGCATTGCGGTCTCTACAAACCGTCCCAAGGACCCACCTTGAAGCTTGCAAGTAAATTGTTGCTGGGTGTTGACAGTAGAAAGAAAGCAAAATGAAGAGAGAAAAGCAAAGGTAACCAGCATTGGTGCAATACTTCTGTGTTAAAACAACCATCATCTAAGCACCTAATAGTTGCATAGTGGTAGAATCAAAAGAGCAATAGAAGAAAAGCAACGCTTTTGTAAGAAATGAACAGAGCAAAAATACAACAACAGATATTCAAATGAAGAAGGAGAAAACAGAGATGATGGAGAGAAGAGAATAGAAATAATGAAGAAAAAAATAATGAAAGGGATGGCTGGCTGAAAATAGAGAGGAAATAACAGAGGTGTAAAATAGAAAGAGAAGCAGGGAAAACAAATGAGGATGATTGCTGTGTACCGACATGACAAGAATAGGAAGGAGAAAATAAAGGGAGTGACCGACAAAAAAGAGGAAAAAAAAGAAGTTACCGTGTATACAATAATCGGCTGAGAATTGAAAGTTGGGACCCACTTTCCCTTGCTTTATTTATTCTCTCCAAATCCCTATAAATAATTGGTTAGTGTTTTTATTTTATTTTATGTTATTCTTTTGTAATTAGTTTCTTTATTTTTATTCATGTCTTGTAAATTAGTTCCATTAATAAATAGTACAATTTCTTTGTCTTTAATTTCTTCAATTCAATGTCAATGTGATTAAATTCAGTTATAAATTACAAAGTCCATGAGTCTTTTTGTGCTGTTTTTATCCAAAATTCCAATGCATTATAATTCTTAATTCATATTTTATTAATAAAGGAGAGGTGGATTTATTTAGAATCATTGTCGTCCAATTATTTAATTTATATATGATGAGAGTTTGATTTTGTTCTTATTCCTTTTATAATTTTATGATTGAAATTATTTTAAGAGATTCGAGGAGAGTGGATGAAATATTTAGGATAGATGAAACTTGATTTTTCCGATTCAAGGCACTTTTTAAAGAGTGGATGACATATTTGGATTTGGAATTATAAGTTAAAATTTTACTAGATTAAGGCTTGAATTGATTTTTCTTAACATAATGGATTTTATAATTATTATAAGAAGAGTTTTAATGAATGAAAAATTGGAATACATGATTAATAATTTAAGTGAGCTCCATGTTCTAGGCATTGATATTATTTTTATAATATGGAAAATAAAGCCTCCATAATTCTTTGACCCAGTTCCACTGTAAATATGTACAGAGGTAGTTTAGGTGTTTTAAATTTTATTTTTTTTCCTCAATTCAAAAACTCTTGAATGAACTAGGTTGGAAATAATTTAATTGCATTTTAATTTATGTTTTCTAAGTTAAATTGAGATTGTTTATAATTTTTAGATTAAATCCACCGATTTAATTTAAAATTAGTTAAATTGTTAGATTTTATGTTTAAATCTAGAATGTTTCTAAATTAAAATTAAAATACATAGATTAGAGAAATAATTCCATGTTCATGATTTATCTCCATATTTCTCAAAGTTCTTAAAATACTTAATTCAATGGTGTATTTTCACGGATATATTTTCCTAAGTTCCGATGGGTTCGACCTCACACTTAATCACTATACTATTTAATAGTTTGTGCGTTTGAGAGTTATAAATTTAAAATTTGCACAACAATTTTTTGGTTTGGACACATGTCCATTTCTTGTGGAATTCATCCACTCCTTTTATTTGGAGGACTCTGATTCGTCCCCATTATTTGATGGTCTTTATGACTTCAGCCATTGTTTGCTAGCCTTTTATGGCTACAACCTTACTTACTGGTCTTTATGACTTCAGCCATTGTTTGTTGGCCTTTTATGGCTACAACCCTATTTGTTGGTGTTTATGATTTCAGCCATTTTTTGCTAGCCTTTTCAATCGGATTGATTGATGTAATGACTTCAGCCTTTTTTGGCATGTACTATGCCCTTTGTTTTGCAGGTCATTCATTGTCTGCCTTTATCGCATATTACAATTGTTGTTTTGTAGGACAATTGTTTTACGGTCACTGCTGTTGTCCGAACCATTCTCTTTTACAGACCACCATCTGTGTTTGCCGCCTATCATTTTGCAGCCAATCAACGCTACCTTGTCAACAATTTTTGTAGCCAAACAGTTTACTGCCAACAAATCTTCGTGGCCAGCCGGTGTGCCACCTTTGCAGTTCACCTGCTGTTTTTACTCGCTCCAAGCTTCACGTTCATCCACGCTTCAACTTGTGGGGGCGTGTTGGAATAATTAGAATAATTATGTTATTAGGATTCCTAGTTTAGGTTTACCTCTAATTAAGAGGTTATTTGATTTATGATTAGTATAGAGTTTGAGTTTGGCTGTGATAGCCTTAGGGTCAGCTAGAGGTTATAAATATAAGTAATAGGTTAGATATTAAATACAGTACTCAGATTATTTCTTTTTTTACAAGAATGACTTTTTATTATTGGTGAGAAGGGTTCCTCCTCTACATGTAGATTTTTTGAAAAAACATTGATGGTAAAGTTCATCTCTAATATATGACTGTTTATCAGATATAAATAAAATATAATTAAGGCTTTGTTTCGATGCATACTGAAGAGAAACAGGGACTAGTGACGAAATTTGATGACCATTACTAGCTGTTGTGCAAATTTTAAATTTATAACTCATAAGCGCACGAACCATTTAGATAGTATAGCGATTGAGTGTGAGGTCGAACCCATCGGAACTTAGGAAAATATATCCATGAAAAACATACCACTAAATTATATATTTTAAGAAATTTAGAAAATCATAGAAATAAATCTTAAACATGGGATTAATTATCTAATCTAGGAAATCTAATTTTAATTTAGAAACATTCTAAAAAAAGAAAACATTGTCTAAAATTAGAAACCATATCTAAAAATAGAATTTAACAATGAAAGAGATCTAATTTTAATTAAGATGGTGGATTTGATCTAAAAATCTAAACAATCTTAATCTAACTTATAAAACAAAACTAAGATGCAATTAATTAATTAACCAACCTAGTTCCATAATTTTCAAGAATTTTGAATTTATAAACAAAAATAAAATTAAAGGCACCTAAATTACCTATCTACATATTTACAGTGGAACTGGCTCAAAGAATCAAGGAGGCATTATTTTTCATATTTTAAAAATAAAACAAAGGCATAGAATACGGAGCTCACGTAAATTACCAATCATGCATTCAAATTTTTCATCGATAAATATTCTAAGAATCAAATCTATGGATTTCATTAAATTAAAAATCTCAAATTAAACCTTCGAATGAATAGAATTTAAACTTTATCTCCAAATCTAAAATATTTTATCGCACTCTTAAAATAAGAGCCTTAGATCGAAGAAGGAAGTCTATTCAATCTAAATTTTCATCACATTTAATCTGAAATAATTAAAATAAATCCACACATAAACTTAATTAAAGAATAAAAATCAAATCAAATAATCATCATACATAAATTGAATAATTGGAAGACCATAGACTAAATATTTCATCACACCTCAATTTTATTAATAAAACATGAAATTAAATTACAAACCAATGGAATTGAAATTAAAGGATAAGAAAATACGACACCACAAATTAAAAATACCAACCTTAAGAACTCAATGAAAATCTCCCAAAATCTTCTCTTTAATTCCTCCAATTCTTTGCACAACCCTTAATTCCTTAGCCAGTTCGATTGTTTCTGTAGCCGAAACATTGTATTTATAATGAAACAAAGGTATGAAATAAGCAAGAAGTGGCCCCCGTTGGTTAGACTGTACACAACAACTTCTTTTCACTCCCTTTATTTTCTCCTTCTTTTTCAAGTGCCATAATTTTCTTAGAGTACCATTCTAATAACAATCATCTCTAACCTTTCTTGGGTTCTAGAATAGGTCATAGATATTTCAATGTAGGCTCAAACTCCACAGCCAGAGTTGGGTATGGATAATATAGTTAATCAATAAAAATAGGCTAAATCTACATTAAAAACTCAAAAGTGGAAACTAACATGATAATACGACAAAAATAGGTAGGCCTCAAAGGCTCAAACGATACAAAATAATGGCCTATAGCACTCCTAAGGTTCATATGAATATTTCATTAGCTTCAAATAAATTCAGAAAAATTTCTGGTGTAATAATCCAATTTTTATGTCGTTCTCAGTATTTGACCAAAACAAAGAAATAATGAGATCTAACAACAAATAATAATGCGCACATGAACGAAATTCAAGAATTACTTATAATCCTCAAAAAAATAGAATGGCTCAAAATCTCATTGGGTTATAAGTCTCCACTGGTATTCCTCCAGTGATCACTTAACTCATGAATATTTATCTTTTTCAAGCTAACATTAATATGGCTAGTGTAAAAGTTTTCCAAGCATAAATTTAATAAAATTCAATTGGAAAAGCATGATATAAAAATTTTGATCCACATATAAATGCTGAAAAATCAAAGATTTTTAAGTTATTTTTTTTTTTACTCAAAAACAAAACATAAGAGTGATTTTTTTTTTTTCAAATTCACTCTAAAACGGACACAAGACTGAAAGCAGACACAGTGTAACCCCCTAATACCCCCAAACTTAAATTGAACATTGTTCTCAATGTTTCCTAATCTACAATGGCCAGTTCCAAATTAGAAGAAAATATCAGAAACGAACAACTAAAAAGTTAGAAAAATACCAGAGAGGGCTCTCTTTATTCAAAACCTGCAAAAACAAAAAAACACACAAAAACACGACACACAAGAAAAGGACTCTAGACTGACTCTCACACAAGACTGACTGACTCAAACGAATTTAAAATCCTAGACTAGACTGACTCAACAAAACTAAAATCTACAGATACACAGACACACCAACAGACTGACTCGGACTCAACTGACAGACATACAAATCAACCCTGGTCCAATACAGGTGACTTTTTAACACTGACGGAGAGAGTCTCAAATTTTTCCTTCCATTTACTGGTCTCCAAAAGTGGAGTGATTTCCAGCAGAGCATTCACTTCGTGGACCCTTTTTTTTTATTAAAATTAGTGCCAAAATTTGATAAGCATTCTTCAAATGGGTCATCGCATATAAATTTCAGAAACGACTCATGGATTGTACTCTCAATCATGTTTACCTCACATAGGTCATTTGTATCTGGAGGCTAGTAGCCACAATTAAACACATTGAGCTCTAAAGTCATGTTACCAAAAGATAGTTTGAGTACTCCATTCCTGCAATTAATGATTGCATTAGAGGTAGCCAAGAAGGGTCGACCCAAAATTACTGGAATTTGCCACTGGTGTTCATCACAGGTTATGTGTCAATGACTATAAAGTCCACTGGAAAATAAAACTCGTCAACCTTGATTAAAACATCTTCTATTATACCTCTTGGAATTTTGATTGACCTAGCGGCTAATTGAAGTGTAACAGATGTGGGTTTCAATTCTCCTAGCCCCAATTGCTCGTACACAGAGTACGGCAACAAATTAACGCACACTCCTAAATCAAGTAAGGCCTGATCGATCGAATGTTCACCAATGACATAAGAAATTGTGGGACTTCCAAGATCCTTGTACTTGACAGGATTTTTCTGTTGAATAATAGCGCTCACATGTTTAGCCAAAAATGTTTTCTTTGGAACATTCGTCTTTCTCTTTATCATACAGAGTTCTTTCAAGAATTTTGCATAAGAAGCTATTTGTTTAATAGCGTCGAGGAGAGGAATGTTTATGCGGACTTGCTTGAACACCTCTAACACGTTGCTATGTGGTGTACCTTTCTTAATTGGAATCAATCTCTGTGGATAAGGAGATTTTAGGACAAAATCAGTTGTGACTGACTCTTTGGTTTTCTTTGCAAGCGGGCAATCAGTGCCCTTTGATGGTTTAGATTGATCATGGCTTTGGTCATCCTGCTGTCTATCTTCTGGCACCGTAACCTGATTATCAACTGTTTTCCCTGACCTAATAGTGATGATAGATTTAACATCTCCATGATGCACGTTGGAAGTAGTTGAAGGCCCCACTTCGAACTGACCCTTACGATTGGGAATGGGTTGACTGGAGAATTTGCCATTTTTCTTCTCTCTGATAGCACTTGCAAGTTGCCCTATCTGTGTTTCAAGTTTCAGTATGGCTTGGGAATTTGACTGCAAGGCTTGCTGAGTGGACTGCATAAATTGTTGCAGTGTATCCTCCAGAGATGGTTTATGATGTTGTGGACCAGGTTGATAGGACTGACTTTGGGGTGGATGGTATGGTTGGTTTTAGGGTGGACGGAATGACTAACTAGGTGAATGGAATGGCTGACCAGGTGCTTGAAACTGATGAAGTCCTTGATTCATGTGTTGGTTCTGACTCCACGAGAAATTAGGGTGATTCCACCAATTGGGGTTATAGGTAGCAGAGAATGGACTCCCCTGTTGCTTCCCAAAATTATTTAGTGCGTTAGCCTATTCGACTAAGCACTCTGGATTTGCGTTTAGGGAAGGACAAGTTTGTGTTGTGTGTCCTGGGTTAGTACACAAGGCACACACCTCAGACTGCACGCTCATTGAGGGACTCACCCTCTGAGTCATTGCTAAGGCCTCTACTTTTTTAGTCAGATTTGTAATTGCGACCTTAACCTCAAAATCATTATTAACTTCATACAAACCTCCTCTTTTTGAAGTTTGTCCTGAACTCTCTCTTTTGGAAAAGTCCCATCGCTGAGAACTTTCCGCCAATGATTCTAAGAAATTCCATCCATTGTTTGCAGTTAGCTATAAAAATTCCCCACCTTCATAGACTTGACCATTGTGCGGTTCGATGTGGTTAAACCATCATAAAAGAATTGTAGAGTCTCCTTGTTTCATAGCCGTGGTGGGGGCATTTACTCAACGAATCCTTGAATCTTTCCCATAATTCACAGAATTGTTCACCCTCCTTCTGATAAACGTTTGAAATGTCTTTCCTAAGGGTGTTAGTTTTTTATACAGGGAAAAATTTATTCAAAAATTTGTTGGCCAATTGATCCCAAGTTGTGATGGAATTTGTTGGTAGAGAATTTAGCCAAGATTTCGCTTTTTCTTTGAGAGAAAAAGGAAATAAACGAAGTCTAATGGATTCATCGGTGATACCTTGAAGTTTGATGGTGGAGCAGATCTCTAAGAATTCTTTAACATGTAGGTAAGGGTTCTCACGATCAAGTCCGTGGAATGCAGGTAAAAGATGTAATAGGGCTGGTTTCAGTTCAAATGCCACATTAGTTGCTGGAACAACTATGCCAGATGGTGTGTTGGGCGTGACTGATGAGAAGTAGTCTTGGAGGGTTTTCTCTTCGACTCTTTCTTCGGCCATGTTAGGTGATGGTGGTGGTGAAGGTGGACTGTCTATGTCTAAGACTGAGCTGGATTGACCTCCGGAAGCAACGATCGGTAAATCGACGTAAAACGTAACTCGAACCAAGCGATTATTAGAGAAACGAACCCAAATTCATACACAGACATGATCATTCACGCTCAATCAAATCCAGACAAAATATGACCTAAACCTGGATTGACACAGGGATCCTAATGGACATGAACAACCCTAAACATTGGTTCTAGATTGATTTTAATTGGGTAATGCATGAACCAATTTTTACTAATCTTTTTTTTTTTTTCTATTTTGTGAATGCAAACCTAAGTTACCAATGGAAGATTCAAGCAAATATGAAAATAATAAGCAAACAATTTAACCTAATGCATGAACTAGCAACCTAAATGCATGAGCAAGTTAAAAAAAAATTATGCAAAATAAATGCAAGACAACCTAATAAAAACTATATGAATGCATCAAAATTAAAAATTAAAGAAAGAGATTGAACGCATGTACCTTGGCTTTTTGTTTTTATTAGCAAGCGCAATTTTTTATTTTTTTTTAGCAATTTTTTTTTCTGCAAGAATTTTCAAAGCACGAGCACAAAACAAAACTCAAAACCATGGTGAAGCATTTAATCAAATAAAATATGCATGATTCCTAACTAAATGCAAATTTCCTAATGTTATAACTAGTGGAGGAAATTAAATGATTGTAACCTAATTAAGAACTCTAAATTAAATTATGACCATAAAAATTTCTAAATTAATATCCACCAAATTAATCCAAATCAGATTTTCAAGTAAGTTCAAAGTTGTTCCATGATTTTTCAAAAAAAAAAAATTCTTCAAAACTTTAACTGGAACATTCCAAATTTAGATCCACTTTCTAAAAATAGAACATGACTAAATTGGATTTAAAATTCTAAGATTAGAAAATGCTAAAAATAGAAACTAGGTATTTTTTGGAAGTTTCTAAAAATAGAAATCTCCAAAAATAAAAATTTTCTAAATATAACAGTGAATCCAAATTTAGATAATCTCCTGATTTTTTATTATTTTTAAAACTTCTAAATAAGGTAACCTTCTAAAATTAGAGTTTCTAATAAAAATAGAAACTTCTAATTTTAAAGAGTTGCCAAAAATAGATATTTCTAAAATTAACATTATTTCTAAAAATAAATAATGCAATGGCGATTTTTTTAAGTTCCCCGGCATCGGTGCCAAAAACTTGTTGTGCAAATTTTCAATTTATAACTCGCAAGCGCATGAACCATTTAGATAGTATAGTGATTAAGTGCGAGGTCGAATCCATCGGAACTTAGAAAAATATATCCATAAAAAACATACCACTAAATTATATATTTTAAGAAATTTAGAAAATCATAGAAATAAATCTTAAACATGGGATTAATTATCTAATCTAGGAAACCTAATTTTAATTTAGAAACATTCTAAAAATAAAAAACATTGTCTAAAATTATAAATCATATCTAAAAATAGAATTTAACAATGGAAGAGATCTAATTTTAATTAAGATGGTGGATTTGATCTAAAAATCTGAACAATCTTAATCTAACTTAGAAAACAAAACTAAGATACAATTAATTAATTAACCAACCTAGTTCCATAATTTTCAAGAATTTTGAATTTATAAACAAAAATAAAATTAAAGGCACCTAAATTACCTATCTATATATTTACAGTGGAACTGGCTCAAAGAATCAAGGAGGCATTGTTTTCCATATTTTAAAAATAAAACAAAGGCCTAGAATACGGAGCTCACGTAAATTACCAATCATGCATTCAAATTTTTCATCGATAAATATTCTAAGAATTAAATATACGGATTTCATTAAATTAAAAATTTCAAATTAAACCTTAGAATGAATAGAATTTAAACTTTATCTCCAAATTTAAAATATTTCATCACACTCTTAAAATAAGAGCCTTAGATCGAAGAAGGAAGTCTATTCAATCTAAATTTTCATCACATTTAATCTGAAATAATTAAAATAAATCCACACATAAACTTAATTAAAGAATAAAAACAAAATCAAATAATCATCATACATAAATTGAATAATTGGAAGACCATAGACTAAATATTTCATCACACCTCAATTTTATTAATAATACATGAAATTAAATTACAAACCAATGGAATTGAAATTAAAGGATAAGAAAATACAACACCACAAATTAAAAATACCAACCTTAAGAACTCAATGAAAATCTCCCAAAATCTTCTCTTTAATTCCTCCAATTCTTTGCATAGCCCTTAATTCCTTAGCCCAGTTCGATTGTTTCTGAAGCCGAAACATTGTATTTATAATGAAACAAAGGGATGAAATAAGCAATAAGTGGCCCCCGTCGGTTAGACTGTACACATCAACTTCATTTCACTCCCTTTATTTTCTCCTTCCTATTCTTGTCATCTCGGTACCTGCTTCTCTTTCTATTTTTTTCTCTGTTCTTTTCTCTCTATTTTCAGCCATCCTTCTATTCTCAGTTATAGCATCACCCAACAACTTCTTCATACGAACAACAACATCCCTTTCATTCTTTTTTTTTTTCTTCTTTATTTCTATTCTCTGTTGGCTGCTCTACTGGTTTTTTTTTTCTTTTTACTCTCTGGTTTTCACACCTGCACCCTCTGCTTTGGTTTCTCTGTTTTGCTCTGCCGTGAAAACTGATATGGACTTTGTATTCTCCTGGCATATACAGATTTGCAACAATGGTTATTGGTCTTCAAATGTTGCTACTATTTTTCATTCCTTTTCTTTCCATTTACTACTACCTTTCTGCTCTTATATTCAGCATTGTTTTGCACCTAGCTGCTACACATTTGCTGCTGTATTTTATTTTTCTTCAGGTGGTGATTTCCTTTTCTTACAGCTGATGTTTTCGTTTGTTTTCTTTCTCTTCTGCACCGTCTCAATGGAGTTTCCATGACAACTGCACCATCTCTCTTTTACCGCTGTATGACTTTACTTTTGTTGATTCCCACATCTTCCTTTTGTTGGCTAAAGTCACCACCTGGCTGCTAAACAACCCAAGGCATTGTTGTATGTAATTTCTTAGCTGATCAGTTAAACATGTGTTGTTCCTAGCTGCCACTTGCTGTACAAAAGTCCTCTCTTCTTCTTTGTTGTACAAAGATCACCAATCGACTTGTGATCCACTGTTTGAAACCTGCTGGCTGTTTGGTCTCTGATTTAGCAACAACCTCTTGGTTGCAGCTTTTTTTTTCTTTTTTAATCTCATCTCTTTTCCAATTTGTTTCAATCTTCCTCTGTTGTAACTTCACAAAAATCACGACTGCAAGATTTGTTTCCAATTGCAGAATTGTCGTCGATTAGACTTTGAATGGGACTCGATGCATGCACAACAATTCACCAACCTGATAAGACAAAAATACACTTAATTAGATAAAATTAATTAATATAATATATTAACAAATATAATTTTAGAATATATAACATATTAAAATAATAATATAAAATAAACAAAATTTAAGTATTAACTAATCCAATATTAAAGAGTAAAATTATCATTTTTCAGTGCTTATCACTAGCTACTTCATTATATAGAAGAGAACTGTTATTTTAAATGGTTTGGTCAAAATGATACTTGATTTCCAGGGCCAGGTTTCGTCAAAATGATATTCAATGAGCCACCTGTGATGTCCCAAATCAATAGGATGAGTTGAACTTCTTTCAATTCAACCAGTGGAAATGCAACCCCTTTGGATAATTCTGCTGATATTGCAAATGGAGATGGATATGGATATGGCAGTGATGGTTCCAACTTTACCCCTTTGTAACTTTCCTGTTGAGTTACTCCATGAAATTACTTTTTATTCTTGTTAAAAGTGGTTCTCTCCTTGCTGGATATTCATTAGATTTTTCATCATGCAATTACTTTTTCTTCTTGTTTGCTGTAGACCTGTTATTATTTCTCTGAGGGAAACACTTTTGAAGGACATTTGTTGTTATTATACTAGTATTTCTTCTTCCCATGCTTTTGTGAGTGGCAGTTAATTTAATTTGACTAAATTTCAAGTTGAGCAATTCAATAATCTTTTTCAATTTTCTTTAAATTTAATTAATTTCTCAACTTGATAGAATTTTAAATGAAATTTGAATTTCAAAATTTCAAACTCCGATTTAGGTTTAGAATAAAATCTGATTTATTGGGCCAGTGGCCTAAAAATTAAAGTTAAAAAGTTTAAATTTTGGCTCTGGTAAGATTGAAGTAGCACTTAGGGCCATATGATAGGCCAAATGGACAAATGGGCCTTTATCGGGCCGTGGACAGTCTGATAGCCCAATTGGGCCAGGCCGGATCCAACGCTAATCAGACCCTAGATTATCGAGCAGGGCCGCTGACTGTCCGAATGTCCTATCGGGCTGTGCCCGACCTGAGTCCATTTACAGGCCTAATCACATGATTAATCAACCTAACAATGACAGGTGTTATAACTGTTATATAGAGGAAGAGAAGTGTAACCAGTCCATTTCTACCAAAATGAGGTGACTGGACCATACATGGATATAGTATATAAAACTTAAACTTCATTTGATTATTTTAACTACGATTTTAGATCTTCAAAGTTTGATCATTTTAAAGCTTTTCTTTTTTCATAAGTCATCTAACAAAATTATAATGATTAGATATAAGAGTTTTTGTTGAATTATATTTTTCATAAAATTTTCAATCTATTCCACTCATCCACCATAGAGAAACCAATCCATATTGGATGCACAGTATCCTTAAGAAAAGTTGGTATTCAAGTCTTCTAAAGAAATTGATTAGTTACAAATGTAGATAGAATCTTTTCCCATTGCAAGCGAATATGCTAAGTAGAGCGATGTTAGTCCCAAGTTTTTATTGTTTTTTATTTCTTCAGCTCAAGCCGTACCACCTATCATTGAAATAGAGTCGTCGTATGTATAAAATAAGAGGTTAGTTATTAATGTAGCCATAGACAATTAGACATGGTAATAGAGAAATATATTTTGGTAGGGCAGGCAGATAGAGGACGGTAGTGACCAACCTCAAGCTGGCTAAGAAGGTCCCAATTCTTCTGATTGCAAATCAAAAGGTACATCTTCTCTTGAATTAACAAGATATTGTATTTTTTGTGAAAATTTAATCATGTTCTTGGATCTTACTATTTCAATTAAATTGTAGTGTTTGTGAATGGGTTTGTTTGCAAGGATCCGAAGCTCGCCAAGGCGGAGGACTTCTTTTTTTTTCGGACTTGACAAACCGGGCAACACGAACAACAACGTTGGGTCCAATGTTACTACAGTGAATGTGGTCCAGATTCCAGAACTCAACACTCTTGGCATCTCTTTAGTTCGCATAGACTATGCACCCAATGGTGGCCTCAACCCTCCACACACTCACCCCCGTGCCACAGAGATACTAACAGTCCTTGAGGGGACTCTTTACGTCGATTTCGTCACCTCCAATCCCGAAAATCGCCTCATAAGTAAGATCCTCAAGAAGGGTGATGTGTTCGTCTTCCCAATAGGCCTGATTCACTTCCAATTCAACATTGGCCACACAAATGCTGTGGTTATTGCTGCTTTGAGCAGTCAGAACCCGGGAGTCATCACCATTGCCAATGCTGTGTTTGGATCAAATCCGCCAATCTCCGACGATATTCTTGCCAAGGCCTTCCAAGTGGACAAGAAAATTATCGACAAAATCCAGGCCCAGTTCTGAGTGGATCCTTAACCAACAGGCCATGGTTCTTCATCGCTGTCTTTTGGGTTTTGAATAAATGAGTACATGTTTGGTTTTCCTACTGCATTCAATAAATGAATTTGTTTGTCTAAAGTCTCCAAAGTCTCAACATCAAACGTTTGCTGCGTTCTATAATTTTATGTGTTGTTTGCTTAACAAAACTATAAAATGACGATGAGGTTCAAATAAATGCAAAATCTTGAATAAAAGAGATAAAGATGATAATCCTGGCCACTGTTTTTCAATCAAATCCATATTGTGACCTCCTTCAACTTTCTCACAACCCAACCCATTTTTGAAAAATCCAATCCATCTTTATTTTGGCACAACGAATTTAGATTGAGCTAAAACGAATAACAGGTCTATCCATATAATTAAATAGATAATTTGCTCTTCATACATTGTATAGGTATGCAATTTGGATAATTTGGGCCCGCCAGGTTATGTAATGCGTGACTCTAGTCCGGTCGAAATTAAAAGTGAGTCAGATTTTTTTAGCTTAGGCCAACTCATATTGTAAACGCTGTGTTTGGATCAAATCCGCCAATCTCCGATGATATTCTTAACCAACAGACCATGATTTCTTCATTGCTGTCTTTTGGGTTTTGAATAAATGGAATACATGTTTGATTTTCCTACTACATTCAATAAATGAATTTGTTTGTCTAAAGTACCAAGATTCTCAACATCAAACATTTGTTGCACTCTTGTATAATTTTACCCAACTCGTTTGCTTAACAAAACTATAAAATGACGATGAAGGTTCAAATAAATGCAAAATCTTGAATAAAAGAGATAAAGATGATAATCCTGGCCAGAATAAACGAATGAAGGTGATTTCAGGTGTCCAGAAATATGGTGCAATTTCAGTAATTGAGTTTAATTGAGAGCTAAATTTTAATCTATCCATATTTAATTCGGGCCACTATTTTTCAATCAAGCCCATATTGTGACCTCCTTCAACTTTCTCATAACCCAAACCATTTTTAAAAAATCCAGGCACAACGAATTTAGATTGAGCTAAAACGAATAACAGGTCTATCCATATAATTAAATAGATAATTTGCTCTTCATACATTGTATAGGTATGCAAATTGGATAATTTGGGCCCGCCAGGTTATGTAATGCGTGACTCTAGTCCGGTCGAAATTAAAAGTGAGTCAGATTTTTTTAACTTAGGCCAACTCATATTTTAAATGGATTAGGTTAGTTCACTAGTATTTTGAGTCGAATAAGTTATATTTGAGTTGACCGTAACCCAAAATGTACTCCGTTACAAAAATAATTATTAAAAAGTGAGTTTTACGGCCAATTTAAAAATTAAGGACCAAAATAACTATCTATGGGATCGTGGTGGATCTGTCATTTTTTGATAGGTTTTAAGGAACCATCCACAGAGGGGCCGTCACCTCCGTCGGTCTCCAAAACTGTCGACAAACAGCAACAATGTTGGGATATGAAACTTAACATGTTGCCAAAAATTTACATATCGTTGCTTGTAGTAATTAATTGTGAGCAGATATTGGCCTTTGGAACTTGGATTTAATAATGAAAAGGTGATGGTATTTATTGCTAAGATTAAGAGTTAGTTATCTGTGTTCAAATTAAGGTATATCTTTAAGAAACTGAATGTATTTAAATTTGTACATGCGAATAACTACCATTTATCATGTAATATAAGATTCAACCACCAATTTATCCTGTATAGTTGTTGGTTTGGCAATTGGACAGACGGTCTCATCATAGTTAATTTATTTGTGTTGATTAATCCCTTTAGCAACTAGACTAGGGCTGAAAGTATTTAAGGCACTTATTAGCTTTTCTTAACCAACGAGCATTGTTAGAATTTTTTGTGTATAAACAATAGGTCATTCAAGCTCATTAAACTATCTGTGTGCCAATATAATGCTTTTACGCTGGGTATTCTGTGATTTCTCATATGTAAATTAAAAAAAAAAAAAAGCATAATAGTTTCTAACCAAAGTTCCTCTTAAAGAGCCTAAAGCTGACTTGGCTTTATTGGGCCTATGAAGTCCGGATTATTTAAATCACTATTATCACATAAAATTTTGTTTGGTCTAAATCTAGTGAAGTCCCATGTAATGAAAGAGTATCATATTAATTAAGAGTGGAATTCTGTAAATTCGCTATAAGGAAGTATATATACTATCAAAAGATAAAATTAAGAATTACCTCAGTTCAGAACCTTAAAACTATATAAATAAAGCATATTTAGAGTGACTGTAACCAAACAGAGTTTTCCTATCTAGTCCTATCCATGTTCACATAAGACGTATGTTTTTTTACTAAGTTTTTATCTGAACATAAGAAGTAAGTTATTGTATTCACAGAGTTGTTTTCAAAAGAATGACTGATTTCAAAACGGGAGAGGGAAATATTTTACACAGAATAATCAGTTTCTTGCTTACATCCTTCGTCTATATCCAATTACTCGATGTGGCTCTTAGATAATTTTATTGTCATTTTCTAACAAAATAATAATGTAAACTTATCATCTATAGAGTCTTTCACTTTAATTCATGTCCCATGTCATCTATTGGTGGCCATGGTCCTTAGAAGATTATTTGAACGTTGCAATAAAAGTAAAATTGTATAGCCATAGTTGTGCAAAGTTGGGATGGGGCATGACATTAAATTCTTATTTCATAGTTTTTAACTTCTCGGACGGGACATTTCTTCTTTGAGAAATTCTTCAACCATGACAAAGCCATCGTACCATTAGTAGAAATATTTAAATTTATCGTTTAAAACACATGAGTAGAAGTCAATCTTAAAGACCGGCTATTAAGGAGATTGTGCTTATTTGCTTAAAAATCTCACATTTCAAAGGTCTCCTGGTGATGTTTGACTTATGCTAACACTCTCCCTCAATGTCAGGGTTGAAGACACTCGACTCTCTCCCTTCATGCAGAGTTTGAAATACAAACCCGACCCATCCCAGTTGTACTCCCGCTCTAATCCGAGGTTAAACACATGAGTAGAACTCATTCTAAAAAATCGGCTATTAAGGAAATGGTGCACATATACTTATAAACCTAACATTTCAAAAGTCCACTTTGAGACTTATATTAACATTATCAATACATCCAAATAGGATTCAACTATAGTTTCCGGCTTTTGTTAGAAGTCCCAAAAAACAAAACATTCTTAAAACCATCTAATTTAAAGTTTTTCTATCCATTTTCATTGTAGTACGTCATGGGGCTAGTGAATTTAGTTAAAACTAACATATGATGCTTGAATTGTTTAGAGTTTATATTTCATTCAATATGGTTAAGAGGCCCTAGAATTATGCGTATTGTAATTTTTCTAATATGTTTTAGATGCAACACTAAAGTCAGTTTAATGCCAAGGCCTATCATATATCATTAAATATATAGAATCTGTTCTCACTTACTACCATTATCATAAATAGTTTTATTATATCTATAGAATAAAGGTTAGTTATAAAGATTGGTAGGGCAGATAAAACCTTGAGTTGACTTAGAATTGAAAAACATGTGCATTTTAAGAACCATTATGGCCCATATGGCTTATATTTCTCTATATATTTGTACTTGTACAGATGGTGCTTCTACTTTTGAATATTGAGATGGAATTTGGAGAAATTTTCTCCATTGGACACTTCGCATTTCTTGGTTCATTCGAATTTCATTGGCCCCACTTGATTTTTTGGTGACTTCATTCTTGGGCCTTAGACCTGGATCACAACTTCAGCTTTATTTGGCCTGGTTCACTGGTGGACTTGGATCAGGCTTCAATTGGGCTTGGATTGCAGACTTGGAACAATGGGCGGGCCCACATATGTAAAACTTGTAATTTTTATCACCATGCAATTACAACTTAATAAATGTATTATCTCAATTCAAACTCTCATAAGTAGATTTGAATTTTGACAATTTACAATAATTTCCAAAATTAGGTGATAAATTTACAAACTTTCAATATATAGCATCTTTGGCCCCACACTGCATTTATTATCAATTTCAGCTCATTCCCTTGTATTTTCTAAAATACATTGCAAAACTTAAAAACTGTAACGACACGACCTGGAAGTGGGCCTGGAACGTCACTGATTTTTTTTATTTTAAAACTAATCTCAAGATTCTAAAAGGCCGGAGCAAAGGTTAGGCCCAGAACAAAAACCACACATGAGTCCAACAGGTGGACTCAAACATATACCATAAGCCAACCCACAGTAATCACATTTCACAAAATACATAATTCCATCGACGAAATATTATTAAATAATAACCAAAGTAGCTACGGAACACAAAGTGGTTTAATACATCACATCAACACAAACTAAGTACCACACACGATACTTTACAAAAACATATAGTTCAAATAACCAAAAGACAAACATAGCGGAATTACCCTCAGTGGAAATCCCAAGGCAAAGCAGGAGCTTATCCATCCTAAGCTTCATAAGGAGGGTTCTCCTCCTCGGGCACATCTCCTGAAATGTAAGTGGTGTGAGCTAACTAGCCCAGTGAAGGAAATATAACAATGCAATCTAATGAAACATCAGGTTAGTTAAATAATCAACATTTGTAATATGATATCTCATGCTTGTGAATAAAAATCTTAACATCATTCCATCACTGTTGTCATCCATCCTACAATTCCTTTCATGCTAGGCATGCCAAACAAGAGCAAGAGTTGTAAGAAGAGCAACCAAATTCTCCAAAGTACACCTAACTTTGGTCTAACATTTTGGAAAAATAAGTTAAAAAAGAAGAAGATGATAAATACAAAGTGTAGTTATACTGAACAATAATCGTATGAAATGAAAAGAAAATATTTAGATTTATCAATACTCCTGAGCATGGTCCAACTATAGTTTTCAGACTTCTTTAGAAGTCTCAATAAACAAAAAAAACAAAAAAAATCTTTAAAACCATCTAATTTCAAGCTTTTCTATACATTTTCATTGTATTACGTCATTGGGCTAGTGAATTTAGTTAAAACTAACATATGAGGTTTGAATTGCCCAGACTCAAGAGTTTATATTTCATTCAATATGGTTAAGAGCCCTAGAATTATGCGTATTGTAATTTTTCTAATATGTTTTAGATGCAAAACTAAAGTCAGTTTAATGCATGATACGTTGAGTCCATAATCATGTCCAGGCCTATCATATATCATTAAGTATTTTGTCACATGGATGAAACACTTAGTTAGATAGAATGTAGATAGAACTACTCTCACTTACTACCGTTATCATAAATATTTTCATTATATCTATAGAATAAAGGTTAGTTATAAAGATTTATAGGGCAGATAAAACCTTGAGTTAGACTTTAGAATTGAAAAACATGTGCATTTTAACAACCATTATGGCCCACATGGCTTATATTTCCCTCTATATATGTGCCCTATCTCTACCTTGTTTCTCACACTCATAGCTGCTCAGACCTCTTCTTCCATCATTTGCTCTATTCACCTCTAAATTCATAGGAAGAGTGACGATGGCACCTCATATCTCTGCAATTCTCCTCCTTTGCTTCTTCACCTTATCTCTTGTTCATGCTTCTGATCCAAGTCCCCTGCAGGACTTTTGTGTCGCTGACCTCAACTCACCTGGTACTTATACACTTCACATTCATTCTTTCCTTTCTTGAACTATTGCAGATACGTATTTCTAGTGCAAATTTAACTCACTATTTCAATTACATTGCAGTGTTAGTGAATGGGTTTGTTTGCAAGGATCCAAAGCTCGCTAAGGCGGAGGACTTCTTCTTTTACGGGCTTGACAAACCAGGCAACACAAACAACAATGTTGGGTCCAACGTGACTCAAGTGAATGTGGCCCAGATACCAGGACTCAACACTTTAGGCATTTCCTTGGTTCGCATCGACATGCACCCTACGGCTTAAATCCTCCACACACGCACCCCCGCGGCACTGAGATGCTAACTGTCCTTGAGGGGGCCCTTTATGTTGGATTTGTGACCTCCAACCCTGAAAATCGGCTTATAAGTAAGATCATTAGAAAGGGTGATGTGTTTGTCTTCCCAATAGGCCTCATTCACTTCCAATTCAATATTGGCCACACCAATGCTGTCGCTGTTGCTGGTTTGAGCAGTCAAAATCCAGGCGTGATCACCATTGCCAATGCAGTGTTTGGATCAAATCCACCAATCTCTGATGATATTCTCGCCAAGGCCTTTCAAGTGGACAAGAAAATAATAGACAAACTCCAGGCCCAGTTCCGAGTGGATCGTTAGCGAATAGACCATGATTCTTAGTTGCTGTCTTTTGGATTTTGGCACTATCCAACTTAAATAAACGAGTGTGTGTTTGTTTATCCTACTATTTTAAATAAATGAATTTGTTGTCTCAAGATTCAAGACTGTCAACATCTATCTTATGATGCATTTCTTTTTATGATTTTATCTAACTCTCTTGCTTAACAAGATTGAATTTTTTTCATGAGGCGTTATATGAAAGAAAAATACTGTATAAAAAGAGATAAATATGATGAACTAATCTTGGCCAGAAATATCCAACTAAGGTGATTTCAAGGATATAGACCATCTAACTCAAGGCCCAACCACTCACTTGCATCAATGTTAAACGTGTGTGTCGTGTATTGGTATCAGGATATTTCTTTTTCTTTTTTTTATTGACGAATGTTTATTAATGTGCCTCACAAACTATAATATTTAAATCATATTTATTAAATCTATTTAAATGTAAAAATTTATTTTAGAATTTTTTTTTACCATAAAGCTATTAAATCAATGGCGGGTTTGGACAAGAAAATATTTTAGAAAATAATTTTTTTTTGCGTTTAATTTTGCGAGGATCCTATATGAGCCAAAGGAAAATAAACACAGGTGAAAGATAAAAGGAATATTTATATTTAAATAAGTTTAATGATTTTAATTAAATTGATATACTTTGTAAAAAAAAGAGGAGACATGTAAGCAGTAATGCCCTAACTGAGCCCCTACCACCGTAGAGTGGTTCCCTGTGAATTTGAAAACCAATCCTCAGTAGAGTCATCCCAACCAATGACACTGGTTTTTAGATTTTTGAAGTTTATACTTTAGTTTGATTCTGTTGTAAAAATCTAAATTTTATAAAGTGAATATAAGTCAACTTAATTCTGTAGAGACTTGTTAACTATTTAAGATAAAAAAAAAAAATTATTTCATATGATCTATATTAAGCTAAAATTAAAATAATCTATCAATAATTATTTATAAATGAAATTATACTATTTTGCATTTTCTTCAACACAACAATTTAAAACTTCTGATTCAATGTTATGTTTCACAATTAAAGGAGATCCAGAGAGTATCTTATATTAATTCATCGAGGAGATAATATATTAAGAATTTTCTCAAATTTATAAGAAAACGGAGCACGTGTGGCTTAAAAAAATGAAGTGCAATCTAGAAAAATGAATTGGTAATAAACATATCACTGGGTGTACTCAAACAAAGTGTGTAGATGATAATTTATTTATTTTCATTCTCTATCAATTGTCACGAAATAAATAATACTTTTAATAAAAAACGTAAAAATTTACTAACATAATAATAGAAATAATTTAGTATATACAGTATTGTAGTATACTAACTGTGTTATTATCATGAGCTGTTACTAAAAGTGTTTCCACAAATAATAGAATATATGATATTTATTATATTAGCAGTCGTGTAGTCAATATAAAAAAAACATTGATATTTTAATTATCAACATACAAGTTACATCTGAATTTAACTCAGTATACAGAATAAATCACCAACTCAGCTTTGTCTAAAGCAACCATTAGGAATTAATCCAACGGTGTCCACGCCATTTATGGAAGACCATCAGTTGTATAAATTTTGCTTTAAATTATGCTTAGTCTAACTTCAACGTTGGTTGGCCAAAAAACAAAAGTATGGCCAAAATGTCATATATGGATCAATACTTAATCTTCATATATTATTTATTGTTCAATACATATCAGCATTGATATAGGCCAAATGAGTTCATTGGACGGTGTTTAGATGTTTATTTTCTTTTTTCCAACAATTTAGGGCTAGGCCAAGTGGTTGGGGTCTTTAGACTAATTTAAAAAGGTGTCAATTAGTTGTTTTATTTTTATTTTTTTATTTCAAATATTTTCTTAATTTCTGTCATTTGAAGTTTTTAGAGTGTAATAGATAAGTTAAATATATTCATATACAAGTTAAATGTTTAGCCAAATATTTAAAAAACTTGAGCCGCCAGTCAAATCACCAGGACCGATCACCACAAGTGGTTACAAAATAGTCGAAAGGAAAAAGAGAAAAAGAGAAATAGTCATATTCAGTCCGACTACGGTAAAATTAGTATTAATACTTATCCACTATATTATTTAAAATTTCCATATTTTAATGTCATTTCCATGTCTTTTATTTAATTTTATTGAATTGTAGCTCAATATTTATTAAATATGGATGTGGTGCAGACTGCAATTCCGCGTATCCCATGATTACTAAATCAAACAATGTACATTAAATATGGATGTGGTGCAGGCCAAGAATAAATCATCGGACCATTTCAATACAGGATGGAGAATTGGATGAAGAGTCTCATAAGACTTGTATAAATAGAAGCAGAGAAGCTTCACTTCTTCCTATCACCCAACAGCCAAAATACAAATACCTCACTTTAATTAGTATCGAGTCGTGGAGGTTTTCATAGATTTGCTTACATAATTAGTCAAAACAACCGTAGAGAAATTCCCATACCCAGAAAAGATGACTGAGGATTCCCTACTACTCTTAGCAATCCTTGCACTCTCTTGCTGCCTTGCAGTTGCCTCCGACCACAGGCCCTTGCAAGATTTCTGTGTTGCGCTCCCTAATGGTCCAGGTATAATCCTTGCACCAAACACACATCGTGTTTTATGTTTTCTAACCATGGCTTTTTTAATGTTCTTGATGAAATTTCTGAACTCTAACATGAGTTTGATATTTCCTTCTATCCTGTGGTGGCAGTTCTAGTGAATGGTATAGTTTGCAAGGATCCACAGCTCGCTCAGGCCAATGATTTCTTCTTTGCAGGGCTCCACAAAGCCGGCAACACGTCAAACCCAGTTGGTTCTAGGGTGACACCGGTAAATGTGGCCCAAATACCGGGACTCAACACTCTTGGCACCTCCATGGTCCGTATTGACTATGCACCATGGGTCTCCATCCTCCCCACACCCACCCTCGTGCCACTGAGATCTTGACAGTTCTTGAAGGCACCCTTTATGTAGGGTTTGTCACCTCCAACCCTGACAACCGTCTCATCACAAAGGTCCTCCAGAAGGGTGATGTGTCTTTCACTTCCAGCGCAATGCCGGCTACGGCAATGCAGTCGCCATTGCTGCTTTAAGCAGCCAAAATCCGGGTGTCATCACTGTTGCTGATGCCGTCTTTGGATCGAATGCGCCCGTATCTGATGATGTCCTCGTCAAGGCCTTCCAAATTGACAGGCAACTGGTTGATGATCTCCAATCCAAGTTCCAGAAGAGGAACTAAGAAGGATTTCTCTCTTCTACTGTTTGATACTTTTCATTTCTGCGTTTAGTTGTTTACAGTAATTGAAATGTGTGTGTGGGCTGAAGGATTTATCCAGTCCTATTGTTCTTTCATTCTTTTCTACGTATTTGGAAGTGATTGCTTGTGTGAAAATTTTTGTTATACTGGGCATGTTGATTGATTGATGAAGGGTTATTACTGTGTACCTGATTAAGAATAACTATAGTCTAAGTTTCTTGTGACTTTGCCTTCATTCTTCTGGCTTTGCAGTTGAAAATGCTAAAGTTGGAATAGTAACAGAATAGCAAATCTTAACACAAAAAATTTATGTTGGAGGTAATTGTTGAGGATGGTGGCTCGATTCCACCAGATTCTTCTCTCCTAAAGTCTAAGAGG
The DNA here is from genome assembly GCA_022113865.1 of Chimonanthus praecox. Classification (NCBI taxonomy): domain Eukaryota; kingdom Viridiplantae; phylum Streptophyta; class Magnoliopsida; order Laurales; family Calycanthaceae; genus Chimonanthus; species Chimonanthus praecox. The sequence goes on along the minus strand of CM039096.1, from coordinate 10,156,165 downwards.
GTTTGACGGTGGTGTGTATAGAATATATACACATGGCATAACAACGTGGCAAATAAGATAAGACACCAAGTGGAAGAGGAAACCGTGCGCATGTTTTTTGGAGGTGCCAGCATATGTAGAAAATCCAGCAGGAAATGATGGATGGTGATAAATATATGTATTGGGATAGGCTTCATTGACGCTTGCCTTTTGCAGCATGTGAACAGTGCTACATATGGCCTCATGCACTAGCGGCATTTTAGTGGCAATGGACCTTCATTTGTTAAAAGTGGTTTGGAATAAACTAATAGGTTTTAATATTAGTAATAAAATGAAATGAAGGAATGATAGTATACCAATAAGAAGTAGAAAAATGACGTTTAAGTAGGATATTTTTTAATCTTTGAACGTGTTGAGAGAGAGCATGGATATTTTTTTTGGCATGCCCTTCAACCAAGGTTTTTCATCAGTTTCCCTAACTTCAATTGTAGGTAGGAAGCAGTCTGACTTTGTTGTGAGACTTGAAAAGAGTTACTTGGTCCACCGTGTCATTCCTTTGCTGACATGGCCTCTAAATTGTGGATTTCTTCGTCAAGAAAACATTTTTTTCTGAAGGCTCGTAATTTCGCGTTGGATGTTGCATGAAGTGGTCGACAATGGCCTGCCCCTCAATGGCCGTCTAGGTCAAGAACTAGACGCCAAATTTGGCCAGAGGCATTACCCACTTGGCCACGCATCTAGTGAGTATAAATTCAAGCTATGAGCAATATTTCATTTCTTTTTCTCCGGCAAAAGTATGTCAATTACTGCATTTGCTTTAGCAGGTTGATATTAATTCCCTTCCACAGATAACAAATGATGGAAGCCTCGTCATCGTCATTATAAATAAAGTCAAAAGTATTTATTTGGAGTCGATTAGAGAAAGTAACGTTCTTATATCACATGATTAACCAACCTAACAATAACAAGTGTTATAACTGTTATATAGAGGAAGAGAAGTGTAACCAGTCCATTTCTACCTAAATGAGGTGACTAGACCATACATGGATATAGCATATAAAACTTAAACTTCATTTGATCATTTTAACTACGATTTTAGATATTCAAAGTTTGATCATTTTAAAGCTTTTCTCTTTTCATGAGTCATCTAACAAAACTATAATGATTAGATATAAGAGTTTCTCTTGAATTATTTTCAATCTATTCCACTCATCCACCTTAGAGAATCAAATCCATGATTGGATGCACAGTATCCTTAAGAAAAGTTAGTATTCTCTGAAGGCCGATTGTCAGATCTGGCCGTTGCATTGTCAAATTTAGCTAGAAAGACCTTTGTTTCTCGTGCTTTGTTTTAGAAACAACCAGATCCCACTGTCAGCCTTGCTCAAGCCATAAACTGTTGCTATATCTGTCCGGCTGAGCACCACAGCCCATCTCACGCTTCCACTGTGCAGGCCCCTGCGACATTGCACCTTTGTCATCCCAATCTGTGTGCCATTCCCTGGTCGCTGCATCGTCAAGATCTCAGATCAGGTAGGCTGTCTCGGATCTTGTTCTCAAATCGTGCTTCTGTTTGCGTTTGTTCTCTTCAGATCCAATTCTGCCCTCTGCACTAACGTTTTCCAGCAGCACCAACAAAATAAGAAAAGGGCTACATTGTTGTTCGTGGGCAGAGGGTTTCCTCAACCAGATCTGGAAACCGTCGGTTGTAGTTTACCCACTCGAAACTTTCGACGGCCACTGTATCTTGTCGTCAGATCTGCATCTTGAGACCTCGCCACTCATTGCTTCTCTACTGCTCTTGGCCTTGCTCGGCTCCGTTCTGGGCCGAAGACAAAGATCACCTGTTGCGTCCGGCGCACTCGCTGATCGCTGATCCAGATCTCAGATCTGATTTGATATTTGAACAACCCCTTGCTGTTTACCGATCTGTGAATGGAGTCGCTGTTTTTTTTTTTTTTTTCAACCTCCTTCTCTTAGTTTCTGCTGTAGTAGACTAGTGTTGCCCAGATCTTGTTCAACTTGATTAGATCAAGAGGTTCCCGTCCCTGTTTCGTTTTCTTGATCCCAACTTGGTCTTGTGCAAATTTTAAATTTATAACTTGCAAGCGTATGAACCATTAAATAGTGTAGCTATTGAGTTTGAGGTTGACCCCATCCGAACTTAGGAAAATATATCCGTGAAAAATATACCACAGAATTATATAAATTAAGAAATTTAAAAAACATGGAGATAAATCATGAACATGGAATTATTTCTCTAATCCAGGAAATTTAATTTTAATTTAGAAATATTCGAAAGAAAAAAAATAAAATGGAAAATCAATTTTTACATAAACAAAATTAAGATGGTGGACTTAACCTAAAAATGTAAATAATCTTAATTTAACTTAGAAACATAAATTAAGTTGCAATTAATTAATTTATCAACCTACTTCACCAATTTCATGAATTTTGAGTTTTTATAAAAAAAAAAAATTTAAAACAGCTAAATTAGCTCTTTACATATTTACAGTGAAACAAACTCAAAGAATCAAGAAGGCATTATTTTTCATATTTTAAAGATAGAACAAAGGCCTAGAATGCGGAGCACACGTAAATCACCAATCATGCACTCAAAATTTTCATTCATAATTATTCTAAGAATTAAATTTACGGATTTCATTAGATTAAGAATCTCAAATTAAACCTTAGATTGAATAGAATTTAAATTTTTTCTCTAAATATGAAATATTTCATCCCACTCTTAAAATAAGAGCCTTAGATCAAAGAAAAAAGTTTATTCAATCTAAATTTTCATCACATTTAATTTGAAACACTTAAAATAAATCCACACATAGACTTAATTAAAGAATAAAAGTAAAATCAAATAATCACCATACATCAATTGAATAATTGGAAAACCATAGACTAAATATTTCATCAGACCTTTCTCTTATTATTAAAATATGAAATTAGAATTACAAAACAAAGGATTTTGGAATTAAGAGAACTCAATAATACAATGGAAAATTAAAAACCACCAACCTCAAACCCTTGTGGAAATAAAAAATGCCAAAGTTTCTCTTTTTCTCTTCTTTCCCTTATCTCCGATGTACAACCCTTCAATTTCCCCAGTCAAGTTCAATTTTCTCAATCAGAGAGGGAGTATTTATAGATGAAAAGAGGTGAAATGAATGGCTTGGATTTAAAGATTTAAATAAAGCAAAGGACACTTGGGGCTGATATATTTTGTACTAAACATCGAATGACTTAAAGGAGGCAAGGAGGTAGAAAAACTAGTAAAATTAGTGTAAAGAAAGTGGGTGCAAAATCCTATTTTTTATACATGTACCACCTTGCAGCTCAATTTTGACATAGTTAACTTCCAAATCAAGAAATATCGTAACTATAAAATTATAGCCCTTGAAGTCTTCTTTCTGACGCAATAAGAATCTAAGAAATCGGACATCGGAGTGAAACTTTATGGTCAAAATACCGAAGTTGTGTCAAACCTTCATTCTTTTTCTTCACTTCTTATTTTGTTTTTTTTTCCTTAATCCACTTGCCAAATTCGAAAATCCTCGCATAATGACTTGTAAATTTCAAATTTCCTCATATGTATCTTGAGATGATGAAAATATACTTCATACATGTGGATTTCTTCGTGGTCTTTTCTTAATATTCTTAATAATTGGGCTTTCCAAAGTATGGAAAATCTAATAAATAATATTACCACTTACAATCAATTCTAAAAATGACTAAATTAATCCAAATTCTCATAAATGGATTTAAATTAATTATTTTACAAATAAAACCCCTAAAATTGTGGTGTAATAATTATTAAAAATTCTAATTTTACAAAAATAGCATTTCCTGCCCAAAATTAGCATTTTATTCCATTTTTTTCTCTTTTCTTGTATTTCCCTTTAAATCCTGCAAAACTTCAAAATTCCAATAAACATATCTTAAAACACTCAAAACAAGGGGCTAACTAGTCCAAATACAAGAGTAAAAAAGTCATTTTCCTGTACTCGCCACTTGGCTTCCCCGCTCAACCAAAGCTGATCGACAGAAGGCGAATTTGCTCTATCTACCCATAAGATATCAACACCCATCATCTTCCCACAGCCAAATCTGGCGTTTGATTTCAGTGGGAATTCAAAAAAAAAAAAGAAAGAGATAAATCTGTTGTGTTTCTAGATCTGAGAAGTTCATTTGCCATCGTCGCCTGCTGTGCAATTCCATGCTATCTCTGTTCAAATATGCGCGAGGCGTGTTCTCTCCTGCTGTGTTAGATCTGGTATGTTTACGGAGCTAATGCTCTTGTCTGGAGCTTGCTAACGTCTCTCTGTTTGAAGACAGTCTTTTAACTCATATTACAGATCTGATCAAATCTCTGTTTGAGCCCTTTGCTGTTTGGATGGAACATCTCTTGAGGCAGCAGATGAAGAACATGATGATGAAGATGACGACGCTGAATTTTTGTGAAAATGCTTCAAACCAAATCGTGCTCTATGACCCTAACACAAGTGAGAGACATCAAGCTTCATTGGTCCCTGAACCTGACTGTGAACCTCACCACCTGCCAAGATTTGCATAATCAAATAATTCTATCAAAGTTTTGCCTTCTGTATGGGCATTCTCTTTTCAATCTGCTACATGTTTTAAGTGGACGATCATTCCAACTAAAGAGAAGTATGAAAAGATACGTGAACATATCATGGATGTACCTTTTGTATGCGAAACATTGCGTGAGTAGCGCCCTGATATATCTTGTGAAGATCCTGCTGACATTTCTCAAGATAGCAGCAGGCTCTGGGAAATTGATAAACCCAGTATCTCTCGGCCCCATCCTGGGTGGCAAAGGTTGCTTTGGATCAGAGATGAATGAGGTACCAGCTTTACAGATGTGTACTATGTCGTACCATATGGCAAGAGAATGCGCTCCATGGTGGAGGTTGAGAAGTTCTTGCAAGAAAATCCCGGGTTTTTAATTGCTGGGATAAATATGTCTCACATTTCATTCCAAATCCCAAAAACCTTTGCAAGAAAATTATGTGAGAAAGTGCCCTTCTGTAAAAGCACCACAGTGCAATGGTGCCAGACTTGAGACGATGAGACCTCTTGAACCAGTTGAAAGTTTTTTATAGGAATATTCTTGCAGTAAATCCCCTATCCTGGGGTGGTCCTGTTCAGTGCTCAGATTTTGTTACAAGGCCAGATGAGCAACCAACACTGTTCATGGAGGTCCTAGATCCTGTTGTCCCACCATTTTTGCTGCTATATGTTTTCTTTATAAGATTTTGAGAGACCTCTACAGCGTCTCTCTGCCCCAGCTGCATTTGTCCACCAATTGCGATTCAGTATTGGTGTTTCATTTTTCTTTTCTTCTCGCCACGATCTACAATATTTGTGCCAAGATGAAAGGGGGAGAGTTGAAGAAAGAGACACAAATTGCCCTTCTCCTCCTAGTTAGCTGCCTTTCGAGCAACCTTGTTTTGTCGTTTTTCCAATATGAGACGACCTCTTTAGCCGAAGAAAGGGATGCAACTTGCCCTTCGTTCGAGCACACCTTGTTTTGTCGTTTCTCAAAAATGAGACAGAAGCATGTTTTGGATTCATGTTCATTTGTTGTGGAATTTATCAACTTCTTTTATTTGGAGGATTCTGATTCGTCCCCATTATTTGATGGTCTTTATGACTTCAGCCATTGTTTGCTGGTGTTTTATGGCTACAATCCTATTTACTAGTCTTTATGACTTTAGCCATTATTTGCTGGCCTTTTATGGCTACAACCTTATTTGCTAGTGTTTATAACTTCAACCATTGTTTGTTGGCCTTTCCGATCAGATTGATCGATGTGATGCTTCAACCTTTTTTGGTATGTACTATGCCCTTTGTTTTGCAGGTCATTTATTGACTGTCTTTATCGCATATTGCCATCGTTGTTTTGCCAGACAATTGTTTTACGGTCACTGCCATTGTCCGAGCCATTCCCTTTTACAGGCCACCATTTGTGTTTGCCACCTGTCATTTTGTAGCCAACCAAGGCTGCCTCGTCAACAATTTTTGCAGCCAAACAATTTACTGCTACCAAATCTTCGTGGCCAGTCGGTGTGCCACCTTTACAGTTCACTTGCTGTTTTTCACATTCCAAGCTTCAGTTCATCCACGCTTCAGCTTGCGGGGGCGTGTTGGAATAATTAGAATAATTATATTATTAGGATTCCTAGTGTAGGTTTACCTCTAATTAAGAGGTTATTTGATTTATGATTAGCATAAAATTTGAGTTTGGGTGTGATAACCCTAGGGTCAGCTAGAGAGTATAAATATAAATAATAGGTTAGGTATTCAATACAATACTCAAATTATTTCTTTTTCTACAAGAATGTCTTTTTATTATTGGTGGGAAGGGTTCCTCCTCTACATGCAGATTTTTTGAAAAAACATTGATGGCAAAGTTCATCTCTGGTCATTATCGGATATAAATAAAATATAATTAAGGCTTTGTTTTGACGCATACTGAAGAGACACAGGGACTAGTGAAGAAATTTGATGTCCATTAATAGCTACTTCATTATATAGAAGAGAACTGTTGTTTTTATATGGTTTGGCCAAAATGATACTTGATTTCCAGGGCCAGGTTTGGTCAAAATGATATTCAATGAGCCACCTGTGATGTCCCAAAGCAATAGGATGAGTCGAGCTTCTTTCAATTCAACCAATGGAAATGCAACCCCTTTGGATAATTTTGCTGTTATTGCAAATGGAGATGGATATGGCAATGATGGTTCCAACTTTGCCCCTTCGTAACTTTCCTGCCTGTTGAGTTACTCCCTGAAATTACTTTTTATTCTTGTTAAAAGTGGTTCTCTCCTTGCTGGATATTCATCAGATTTTTCATCATGCAATTACTTTTTCTTCTTGTTTGCTGTAGACCTGTTATTATTTCTCTAAGGCAAACACTTCCGAAGGACCATTTGTTGTTATTATACCAGTATTTCTTCTTCCCACGCTTTTGTAAGAGGCAGTTGAAGTGATTGGTTTTAAAATTCAGTGGAGTCTGAGTCGACTCACTGGTACAACTCGGACTCGAATGTATCAGTTCGAACTCAACTATTTCTAGTGATTGCACTCTTAGAGAACTTCCTGTTTATTGGGAATTCTGCTCTTGTGGGTGTTTTGTCAGGATGAATTTTCCTGAACTGTGTCATTGGTAAGCTGAAGGATGTGAAAAGTGGAAGTCCAGATGAAGTGACTACTCCTCCTCCTGTGGTCATCTGATTTAGTTTGAGTTAGTTTGATTCGACTAAGTTTCAAGTTGAACAATTCAATAATCTTTTCAAATTTCTTTTAAATTTAATTAATTTCTCAACTTGATATAATTTTAAATGAAATTTGAAATTCTTCAAACTTCTATTTAGGTTTAGAATAAAATCTGATTTATTGGACCAGTGGCCTAAATATTAAGGTTAAAAAGTTTTAATTTTGGCTCTGGTAGGATTGAAGTAGCACTTAGGGCCATATGATATGCCAAACGGACAAATGGGCCTTTATCGGGCCGTGGACTGTCTGATAGCCCGATTGGGCAGGGCTGGATCCAACGCTAATAAGACGCTAGATTATCAGGCAGGGCTGCGGACTGTCCGAATATCCTATCGGGCCGTGCCGGACCTGAGTCCGTTTACAGGCCTAATTTCACATGATTAATCAACCTAACAATGATAAGTGTTATGACTGTTATATAGAGGAAGAAAAGTGTAACCAGTCCATTTCTACCTAAATGAGGTGACTGGACCATACATGGATATAGTATATAAAACTTAAACTTCATTTGATTATTTTAACTACGATTTTAGATCTTCAAAGTTTGATCATTTTAAAGCTTTTCTTTTTTCATAAGTCATCTAACAAAATTATAATGATTAGATATAAGAGTTTCTGTTGAATTATATTTTTCATAAAATTTTCAATCTATTCCACTCATCCACCTTAGAGAATCCAATCCATGATTGGATGCACAGTATCCTTAAGAAAAGTTGGTATTCAAGTCTTCTAAAGAAATTGATTAGTTACAAATGTAGATAGAATCTTTTCCCATTGCAAGCGAATATGCTAAGTAGAGCGATGTTAGTCCCAAGTTTTCATTGTTTTTTATTTCTTCAGCTCAAGCCGTACCACCGATCATTGAAATAGAGTCTTCGTATGTATAAAATAAGAGGTTAGTTATTAATGTAGCCATAGACAATTAGACAGGGTAATAGAGAAATATATTTTGGTAGGGCAGGCAGATAGAGGAGGGTAGTGACCAACCTCAAGCTGGCTAAGAAGGTCCCAATTCTTCTTTATTGGTCAACCTTACTTAAAAATATATCCATTTCAACAACTCTTGTGATCTACTCTCTTCAGCCTTCAATAGGCCTGATTTACTTCCAATTCAACATTTGGCCACACAAATGTTGTGGTTATTGCTGCTTTGAGCAGTCAGAACCCGGGAGTCATCACCATTGCCAACACTGTGTTTGGATCAAATCCGCCAATCTCCGATGATATTCTTAACCAACAGACCATGATTTCTTCATTGCTGTCTTTTGGGTTTTGAATAAATGAAATACATGTTTGGTTTTCCTACTACATTCAATAAATGAATTTGTTTGTCTAAAGTACCAAGATTCTCAACATCAAACATTTGCTGCACTCTTGTATAATTTTACCCAACTCGTTTGCTTAACAAAACTATAAAATGACGATGAAGGTTCAAATAAATGCAAAATCTTGAATAAAAGAGATATAGATGATAATCCTGGCCAGAATAAACGAATGAAGGTGATTTCAGGTGTCCAGAAATATGGTGCAATTTCGGTAATTGAGTTGAATTGAGAGCTAAATTTTAATCTATCCATATTTAATTCGGGCCACTATTTTTCAATCAAGCCCATATTGTGACCTCCTTCAACTTTCTCATAACCCAAATCATTTTTAAAAAATCCAATCCGTCTTTAATTCGGCACAACGAATTTAGATTGAGCTAAAACGAATAACAGGTCTATCCATATAATTAAATAGATAATTTGTTCTTCATACATTGTATAGGTATGCAATTTGGATAATTTGGGCCGGCCAGGTTATGTAATGCGTGACTCTAGTCCGGTCGAAAAAAAAGCGAGTCAGATTTTTTTAACTTAGGCCAACTCATATTTTAAATGGATTAGGTTAGTTCACTAGTATTTTGAGTCGAATAAGTTATATTTGAGTTGACCGTAACCCAAATTGTACTCCGTTACAAAAATAATTATTAAAAAGTGAGTTTTACGACCAATTTAAAAATTAAGGACCAAAATAACTATCTATGGGATCGTGGTGGGTCTGTCATTTTTTGATAGGTTTTAAGGAACCATCCACAGAGGGTCCGTCACCTCCCTCGGTCTCCAAAACTCTCGACAAACAGCAACAATGTTGGGATATGAAACTTAACATGTTGCCAAAAATTTACATATCGTTGCTTGTAGTAATTAATTGTGAGCAGATATTGGCCTTTGGAACTTGGATTTAATAATGAAAAGGTGATGGTATTTATTGCTAAGATTAAGAGTTAGTTATCTGTGTTCAAATTAAGGTATATCTTTAAGAAACTGAATGTATTTAAATTTGTACATGCGAATAACTACCATTTATCATGTAATATAAGATTCAACCACCCATTTATCATGTACAGTTGTTGGTTTGACAATCGGTCTCATCATAGTTAATTCATTTTTGTTGATTAGTCCCTTTAGCGACTAGACTAGCGTTGTATCTATCTAAGGTACTATCAGCTTTTTCTTAATCAACGAGCATTGTTAAAATTTTGTGTATATAAAAGATACGTCCATTCGAGCTTATTAAACTATCTTTGTGCCAATATAATGGTTTTACGCTAGGTATTCTGAAAATTTTCACATGTAAATTCAAAAAAGAAAAACATAATAGTTTCTAACCTAAGTTCCTCTGTAAATCGCCTATAGTCAACTTGGCTTTATTGGGCCTATGAAGCCCGGATTATTAAAATCACTATTATCTCATAAAAATTAGTTTGGTATAAATCTAGTGAAGTCCTATGTAATGAAAGAGTACCATATTAATTAAGAGTGGAATTCTGTAAATTCGCTAAAAGGCAATGCTTTATAGAGTGAAACAACTGAAAAAACTGTGATTGTAGAAGTACATATACTATCAAAAGATAAAATTAAGAATTACCTCAGTTCAGAACCTTAAAACTACATAAATAAAACATATTGAGAGTGACTGTAACCAAACAGAGTTTTCCTTCGTCTATATCCAATTACTCGGTGTCGCTCTTAGATAATTCTATTGTCATTTTCAAACAAAATAATAATGTAAAGTTATCATCTATAGAATCTTTCACTTTAATTCATGTTCCATGTCATCTATTGGTGGCCATGGTCCTTAGAAGATTATTTGAACGTTGCAGTAAAAGTTAAATTGTATAGCCATAGTTGTGCAAAGTTGGGATGGGGCATGACATTAAATTCCTATTTCATAGTTATTAACTTTGGACGGGACATTTCTTCTTTGAGAAATTCTGTAACCATGACAAAGCCATCGTACCATTAGTAGAGAATATTTAAATTTATCGCTTAAAACAAATGAGTAGAAGTCAACTTTAAAGACCGACTATTAAGGAAATGGTGCTTATTTGCTTGAAAATCTCACATTTCAAAGGTCGCCTGGTGATGTTTGACTTATGCTAACACTCTCCCTCAATGTTAGGGTTGAAGACACTCGCCTCTCTCCCTTCATGCAGGGTTTGAGATACAAACCCGACCCATCCCAATTGTACTCCCTCTCTAATCCGAGATTAAACACATGAGTACTACTCATTCAAAAAAATCGGTTATTAAGGAAAGGGTGCACATATACTTATAAATCTAACATTTCAAAAGTCCACTGTGAGACTTATACTAACATTTTCAATACATCCAAATAGGATTCAACTATAGTTTCCGGCCTTTGTTAGAAGCCCCAAAAAACAAAAAATTCTTAAAACCATCTAATTTAAAGTTTTTCTATCCATTTTCATTTATTACATCATAGGGCTAGTGAATTTAGTTAAAACTAACATATGATGCTTGAATTGTCTAGAGTTTATATTTCATTCAATATGGTCAAGAGGCCCTAGAATTATGCGTATTGTAATTTTTCTAATATGTTTTAGATGCAACACTAAAGTCAGTTTAATGCATGATGCATTGAGTCCATAATCACGTCAACGCCTACCATATATCATTAAATATTTTGTCACATGGATGTGACACTCAGTTAGATAGAATGTAGATAGAACTGCTCTCACTTACTACCATTATCATAAATATTTTCATTATATCTATAGAATAAAGGTTAGTTATAAAGATTTGTAGGGCAGATAAAACCTTGAGTTAGACTTTAGAATTGAAAAACATGTGCATTTTAACAACCATTATGGCCCATATGGCTTATATTTCCCTATATATATATGTGCCCTATCTCTACCTTGTTTCTCACACTCATAGCTGCTCAGACCTCTTCTTCCATCATTTGCTCTATTCACCTCTAAATTCATAGGAAGAGTGACGATGGCACCTCATATCTCTGCAATTCTCCTCCTTTGCTTCTTCACCTTATCCCTTGTTCATGCTTCTGATCCAAGTCCCCTGCAGGACTTTTGTGTCGCTGACCGCAACTCACCTGGTACTTGTACACTTCACATTCATTCTTTCCTTTCTTGAACTATTGCAGATACGTATTTCTAGTGCAAATTTAACTCACTATTTCAATTACATTGCAGTGTTTGTGAATGGGTTTGTTTGCAAGGATCCAAAGCTCGCTAAGGCGGAGGACTTCTTCTTTTACGGGCTTGACAAACCAGGCAACACAAACAACAATGTTGGGTCCAACGTGACTCAAGTGAATGTGGCCCAGATACCAGGACTCAACACTTTAGGCATTTCCTTGGTTCGCATCGACTATGCACCCTACGCTTAAATCCTCCACACACGCACCCCCGCGGCACTGAGATACTAACTGTCCTTGAGGGGGCCCTTTATGTTGGATTTGTGACCTCCAACCCTGAAAACCGGCTTATAAGTAAGATCATTAGAAAGGGTGATGTGTTTGTCTTCCCAATAGGCCTCATTCACTTCCAATTCAATATTGGCCACACCAATGCTGTCGCTATTGCTGGTTTGAGCAGTCAAAATCCAGGCGTGATCACCATTGCCAATGCAGTGTTTGGATCAAATCCACCAATCTCTGATGATATTCTCGCCAAGGCCTTTCAAGTGGACAAGAAAATAATAGACAAACTCCAGGCCCAGTTCCGAGTGAATCATTAGCGAATAGACCATGATTCTTAGTTGTTGTCTTTTGGACTTTGGCACTATCCAACTTAAATAAACGAGTGTGTGTTTGTTTATCCTACTATTTTAAATAAATGAATTTGTTGTCTCAAGATTCAACACTGTCAACATCTATCTTATGATGCATTTCTTTTTATGATTTTATCTAACTCTCTTGCTTAACAGGATTGAATTTTTTCATGAGGCGTTATATGAAAGCAAAATACTATATAAAAAGAGATAAATATGATGAACTAACCTTGTCCCGAATTTTTTCTAAATTTTTCGAATAGATTTTCGGATCTCTGAGTTGTTTTAGGGACCTTGGTAACAGTGAAGGGAGTGTAGGTGCCATGGTGGGCCCAATTTACTTGTTTTCGAGTTCGGGAACTCAAAGGGGCATTTTGGTAATTTTATAATTATTGCACATTTGTCATAAAAACTGGTTCAAAAGTCACACTTTTTCCCTCGACGTTTGTCAATTGACTTTTTCAAGCTTTTTAAAATATATTAGAAATTGAAGTTTTATTTTTATTTAAAAAAATAATAATAATAATAAAAAAAAAAATAGCGCAAAAACCCTACACCCTACCCTTTTAAACCTCCCTTTTCTTTTGCGACACTGTAGCTATCTACAGTGCCGCCGCTCCCCATCAGCAGCCCCTTCTTCCTTTCTTCTTCTTCTTCTCTTTCTTCCCTTCCCTCCCGGCAGGCGACTTCCTTCTTCTCCTCCGGCGACGGTAAGCTTCTCCTTTTTCTCTTCCTCTCGGTTTTCTTCTTCTTCTCTCCTCTACCTCCGACCGGCCCACCTCCATTTTTCCCCAAATTTCTCTTCTCCTTCTCTTCGATTTTTTTTTCGGGATTTCACACGGTTTTCCCTCTTCTTTCCTTTTTTCTTTCTCAGTTTTCGGCCCATTTCAGGCCCAGTCCGTTTCGGGCCTGGCCCGTTTTAGGCCCCACCCGACCCAGCGTGGCCCAACCCGGACCAAGCCCAATCCAGCCCAACCAGACCCAAACCGGTTCGGCCCATGTATGGCAGGCCCACGTTTCCGACCCAATCCACCCCGACCCAGTTTGGCCTGTTTTGGGCCCGGTACAGTTTTCGGCCCATTCTCCCCGCCTCTTTTCTTGACCTGTTTTGTCTTGAATATTTATCCGTTCTTCCGTGTTTCTACAGATTGAAATCCCTTCAAACCAAACAAGTCACTTGCTCGCTTCGGACTTTTGACTCCACACACACGGTGAGGGAACCTATCACTGTTTTAGCATGCATTCGCATTCTCATCCTATAATCTTTGACATCAAGTGACCTGAATGGGACCCTTTCGTTTATTAAGCCACTCGGTAATGGAACTATTGAAATGAATATGTGGCAAGGGATCCGTTCGAGTTCACCCATGTTAATTGTATGTGATTAATGGAAAATTAATTGAGTGAATGATTATTGATGCTTGAAGGTTGTGGAAATCATGTTGTGATTTATTGCGTGTTTATGCATAAGATGTAAATACAATCGTACGTTGGATATAGAAGTATGAGCCTAAACATCGTTAAGTGTCGTAACCGCATAATGATGTAGATTGTTGATATGGATGTCATGGCAAAACACGTTTATGTTGTCATACATGGTCATGATATCATGTGCATGCATGGGAGTTTTTGTTTATGTGCATACATTTATGACGATGAGATGAGCTTGGTGGTTGGGAGGACTTCCCCGTTACACTTCGGCGGTCGAAACACCATAGGGGATGTGGGTTTCCCCATTGCGTTCCGGCGGTCGAGGTGCCTACCCTAGAGTTTTGTTTTCCCCGGGCGTGGTCGAGGTGGTTTCCGACACGACTAGTGTGGGTGAGGCAGTTGTGTATTTTTTAGTCTCCTGATGATACTGGTAGGGAGATTGGGGCTTGTTGGAGGGCCTGATGTGGATTAGGGGGATGATTCCTTAGATTTGATTAATGGAATACCGGTTAATTTATTAGTTGAATATGGTAGACATGGATGTTTTATTCACTTGTGATATTTACTGCCATTTCATATGGGACCTATACCCATATTTTTAAAATGTGCTATGTTCTTTCGCTGGGCTGTTTTGCTCATCCCTTACCTTTCAGGTGCCCCGATCGCGGAGGGGCCAGGCAAGCCCTTGAGCAAGCACCAAGAGAAGAGTAGTATAGACTAAAAGCTTCTGTTTATGCTTTGTGTGATGTTTGATAACCTTAGTTATATAGTTTCAATCATATGTTTGTTTGGATGACTGTATAAATTGTTGATCAGTTACATTTGTAGTTCGTTGTGTTTGTTCTAGTTTTGAACTTGTGAAATGTTGGACGGGAAGTAGTTACAAGTTTCAAAAATAAAAATTGCTGCTATTCTTATACCCGATATCTACCTTTTGTAACATTCTGAGTTTTTTTGGAGATAACGCCCCGTAACGGGATGGGGCGTTACAAGCAGTCGTGTAGTCAATATTAAAAAAAACATTGATATTTTAATTATCAACTTACAAGTTACATCTGAATTTAATTGTCACGCCCCAACCCAAAATCGACACGTGACGCAGAAAAAAAATTCATTTCTCGAAATACACCAAATAAATAATAGTTACATGTGAGAATCACACGTGTTAACACACAATAATAATATCATATCTTTTTAGGGAAGTAAGATCCCTACCAAAATTTCGGCCCTAAAAATTGGACTATTGGGCCAATCTTCGCCTCTAGAATTAATCCACCTGTTCAACATAGTAAAGAATGTATAATTATTCACGTCCAACCACAATAGAGATTACCTTCTTAAAGTTTAGAAGGTTCAAATAAGTTTTCAAAACATTAAACGTGTTTTCAATGATAATTATACATGGTTTATCTTCTAACTTAACAAAATTACACATAACCATATAATCAAAATGACAAAATATCAAAATGATAGTCAAGTGAGTGGTAGATCAACAAGGTGGGTAGTCTATAGACGTCCTCTTGGTCCCTCGGGCCCTACCGGAGCAATGGAACCTGAAATTGCAAGGAGGTGAGCATAAACAAGCAGAATGAGGAAATACATGTATGCTACACACTCACAAACTCACCATATATAATGTATGTAATGGAGAGTGTAATCCATACTATGCTACGTAATCATATTTCCACATCATCATTATGGGAACTACTCCCCTCTTAATGGAATTTTACAATGGGACGAATGGTCATCACAAGCAATATACCTCAACTTCGAACATGACTTAGGGCCCACGACTTACTAGGCGGGTGACTCACGCATAGCGTGTCCATGTCAACCTCGCCCTGCGTCCCTTTACCTCATAGATGATTCAGTCAAGTTCTAAGGTAGTCAAATCACGACTTACGGAGCTAACACCATCCCCCACAGGATGAATGTATATCTAGCCTTGCGTATCCAAGCACATCTGAAGTGCTAAATAGCCGTGAGAGCGCCCTACAACGCATGACATGTGAGGGACGTACTCCTCAACGGCAACCCTACGAGACCCAGTCTCCGTAGCCGATGCCACCGTCCCAATAAGAATACTAAGATAATATTTGTTTCATTGTCATCCCAACCCCCTCAAAGGAATTGATTATTCACATTAGTGGAAATTCCAAATGGGGTAAGGTTCACTTTACTACCCCATGATCTATTCTCACCATAGCATCATTAAATTGTTCATGTCCAATAAGTACATCTTTCCTAACTCACTCAAATTAACCTATTTTAGGTTAGATGTGAGTACACAATACACATGAATATCAACCTCAATATAGATGAGCTCTCAAACACACCAAGCTCATACAAACACCCTTAAGCAAAGCATGATAATTTACGTAACCAATTTCATAAGTTCATATATTTAAATTCATCTTATTTAGAATAGTCTTGAAAGGAGACTAATCTCTTATACTTGGGATACTCAATTGGACCTGCGCAACCTCTATTACATCATCCTTGCAATTTGGGTCCAATATTAATCCAACATATGGTGATTAGCACAATTTACCCCATAATTCTCCATTTCAACATCAAATCCAAATTTCATTATCAAACAAACAAATATCCCCTCAATAGGGTCCATTTCCATTCAACACCTCATAATCATCATCATTACACATAATGCAATAATAGTAATACCTTGTATCATAGAAGAATTATCTCTAATTAAATATTTCCATCTATCATAAATATCACATCATCATACATTTAATTATGAAAATGCATATAAGGATCTCTAAAAAGTATAGAAATCTCTAAATATCCAAACAAGTGTGTGGCTTTCCTCACCTTAAGTTTTTATGAGGTGCCGGATTGATTCTCGACTTGATTGGCTTCGGGGTTCAGATTGGAGGGCTCTAATCCACATAAAAACACAAATAGAACTCATTTAGTACATTGTTCTAAGCCCAACTAGTGTTTAAAAAGCAAAACCCCAAAATTATTTGTCCCCATTTGGATTTTAGACCAAAGACTAACTCCATGCAAGCTCAAATTAGGAGAAACCCCAAGTTTCTCCAACCTTGATGCTCCAATTCATCCACACAAGAGATTTCCCCCAAATCTTACTTTTCCATGGTCCAAAACCCATTTTCCCTCATTATCCATACCCAAGCAAAGCCCCAAATTCAAAAATCCCAATTTATTCAATGGGTTTCTCTCCAAACAAAGTCCATTGGCCATTTCAAGCCCCATTCTCACTACATCCCATAAAAGCCCCATCGAAGAAGAGGAATGAGAGTGTAAAGAGATGAAAACCTTACCTTGAAGATGAGAAAATCCACTCAAATGGAAGCTTGGGGTGAGATCTCTTCACATCCACACATGATAGGACTGAGAAGATGGTGAAGGGAAAAGCAAGCACATGGATTGACTGATATGGAGGAGTTGGGGCAATGGAGATAAAGGGAAGTGACTAAGAGCCAAGGGTGTGGGAGTTGGGGGTTTTAAACACCCCAACCTAAATCACATTGTCGGCCGGTCAGACTCTACCAAAATTATATAAATTAATTTTTTATTTTCCAACTCTTTTCTGACGGGGTACTATTTACAGGTCACGTGTGCCTAGGTGGGACCATCAGATATGCCTCATACGTGAAACCCCTAATATTACATCATAAATCTATTAATTTAAGGTCTAGGCCATTACATTAACTCAGTATACAGAATAAATCACCAACTCAACTTAATCTAAACCAACCATTAGGAGTTAATCCAACGGTGTCCATGCCATTTGTGGAAGTCTATCAGTTGTATAAATTTTGCTCTAAATTATGCTTAGTCTAACTTCAACGTTGGTTGGCCAAAAAACAAAAATATGGCCAAAATGTCATATATAGATCAATACTTAATCGAATTTTAGAGACGGTGATCTCTATCTTCATATATTATTTATTGTTCAATAGATATCAGCATTGATATAGGCCAAATGAGTTCATTGGACGGTGTTTAGATGTTTATTTTCTTTCTTCCAACATTTTAGGGCTAGGCCAAGTGGTTGAGATCTTTAGACTAATTTAAAAAGGTGTCAATTAGTTGTTTTATTTTTATTTTTTAATTTCAAATATTTTCTTAATTTTTGTCATGTGAAGTTTTTAGAGTGTAATAGATAAGTTAAATATATTCATATACAAGTTAAATGTTTAGTCAAATATTTAAAAAACTTGAGCGGCCAGTCAAACCACCAGGACCGACCACCACAAGTGATTTCAAAATAGTCGAAAAGAAAAAGAGAAAAAGAGAAATAATCATATTCAGTCCAACTACGATAAAATTAGCATTAATACTTATCCACTATATTATTTAAAATTTCCTTATTTTAATGTCATTTCCATGTCTTTTATTTAATTGGATTGAATTGTAGCCCAATACATGTTCTGCAGACTGCAATTCCGCGTATCCCATGATTACTAAATCAAACATGTCCTTTAATTATATGCTGCTTCTTTGTTTTATTCATGTATCTTCTTCTTGAAGGCCAAGAATAAGTCATCGGACGATTTCAATGCAGGATGGAGAATTGGATGAAGAGTCTCATAAGACTTGTATAAATAGAAGCAGAGCAGCTTCAGTTCTTCCATCACCCAACAGCCAAAATACAAATACCTCACCTCAATTAGTATCGAGTCGTGGAGGTTTTCATAGATTTGCTTACATAATCAGTCAAAACAACCGTAGAGAAATTCCCATTTCCCAGAAAAGATGACTGAGGATTCCTTCCTACTCTTAGCAATCCTTGCACTCTCTTGCTCCCTTGCAGTTGCCTCCGACCACAGGCCCTTGCAAGATTTCTGTGTTGCGTTGCCTAATCGTCCAGGTATAATCCTTGCACCAAACACACACCGTGTTATATGTTTTCTAACCATGGCTTTTTTAATGTTCTTGATGAAATTTCCGAACTTTAACATGAGTTTGATATTTCCTTCTATCCTGTGGTGGGAGTTCTAGTGAATGGTATAGTTTGCAAGGATCCACAGCTCGCTCAGGCCAATGATTTCTTCTTTGCAGGGCTCCACAAAGCCGGCAACACGTCAAACCCAGTTGGTTCTAGGGTGACACCGGTAAATGTGGCCCAAATACCGGGACTCAACACTCTTGGCATCTCCATGGTCCGTATTGACTATGCACCATGGGTCTCGATCCTCCCCACACCCACCCTCGTGCCACTGAGATCTTGACAGTTCTTGAAGGCACCCTTTATGTAGGGTTTGTTACCTCCAACCCTGACAACCGTCTCATCACAAAGGTCCTCCAGAAGGATGATGTGTTTGTCTTTCCAGAAGGCCTCGTTCACTTCCAGTGCAATGCCGGCCACGGCAATGCAGTCGCCAATGCTGCTCTAAGCAGCCAAAATCTGGGTGTAATCATTGTAGCTGATGCCGTCTTTGGATTGAATGCGCCAATATCTGATGATGTCCTCGTCAAGGCCTTCCAAATTGACAAGCAACTGGTTGATAATCTCCAATCCAAGTTCCAGAAGAGGAACTAATAAGGATTTCTCTCTTCTACTGTTTGATATTTTTCATGTCTACGTTTAGTTGTTTACAGTAATTGAAATGTGTGTGGGCTGAAGGATTTATCCAGTCCTATTGTATTTTCATTCTTTTCTATGTATTTGGAAGTGATTGCTTGTGTGAAAAATTTGTTATACTGGGCATGTTGATTGATTGATGAAGGGTTATTACTGTCTACCTGATTAAGAATAACTATAGTCTAAGTTTCTTGTGACTTTGCCTTCATTCTTCTGGCTTTGCAGTTGAAAATGCTAAAGTTGGAATTGTAACAGAATAGCAAATCTTAACATAAAAAATTTACGTTGGAGTTAATTGTTGAGGATGGTTGTTCGATTCCACCAGATTCTTCTCTCCTAAAGTCTAAGAGGGTTTGACGGTGGTGTGTATAGAATATATACATGGCATAACAACGTGGCAAATAAGATAGACACCAAGTGGAAGAGGAAACCGTGTGCATGTTTTTTGGAGGTGCCAGCATATGTAGAAAATCCAGCAGGAAATCATGGATGGTGATAAATATATGTATTGGGATAGGCTTCATTCACGCTTGCCTTCTGCCGTATGACCGCGTGCAAGAGAGCGTGGAATATGAAGGAGACCGAGAGAAGGCAACAAAGAGGACGGCCTTTGGCCGTCATACATTGAGGTATGCATGGAGGCACACTCATGCTAGAGGTGTGCATGAGTGTCTGCATAGTATCGACAAAGAAGCGCGCACGAGAGAGAGACAAAAGAGGGGTTTTTCTATATATGAGAGTGGTAAGATGAGATGGGTGTATAAAAGGCTTGGGACTTTGGTATGGGCTCTAACTCAGAGGAGTTACTTATCTTGTACATGTATTCTTTCTCTCTTATATAGTGAAGATTTCTTTTGCTCTATGGACGTAGGTCAAGTGGACCGAACCACGTAAATCTTGTTGTCTTGTGTGTTGTTTAATTCCATTCGATTTTGCTTATTTCTGCACGTATAATCCTAACATTAATAAACCTTATTTTATAGAATGTACAATTTTAGGCAATTTGAAAATTAAAGTTTAAGACTAGAATCTATTTTTATCCATCATATTTAATAAATCAAAACTAATGGTGACATGGTAACTAATCTCAATGTATTTAGATCTTATTGCTGACATTCACTTTTGGTTCTAAATTTTTATTTTGAGACATTTCAAAATTTTAAATTGAAGAAGGTGGGACCTGATGACCCACTATACGCCACATTTTTTTTTACTTTTAGTTATGAAGAAGAACTTCACGATCCTCACCTTTCTATATACAAAAGCATTGAGTAGAACTCATGATAAATGTAGTCCCTTGCAAGTCATAAGCAGGGACACAGATATCGGCCGATACGAAATGTATCGGCTAATATCATTCGGTTTTTAACAGCCGTATAATATCAGCCGATACGTATTGTATCGGCCGTACAACCTTCATATCAGCCGATATGGCCGATATATCGCTGAATCATATCGGTCCTATATCGGCCGATGTGATTAATATCAGTATTTAAAAAAAAATCAAAACGGTTATGGGCCTGGGTCAAAATATTGGCCGATATTTACATTTTCAACTTTTTTTTAAAAAAAAGCAGTTTCTTTTTCAGCTTTTTTATATTTTTTAATTTAAAAAAATAAAATAATAATATAATAACGATATTTACAAAAAAAAAAGAGGAGAAAGAAACATATTGGCCAAATTATCGGCCGCGATGTTTTTTGCACCCTCGTCACAAGTATAATAACTACGAAAGTGGCTAATGTGAATGTGTTTATGATTTGCATGGTCGGCATTCACAGGGGCATTTTAGGCAATGGACCTTCATTTGTTAAAAGTGATAAACATAGTTTATGATTTCTTACACGACTCCTCACCTTAGTGAAGAAATTGAGCTGACATCCTTAGCAGGATCTGTTAAAATAATTTATCTGTATTTGATTATGATTATAAGGGGTATTTATACAAATAATATTCCCCACAATTAGGAAATCTAATATTGGATTCTCCTTGATTACATGAGATCCAATATTAGAGGAAGAATTATAGTAAGTTGATAACAACCTTTCTATTTACATGAGACTCGAGGTTGACCGTTCCTCACACCCCCCTCAAGTTGGTGCGTGGATATCATTCATGCCCAACTTGATAAGAGAATCGAGAAGCACCTTACTAGCCACAGCTTTGTGAGGACATCTGCCAGTTGGTCTTCGGACTTCACGAATGAAAAAGTAATGATTTCGGCTTCAAGTTTTTCTTTGATAAAATGTTTGTCAATCTCCACATACTTAGTCCGATCATGTTGAACAGGATTATGAGCAATGTCTATAGCTGACTTGTTGTCACAGTATAGTTTCATTGCCATTCTTGGTTTGATGCTTAAGTCATTTAGCCAATTTCTTAACCAGAGCAACTCACATACCCCAAGTGCCATACCTCTATACTCAGCTTCAGTACTTGATCTTGACACTACTTGTTGCATTTTACTTCTCCAAGTCAAAAGGTTCCCACCTACAAAGGTGAAGTATCCTGAGGCAGATCTTCTGTCATCAGCTGATCCTGCCCAATCGGGATCGGTATAACCTTCTACCTTTAGGTGACCATGATTTGAGAACAATAAACCTTTACCCAGAGC